>JAJHZJ010000566.1:1086180-1458680 GCA_023548195.1 Bettongia penicillata ogilbyi
CCAAATCATTTTCCCCTCAAATAAATGGCACTCAAATTCTTTAGGAGTAAAGGGTGAAGGTCTTGGCTTCTGAAACTGCTTCCTGCTGGCAAGGGGCATAGAGCTGCATCTGCCTCGTTGGGTCTCCTTCAAGAGGTCAGGCTTCAGAACTTGGCTGATGCCAGGTCTAGTAGATTAGAGACCTTGGACATGCTCAGAGGTTGGTTTATAGCCAGAGGAGTCATCTGGAAGTTGATGACTCAGACCCTGGAGGAGACACACCTGCCAAGGAGGTTAAGCAAACAAAGACCAAACAGGCACCAAAGGATTATAGAGAAAAGACAATTTTCCTGGAGGGAATTAAAGGCTGCTATGCAAAACAAAAACATAAAAGGCAAAGGGCATGAATAATTTCACCTCCTTTTATCCACCTGTCCTCTGGAGGGGACCAGGGCCTTTCCAAACAGCAGCTTGAGGTCCTCCAAGGGTTCACAGGTATATTCAAGAGTCTCTGGGTACAAATTAGACAAGCCTAACAGACTTGTTGGTTGGTTTCTCCTAGCTTACTGCCAGCAAAAATAGGCTTTATTATAGATTGGAAGGTGTTCTTTCACTGGTGTCTGGACTGGTGTAAACCAAAAAGAGCCTTTCCTGTGGGATAAGAAGTTGGCCTGAACGCATCTGAAACCACCCAGAGAGGGAGAGAGAGTATTCTCACCCCCAACCCCAGCCCATCCACTCCTTTTCTGTTAGCAAGGTCCGGTTCTTGAGGCTGTAGGAAGGTGTGAAATGGGAGTAAAGGAGCCTCACTTTTGATATTTAATGAATATTTTATCATGCCCTCAATTTCTAGTTCCTTAGTATCTTGAGTCCTTGGAAGAACTAGCTATTTAGGGGTTAAAAAAACATATAAAAATAAACAAAATAAAATCATTTCATCTTAAATCATTTTTGGGGGTATTCTGCCATGACTAGTATGCTAGATTTTCCCATGGATAGCAGGCAGTTTAAGCACTACATTTCTTATGCATTCCAAACTAGTTAGAGTTTCCCTCCCCAGTGAGAGATACAAAAGAACAAACAAACCAGTCAACTTGTAATGGCTTGTTTTGGTCTGGAAAAAGTAATAGAAGACAATGGTAAAAGTTATCAGTGACAGAAAACAACTGCAAGTGGAATACATTTGGTGTAGTGGACAACAGCGTTGGGTTGGTAAGTTGGCTCAAGGTCTAAAAATGTACCAATGACCTGCTTTTAACTTTTAACTTTGAGCAGGTTGCTTTTTCTACCTATTTTTTTGTTTCCTCAGTTGTAAAATGAGGCTCTTAGATCAGATAATCTCTAAGGTCCTATCCAGTGCTAATTGTCTATGGGCTAGTTTATTTTAGCCTGGAAAAGAATCAGAGCTCAAAATAAGCAAGAGCAGCAATTGTGTGGTCAAGCATCATGATTAAATCATTACTTAAATGAATGACAGCTAAGGAAATGAAGAAGGAAATGAATTATTATTTCTGATGGGGACATTAGGCCCAGGAAAAATTATTGAACCTCCAAACTGGCACTGGGAAACTTTCTTCTCAGTTGGAACCTAATCCTGATAGAGGATGCTGACTTTGTGTGGTAATACTGATATCCTGTGTGGTTTACTGGGGGTCAAAAAGCCACAACTGTAAGCTATTTAGCTCAAAGATTTTTTTCTAAATAAGATCTGACTGGGTCATTACCCAGAAGCAATAATTGGGCCATCAGGGAAAAGATGAGCTCAAAATGAAAGAATATTTCACGAGCAAAAGTATAATAAGCTACCAATTCAGAAGCCAGGCAAAGAACACAAAACATGCCCTAGGGAACAGAACCTTGTTCCAGTTGTCTTTAGGGGAGAAGGAAGTGGATCCCTTAAAAACTGGCTGAGAAAGGTTTTTAAAGGGAATTTTTGTTTAAATATGTTCATCATGATGAGAAGGCAAATGTGAAGGAAGTCCCATAAGTGTAATCCAATAATCTATTATATTGAAAATGAATGAGCAAATTCCAAAAGAAAAATTGAAACCAGCCATGGCTATAACAGGAATTAGGCTACAGAGGACATATTCTAAGTAAAGACCAAATTATAATTAGAAAATTAAATGTTAGGCAGAACATAAAAGATAATCAATAAAAAATGTTTTATGATAGTCTACATTTATAGGTAAATGTTTTTTAAAGGGATATTAAAAACACATCCAATCTATAAAAATTTTACAGGATTAGGTAGGGGATAGACATGACTCCCTGTGATCCCTTCATTCTCTCCTTTGTATCTCTAGTTTGAGCATAATAGAATGGAGGCTGCACTTTGATAGCTGCGTGATTGCCAATAACCAAATTAACTTTGTCTCTTATTACACATCCCTGGGGAAACCACTGCTTATTTTCCTGTGTTTTCTACAACACCAAATGGGCTCCTAATGACCAGTAAATAATTACAGTAATAGCACCATTGGTACATATTTCCATATTACTGGTCAGTAGTGGTTGTTTAAGTATATCATCATGAATATTCTTTCTCTAGCCTTATACAACTAAGTTATAGTAAATGGTATAGTAGAATGAATGCATTTTTTTCTTAAATCTTACTCAGAAGTATGTTTACATGGTTTCTTTGGTCATTAATTGTAACTAAATGATATATATAATTCTTTGTAAAAATGATGTGAGAATATTCTTTCAGATCAGATGTAGTTCAAATCTAATTTCTACTAAGCTTTTTCTCCCCCTGCCCTTTGAATGGTGGTGACCTTATGTTTATAGACTTCTTTTTATATTAAATTCAATTTTATTCGGTTTCAGTTTCAAATCCTCTCCTTTGTTCTTCCCTACCACCCACTGAGAAGGTAAGGAAAATGAAACCCCTTACAAATATGTATAGTTATGCAAAATAAATTCCCACATTGGCTATATCTAAAAAAAAAAAAAGAAAGGAAGGAAAGATGAAAGAAAGGACAGAAGGAAAGAAGGAAGAAAGGAAGAAAGAAAAAAGAAAGAAAGGGACAGAAGGCTGGAGGAGAGAAGGAAGAAAATCAATAGAAGAAAATATACTTCAGTCGGTGTTCTCAATCTATCAGCTCTCTTATCTGGTGATAGATAAATGGTATGTTTCATCCTGAGTCCTTTGGAACTGCGGTTGGACATTATGTTGATCAGGGTAACTGAGTCTTTCAAAGTTGGTGATATTTACTATATTATTATTGTTTATATTGTTTGGGTTCCCCTCACTTTGCATCAATTCACAGAAGTTTTCTCGGATATTTTGAAACCATTTCCTTCATCTTTTCTTATAGCACAATAGTATTCCATCAGATTCACATACCATAACTTATTCTCCGATTGATGAGTGTCCCGTCAGTTTCCAATTCTTTTCTACCACAAAAAAGATCTGCTACAACTATAGACTTCTAAAGAATTAAGAATCAAAAGAATTTCTGGAATCATCCAGTGGAAACCTCTTGTTTTAAAGATAAGCAAACTAAGGTTGAATTCTACCCTAGACAAGACAAATTAGTGTTAATCCTTTGCTCTTTTCCTTTTGTGATTAATAGCTTGCATTTGTGATACATGTGACTTGACTCAAGAGTACAAATCACGCTCCATACCAGAGTGAAATAATTGGTCTGTCAACATCCTGAGCAAAGTGACTACAGAAAGAATTGGGCTATTACATAAAATGTGGTAATATGAGTATAGAGTATTGTTTTTGATGGAATATTGTAAATTATGGTTCCTGATTTCTCTAGTCACCCTTAAAATATAATGGGGATTGCTTTTATCTCTGGAAACTCTTACTAGCTCAGATTCAGTGTAGAGTGCTTTGGGTCACCACAATTACCTAAATACCGCTTGAGCCCCCATCAAGTAAATTCTTTTTAGATAATATAGTTAGGAGTCTTATATAGTAAAGTGTTTAACTGAGAGAAATTAGCAAAGGAAACAAAAAAAATAAGGAAAGTTTGGGAGAAAATCAATTAATAGGACAATTTTTGCTCCCATTTGTTATTTTTGGTCATGTCTGGCTCTTCATGACTCTGTACACTAACTGTCTGTGGGTTTTTTTGGCAGAGATTCTGGGGTGGATTTTTTGTCAGGCATTGAGAGAGTAAGTGACTTGTTTTGGGTCACACAGCTAGCAAGTGTCTGAGACTGGATTTGAACTCAGATCTTCCTGATTGCAGGCTTAGGGCTCTATCTGCTGATCTACCAGCTGATTCTTAGCTTCTATATACATGATATATTCAATCGACTAAAGAGTCTTATGTCAGCAGGGAGCATCTGTCAGACAACTCACCCTCCAAAATGATAAGATTACGTCTTCGTGACTGGAGCACCTTTCATGGCTTCATCTCTTGGCCACTGACTATTACTTGACGAGCCTCTTGCCATTCCTTTAGCACAGCTCTTGACTGCCACTCTACCTCCACCTGCATTCGTAGTATTCTTCTGCAACTATACCAGTGTCATCTACTGCAGCTTCTTCTACCTCAGGGAGAGAGGAATATTAATGCTTCCTTGTGAGCTCACTTAAAGCCAACATGCCTGGAGGACAATGCTAACAACACATTTTCAGCTCCTTTTTCAGTCAAATCTCAACATACCATGCTCAACAATGGATAGACACCAACTGACCCCATCACCTGCCTCTTTACTTCTTCACATCCTGTTGAACATCATTGGAATAAGTCATACAACATATTGATTGGATCCATTTCAAAATCATATCTTCTTATCTCAGCTGACCTCTCACAGCTGCATGATGGTATTATTTTCTTCTCTGATTCTTTATCACATTCCCATGTCCTAACTAAACTTCCTTTTCCATTTCTTTCTGCAAAAGAAAGACCTTCCCTCCCACTTTACTAAGAAACTTGAGGTTTTGTGTCTCATCTTCCTCATTCCTTGCCCCCAAATACCTCTATATTGTCCTCATCTCATTCTCTCCTCCTTTGTTGAAGTCTCTGACTGGAATGACCCTTCTTTCTCTCATGTTCTTTACATTCCAGGCTAATCAATCTGATACCTGACCCCTAAACTCAGCATTCCATCTCCTATCTTTACAGTTTTGTTCATGTTATTCTCCATGTCTGGAATACACTCTCTTCTCTTTTCTGCCTCTTAGAAGATTTCATTTCTTTAAAGACACGGGTCAGGTGACACTTTCTCCACAGAGTATTTCCTGATTCTTTTGCTTATTGGTACTGTTAGCCCCTTCAAATTATCTTCCACTTCTCTACCTATCCATACATTGTAAAAACATGACTACAACGTTCTCTAATTTTTTTTAGCTAGTCATCTAATTGAGAAACTATAGCAATTTGCCATCTGCCTAGCTGCTACCTCTTTTCCACACCTAGTGGAATCACTCTCTGGGCCATGTCCCACCCCTCACTCTAGGAATTTTATCCCCTCAAACTTTGAGACTATGCCTGAGTTTCAGCTATGATTGGTTGGTGAGCTTGTGCAAACTTGTTCTATCTAACCTGTTCTTTATCATGCTCCTATCCTACCCGGCTACCCACAAGGAAACCAAGGATTATTTGAGCATCCTGACATGATTTACACATTCTTCTCCTTCCTCTTTTCACCTCTTACTCTAACAGTAATGAAGCCAATGCTACCTTTTCTATGGAAAAGGACATGACAATTGACTGCTCTAAGGCTCTTCTCATGCCCCTGTAACTTTCCATACCAAAAAATCTTTCTCAGTACTGAAGTGGTCTCCCATCACCTTCTCCAATGTGTCCCCATTTTATAAAGAAAAACTGAAGGAAATAGGGATTAAATTGTTTGCCTAGAGTCATACAGCTAGTAAGTGTCCAAGGCCAGTTTTAACTCAGATCTTCCTGACTCCAAGTGTGAGCTCTATCCACTGTACCACTTAGCTGCATTTGTGTGTGTATGTGTGCTGTGTATGTATGTGTGAATATATTTAAAGAGAATTGTTTATGTATATAGTATACATGTATACTATATACATATATGCTTGTGTGTACATATATGTATGTTTATATAAAATTCATGTATGTGTGTATAGCGTATAGGTATTTTGTACATATATGTATGCATGTGTGTAGAGAGAATTTATGTATGTATGTATATATGTGTGTATTTGTGTGTGTGCATGTATGTATGTATAATCTCTCCCTAATAGAATGTAAGCTGCTTGAGGGCAGGCCTTTCTCATGGTTATCTTCGCATTCTCAGCACATAGTGACTGGAATGTAATAGACTCTTAATAGATGCTTTTTATCATTATTTAGTGATTATGCACAGAAACTGATTTTTCATTCATTAGTTTGATTTTATATCTCCCCATGGCTGCTAACTTGGAACCTGTCAATCTGTGTATTGAATTCTTGATTGTCTGTTATTTCCTCAATAAATTCTCCAAATGTATTAAGTTTTAAGAGAATCGCTCAGTGCCTAAGCACAATACACATGCTCATCAAGAGACCTGAAGAAAGGTTTCATGAGTCAGGGAGGAAATACAAAATTCTTCAGTCAACAACGGTTCATTTTACATGCCACAGTCATAGGAACTGGATAAGGTACCTAGAGAAGGTACTTAATATCTTAGAATCTGTGTTCCCCTTCACTGAAATCAAGACATTAAGCTAAAAATTCAAAATATTGTCGTTTGTTGTGAAGCCCTAGAAATACAGTATTTTGTCTCTCTTTTAGAGACACAGAATATTAGTCTTAGAAGTGACCCTAGAGATCATCTCATCCTTGTGCCTTAGCTTAACCACCTGTAAATTCCCTGGAGCACTGGGAGGGTTAATGTTTATACTGCGTGGCAGGACCTCAGATGAAATGTACTCTAAGTTCAATGTGTTCTCATTTTTGTTGTGTATTCATTTCAACAGCTTCTTTACTTTTTTCTGAAAAATGACAAAACTCCTTTCCTGGTATTGTTTAAATATCAAAAACAAGTTATGTGTGCCATAAATTAACTGGACATATTTAGATAGAGATATGTCAGGATCAGAGGAAGGATGTTGTAGTAGATGGAAGGTCAACCTTTGAGTTAGGATGACCTACACTCAAGCCCTGCCTCTGACCCCATAATAGGGATGTGACTAAGGGGATCTCATTTAATCAGTTAGTGAGCATGGTTACTTTGTAAGATTGTAAGTTACAAGGGTGGTAAGGTGGTGATCTCCACCAAGAGAGGAAGTTTTCATACTCAGTTTTCTCTGCATTGAAGAAGTCACATAGTTCCTTCATCCCTGTCCAAAGTGGCAGTGCAACAGAGCAAGAGAAATAACTAAAATTTTTTACACATAATAATTAGATTTTTAATTAGAGGGTTTTTACTCTATTGTTCCTTGGTATTTCCAAAATAATAATTTCTGATGAAATCAAAGGACTATATTATCATGTTCATTCTTGAGAAACTCTACTTGGATATTTTAATTCATTGAAATAGTTGATTTGGGTCAATGGATCAGTTATCTATTTCCATAAAGTAGATTACCTACTGATTACTAGCTGGTCATTATGTTTTTCTGGGGTAGGAGGTGTGTGGGAGGGATTTGTGACTTCATTTATGTAGGGAATTCTCAGTGTGGGACCTCCTTCCATTAAGGCAGAGCAGCAATTCCTCTGTGATTTGCAGTCTTAAAGAATTCTCTGAAGGTGCATTGAGAAGGTAAGTGAACAATTAGACATAGCTGCATCTGTTCAGATTTAAAATTGTGTCTTTCTAATTCTAAGGATGAAGCTCTTCCTACTATGCTATTCAACATATCTGGGGTGAGTATAGTTCAACAGAAAGAAAATTAGCTCTAGAGTTAGAGCATCTGGATTATAATCCCACACTGGAGATTTATTATGTAAATCCCTTTGGGCAAATCATTAAACTTTTTCTTAGTTTCATTAAAACAGTTTCATTTTAAAAATAATATGTATATTTTATTCACCCATTAACTCCATATAACTCCAAATCACAAGCTAGTTTTCAGCAGTTACACCATCTTGACAGTGACTGTACAAGGACATAATTAATTGGAAAACAAAAACTGGAGAAGTTGCTAGAGGTGACAGTCTATGCTTTTGTAATACAATTATCAAAATCAGTGGTGGTTAGAATCTTCTGATAATGACAGCAACATAAAAGGCTATTGGCAAGCCCAATTTTCCCCATCCAACATACCATCAAAATTTAAAGCATCATCATATGAAACAATGGTCAAGAAGACCTAAAAGAAACACCAGTAAGCTATTCCATCTAGTCTAGAACTACAAAAGAAGATACTCAAAAGCCTGTAGGTTCTCAGGTCAGGGCACAGTAGGGTGGGTCATGGAAGAAGCCAATGACATCTTGGTCCTGAATATAACATCATTTCTACCCCCACGCCCAGTTTTCTTTCCTCTATCAACATCTTTCCCTGAACCATTTATAAAATAAATGTGTTTTTTTTTTCATCATTGAAATTGTTAAATTTCTCTACTATGTGTCTTGGAATTTAAAGCATTAGTTTGTTTTTTCTCCTGGTCTGTGGATTCTCCCAGTTGATGCTTGGATATATTCAGAAACTCTGAGCAGATTCCTTTTATTATTCCCTGCTTTATCATATTCAGGTTTCTCACTTGTCACATCTTGAGGAAGACCTAGAACACTTACATGATCTCCTAACATTCTCTTTTAGGTTGGTCACTTTGGCTTATGTTGAATCTTTATGTTCTTTGATGTTGCCTTTTTCTTCCCTTCTGCCAGCTGTTATTTCAATCAAGTAATCAATAAATAAAGATTTATTTTTTACTATATGCCAAACACTATGCCAAATGCTAGGGATTAAAAAAAAAAAGACAATCTCTTCCCTCAATGAGCTTTGAGAAAAATGACTATTTTGCTATTATAATAGTAACCAATTACTAAATTAGGATCCATGTTTTCTTCTCCTTTACTTTCTCATTTAGAGCACAACCCCAGTAGAGGGTCAGTCAGTCTCTGGAGAACATGACTGATTAATGAAATTGCTCTAATTCTCAAAAAAAGTGTTCCTGGATCTTGGGTGAGATCTCACTCAACTAGAAGACTTTATTCCTGTTTATCATAACAGAATCCAGTTTAGGTGAATTCTTACCCTGGAGGAAATGAACCCCGTCCCGTAACTCTCCATTAGAATTTAGAACGACCTAATTCATGAAGGAGAATGCCAATCAGAGCATTTAGTGTCTCCCTTTTAGAGAAACCTGACTTCTGATTTATTTATTAGCCAGCTGAATTAATAAATTAATTATTGATTACCCGGAAATTCTGTCTTTTGGAGTTTTTCATTTGTCACATCTTACCATCTAATGGAGGAGATAGTATGCAAACTAATATATACAAAGAAAGTTATAAACAGGATGGATCAGAAATTAAAAGGAAGGAACCAGAATTAAAAGGGGCTAATTTCTTCTTTTATGAATTTCATTTGTCTTTTAGACTCTTCTGGATTTTCTTGTTGTTCCACCCTCTCTGGGAAGTCCAGAAAATTCTACATTTCATTTGACATTGATTTCTTTTCCTTTCCATTATTACATTTGTTGAAAGCTTTGTATTGTCTTTGCTTTACTTAGTCTTCTGGAGTGACAAACCTCTTTATTGGTTTATCTTCTTATGGTTGAAATCTTTTTCTTGATATTGGTGTATAAATGTGTGTATATATGTGTGTGTGTGTGTAGGTACATATGTATACACCTATCTGTGTATATATGTATATCTGTATGTGTATATGTATATATATATACAGACACATATGCATGTACATACACACACATATATACATATCCACAATATGGACATGCATGTATGTGTGTCTATATTTGCTATTCCTCCACATGACTCACTTTCTGGCCTCTTTTCTGCTGAACTGAACCTTGAAGCTGGACTGCAAAACTGACCCACCATTGAAGAAAAGGGTTCTCCTGCTTGAGTCTCTGCTGTGAATACTCTCTAGTGGGACAGGATTAACCCTGATTGAATTTCATTAAATCTTTCCTAGCAGTCCCTCTCCTTTCCTTCATGTGAATGGATGGAATTAACATCTTATGCTTTTTATTTGGGGTGAGAAGGGGAAGAGGAGGCATCAGCATAGAGTCACTGAAGCCTTGTGGGGAGAGGAAGGTCCTTACCTAAGGATTTGACCACAGTCAAGTGAAGAACATTTTCATTCTACTTCTAGTCTCTTTTCATTTACTTGACTTGGCAGAGCCAGTATCTACCCCTTTTTGAGAGATAAAGGATGAGCAAATGTTCATATAGAGTAACTATAGTGGGGGGAGTCCTCTGCCCTAGTATGATTCCCTACATAAATCTGTAAATATGCTTGCATTTCTGCCAGTGGTATGTGGCAGCTCGTGGGTGTGGGCTACTGACTCAGCCTCCGGTGTTCATAATGGCTATTACCTTGTCAGGGAGTCCATCATCTTATTCTGTTGCTTTAGCTATAATTACTGTACTTCTAATACATGTGTTCTCTTTGTGAGAATGGGAGGAGTGATGTGATTTAGAGAAAATAACTAATCCACTATCTTACTGTTTCTATGACCCAAAACTCTAATGCTTGCACTTACGGGAAAAGGTGCCCCAGGTATATGGAGGAGGGTTTCATTATTACTTTTCCTACTATTCTTGTTTGTGCCTTGTTCTCAAAGAGGACCATGACATCAGGGAGGTGATGCTATGATATGCAAGTAAATTGGATTTAAGTGAGGGAGGGCTGTGCAAAGTCACCAGCATCACTTTCTCCAGAGTCATCTGGGTTCATACTTTTTAATTAAATGCTTTTCTTTGTAACTAATTGATTCTTGATTGGCAAAAAAGTAAAAACATCAGTGGGGGCTTATGTGTTATGATACTAAATGTATGTAGACCCACAGAGTGCCTTGAACCTGGAGTAGCTATTCTACAGTTTCTACATGGTAGAGCATGGTACCCCAGATGCTGCTGATAATGTTCCATGAACTTTAGTCTTATGTACAGATGTTTCAGTAAGAGTTATGTTTGTCTATCGATCTATTGTACATTTTAGAGCTGCAAAAGGTGGCAAAAATGTGGAGAATCTCAACCACGGCATTTCTTAGCTGAGATGTCCTTTAAAGGAAGTCCACCACTTAGTTATTGGCCATGCTCAAAAGCAACATTTGAATACATTTGAATTTATTGTCAGGTATTCCATCCAGGGGGATAGGTTCCTGCAATGAAACCCCATGTACAGGAAAAACGCACAGCAGAACAACGAAGAATCTTCTCATTTCAAGCAGGAAAAAGACTGGGGAATCCACCATCATCTGAAATAGCCCCAGACACTGGCTAGAGTCCTGACAAGATAATTTATTATAAGTACCTGATGTAGAAGAAGAGCTGCAGAGATTGGTTACCAGAAGTACAGGAGCGAGAGAGAATCAGGGAATGAGGCACTAAGAAGTATGTAGAAGTTGCAACATAGAGTTAGCACCTGACGATCATCCACATAGGGGTAATCCTGATCACAGTAAAGATGACATCACTGTGATCATATGCTGGAGACCTCTTAAGGGGAAGCCAACTCAGACTATCCTAACACAGGGAGGAATTCTACTTAGAAATGGCAAGAGGGCCAAATGCAGAATCTAGCTCTTTCTCTGTTTTGTATTCCATCTTTGAAGGACCCAAAGGGAACTAAAACCACCTACACACTCACTAAGGGCTGTAGACTGGCATTCATCCTGGGTCATTCAGAGCTGTCAAGGGTGACACCTGCTGAAGCAGTTTGCTCTCAAAAATCATTGCCTTATTGTAATGGATCCTGTTGGAGAATCTGTACTCTGAGAAACACTTCTCATATGTAGCAGCTTGACTAGTGTAAAAACCTTCCAGTTTCTGGTTAGGTAGGTTATGCAAAACAAATGAAATTGTCTGTCGCTAGGAAGATGTTGCTGATGTCTTTTCTATCCTCTTCCAGAGAAAAGAGACTTTGCTTTTTTATCTTTATTCTAACTTTGAAGTCTTGGTGAAATGTATGTTCTCTAGGCAAGTTGTATGATTTGGTAGCAGTTTAATCACAGTACTTACATAGTCTACATACATTTCCTTCATGTATGAGGTATGAAGTGTTGATAAAGAAGATGATATATAAAAAAGAGCGATTTTTAAAAAAACACCATTAATGCTACTGACAAAAATAAGGAAGGATCTTCTTGCCTATTTCTGAAGATGGGAAATGTACATGTATACATACATGCACATATACATATATGTAGTCATGCAAAAAGCATTTGGAAAATAGTTTTAAATATTACATTTTTGAGGCATAAATTAAAAAATAATGGAAGCGAGAAAAAGAACTCAAAATGATGAAATGAAATTCAAAAATTGATATGAAACAATACAAACATTACATATTGGAGAAAAACAGGTTTCAATTTAAAGTCTTTTCATAAGACATCAAAGAACTTTATTCAAGCTACTTAAATAATTATTGTTCAACATTTGTGTCACATTTATTACTCATGTTACTAATTTATTATCCCATTTTTGTAGAAATACTTTGGATCATTTGCTAATCCTCAGGATTTGGGTCTTTTAAAAAAATGATGTCTAATTAAAAAATGTAACAAAATCATTGTAACTGTGAGTAGTCTCTCTATACACTTCTTTAGCTGGTGATGGGATATTTGAGCTCTGTAAATGACTCCTTTTGCTCACAGTAATTCCTCTGGAAGCAATTCCTTCCATAAAATGATTTCTCTCTACTGGATTACTTACTGTAACCCCATTCCCAAAGCCTATTGGTATGGGTCTCTCTCCTCACTGGAGGTGATGAATTCCTTAAATTCATGAGAGGAAGGGCAGAGTTGGGGGGAATAGGAGAACTTTTCTTTTCAATCGTTTTTGGTCTTCAGACCTTCAAGTTTTGAGTCATTTTTTGAGGGGAGGCACTCATGGCTTCTCAGGGCTTCTGCACTCTGATGGCTGGTTGTTGTATCACACTGAATGCTTCAAGTTCACTGTGACTTAAACTGCCAGTCCAACAGGGATTATCTCTGATGTCTGAAATCAAATTCTTCAGCAATATAGCCAACAAAAGATTAGGGTGAGACATGTTTTTCTAGCCCAATACAACTTAGGAGTTTGGAGAGGTCTGCAATACTAGGTGGGGGCCAATCCAGAACACATTTTATCAGGGAGTTTTTGAAGTGGCTACACTGATCTACCTGAGTAAAACTACACTTTGCTGAAAGATTCCATAGAAAACATAGTAATATTAAAAAAATTTTACATCAAATTTATTGAACTGATTTCTTATTTATATAGCTCATTTCACAAATGTATAGGGAA
The DNA here is from genome assembly GCA_023548195.1 of Bettongia penicillata ogilbyi. NCBI lineage: Eukaryota > Metazoa > Chordata > Mammalia > Diprotodontia > Potoroidae > Bettongia > Bettongia penicillata. Next base: position 1,099,499 of record JAJHZJ010000566.1, read on the forward strand.
CTGCATCAAATTTAAAAAAATTTAAGGTACTATTTAATATCTGCCAGATTGGTAACATGACAGAAAAGGAAATGACAAATTCTGGAGGGGATGTAAAAAAAAAATAGAGATACTAATGCATTGTTGATAGAGCTGTGAACTGGTCCAATCATTCTAGAGAACAATTTGGAACTATTCCCCAAGTGCTATCAAATTGTGTATACCCTTTAACCCAACAATATACCACAACTAGGTTTATATCACAAAGAGATCAAAGAAAAATATATATATACATTTAAAATATTTATAGTGCCTTTGAGGAGATGAAGAATTGGAAATTTTAAAAAATACATTTTATTCCCCCTAATTGCATGTCAAAGCAATTTTTAACATTTGCTCTTTTAAGTTTTGAGTTCTAAATTCTGTCTTTCCCTCCCTCCTTCCCCTCCCCCCTCCTTGAGACAGTAAGCAATCTGATATAGGTTATATATGTGGAATCATGTAAAACATTTCTATAATAGTCATTTTGTACAAGAAGCTCAAACAAAATAAAGTATGTAAGAAAGAGAAAGAGAGAAAGAAAGAAAAAAATATCATGCTTCAGTTAGTATTCTGTCATTATCAGTCCTTTCTCTAGAGGCGGGCAGCATGCTTCATCATGAGTCCTTTGGGATTGTCTTGGATCATTGTATTGCCGAGAACAGCTAAGTCATTTACAATTCTTCATTGTGCAATATTTCTGTTACTATATACAATGTTCTGGATCTGTTCACTTCACTTTGTATCAGGTCATGTAGATCTTTTCTGGATTTTCTGAAATCATCCTTGTCATTTCTTATAGCACAATGATATTCCATCACAATCATATACCACAACTTTTCCAACCATTCTCCAATTGATGGGCATCTCCTCAATTTCCAGTTCGTAGTCACCACAAAAATAGCTGCTATCAATACATTTCTACAAATAGGTCCTTCCCTTTTTTAAATCTCTTTGGGATATAGACCTAGCTGTGGTATTACTAGATCAAAGACCACACACAGTTTTATAGCCCTTTGGGGATAGTTTCAAATTTTTCTCCAGAATGGTTAGATCAGTCCACAACTCCACCAATAATGCATTAATGTATCAGCAAGCACCCCAACATACAGAGGGTGGCCTGCTATCATAAATTCCTAGACCTGTATTCATAAAAGGAAAGGCAATCTTTGAAGGGTTAACAATCACTTTAATCAAGCACATGTATCATTCCTTTAGCCAAGCACACATATCATTCACCTGATTCAGGGGAGTCAGCACCCTGAACTTCAAAGAAAATACAGAGAAATCAAAAGTCAACAGACATGGCTTCCTCTGCCTTACCATCAGCAGACGGATCCAACTGTCTAACCATAGTTACCTGAGAGGGAAGCACTGGTATTTGAGTTCTCCAAGCCAGGGGGCTCCTTAAGTGGCTTCCTAGAGTCCTCATCTGGCCAAACAAACACTTCCAGTCAGTAAGCCCCAAAATAAAACCTGTACTTCAGTCTTTATGTACTTTCTAGAGTCAAAGGGTATCACATCTCTTGAGAATCAGTGCCTCATTAATAAAAGGCATGGATCTTTCTACAAATCCTCCCAGGCCAGACAATGGGTGGGAAAGATCCTACTTAATCTCATTATTCAGAGACCCATTTAGTAAAACAAAACCAGTAAAACATCCTACTTTGCTTGCCCTTATATTTAGTGTCCCAATTTCCAAGAATTGAAAATTGAGGTGATGCTTATCAATTTGGCAATTGTGGCATATTATTGTTATGGAATACTCTTGTGCAATAAGAAATGAAGGGTAGATCATTTCATAAAAATTTGGAAAGATTTATATGAATTCATGAAAACTGAAGTAAATAAAACCAGTAGAAATCTGTATACAGTAAAGCAATATTGTAATGATGATCAACTATGAAAAACAAATGCTCTTCTCAGTACAATGATCCAAGATAATTCTGAAGGACTCAGGATGAAAAATATTATATACCTCCAGAGAGAGAACTGATGAACTTGAGTGCTGGTTGAAGTATATATTTTTCCACTTTATTTTTCTTGCAGGATGGTTAATATGGAAATATGTTTTGCATGATTTCGTAAACAGAACTGATATATAGCTTGACTTCTCAGTGGGTGGGTAAAGGGGCTACATGGAGAGAATTTGATACTCAAAATTTAAAAAATATAAAAAATAAATCATAAATTACAAAAAAAATTGCGAATTTGAGTTCCAAGTTCTCTTTTCTTCCCTCCATTCTCTTCCCCTTCCCTAAGATAATAAGCAAACTGACATAGGTTACACATGTGTTACACAATACTACCATTAACATGGACCTCAGAATTCATGTCATGTCACTGTGTTAAAATTGAAACCACTTCAAAATGAGCAGTCTTCAAAAAATGGCCTTTTGGAGTTTCATTCAGTAACCTCTTCAACTGGGGTCAAGCTATACCTGCAAATTAAGAGCAAAATTTGTTAGAACAGACTACAATAAGCTTAGATATATTGAATGGAATTCTCTTTCCAACAATTCTTTGTTATTTAGTAGATTTTCAAGATAATTAGAATTTCCTGGCTTCCAGCACTAAATTGAAGTTTCCATTGCCTTTTTCCTGAGTCTTCTATAAGTTCATCAAATGGTTGTGAGGTTTCATTATTTAATTCTCTCAAATTTTTCTACTGAAGTATGATGAAAATGGAATTCTATTTTTCTCTTGTATTAAATACTTTCAAATGTAAATAATTCCTCTCTGCTTCAGACCTCTGAATCATTTAGCCCAGTATGGGTTGAATTTTTTGTCTATTAGAATCACTAAACAGAGAATACTTAAGTGGGCGTGCTTGTTTTCTTTGGCAATAATAACACTAACTCCTTGTGGATCTTGGATCTTAACAAATTTCTATATTAAATGTTTTGATTTTATACCCCATATTATAACTTTCATGATGTTGGTGGCTGAAGTCACAGAAGTTATAAACAAAACAAAACACTGGGTAAAAAGTCTGAAGACATGGATTCTTCTGACTGTCTATATCGGTAATTTTGAGCAAGACACTTAAACTCTCTAGGCCTTATTTTTCTATTCTGTTCTGTCCTCATTTTTTTTCTATTTTATTCTATTGTTGGACACTGTGATCTTCAAAGTCTCTTTTAGCACTAATCTACGATCCTATAAACAGCTATTGAGAGGTGCTATAAAGTACATGCTCCTTTAATTCAATGAATTTCTGGATTGGGTTTCCATTTGCACCAATGCAGAAAATATCCCAATACTTGTCCATGTTCCTGCCAAGATCTTTCAGAAATGACCCACCTGACATGCTATTAACTTTCTTCTAGGTTTTCTTCCTAGGTCATAAATTGCAAGTCCATCCAGTTGGTTGTAACTAGTTGGGCACATACATTTAGGACAGGTGCTACAGCTGGGAAATGAAGTGAGGCTGGAATCAGATATGAGAAAAAGAGCAGACGGAATTGGAGTTGGGAAATTATGCAGTGCTTTTAATGATGCTAAGCTATTCACTGGCACAAAGATCTCTCTTTTCACCACAGATGTTTTCCTGGCAATGCTATATGACTGCAAGTCTTAGACCACAATCTCCAGGGAAACAAGGTTGCAGGAGATACAAAGGCCAATAGAGAGATGCATGATGTGCATAAATAGGATGCATCATATTTCACAGGATAATACATGCTCATGAAGTGGCATAAGGGATCATATTAAAGAAATGAATGATCAGAAAATAAGTAGAGTTTGAATAGTGGCAAGAGAGGAGCAACTACGTGGCACAGTGCATAGAGTGCTGGCTCTGGAGTCAGGAACACTCATCTTCCTGAGTTCAAATCTGGCCTCAGATACGTGCTAGCTGTGTGACCCTAGGTAAGTCACTTAACCTTGTTTGCCTCAATTTTCCTCATCAATGAGCTGGAAAAGGAAATGGCAAATCATCTCAGTATCTTTGCCAAGAAAACCCCAAATGAGGTCACAGAGAGTTGGACACAATTGTAAATGACTGAACAAAGTGGCAAGAGTGAGAGATGACAGGTGTATGGTTCAAGATTGCCTGGCATATGTGAAAGGAAAGGTACTATTTCAACATCTATAGCACATAAGATACATCAAAGAACAGGAATAAATTATATCATTTGAGTTTAAAGAAGCCAGTTGATCATATGACGAGGGCAAAGGATGACAGGTAAGCACCAAGAGCTCCATTGATATCTTCACGATATCATGAGAAAATGAGACAAGGCTCCAGTAATATTGGTTGGATGCTGTAAGGATAACTTATGAGAGACAGGGTAGTGGATAGGGCATTGGACTTAGAGTCAGTAAGATCTGCATTCAGATTCAGCCTCAGACACTTGCTAGCTCTGTGACTTGTACAAGTCACTTAATTGCTCTCTGTCTCAGTTTCCTCAACTATAAATGGGTATGATATTAGAAGCACTTACCTCCCAGGGCTGTTGTAAAGATTAAAGGAGACAATGCTTGAAAAGTGCCTAGCACATATCAGACACTTAATAAGTGCTTATTCCTTTCTCCTATATGAATCTCAGAAGAAGAGCAGGCATGGATGGGTTGCATCACTGAAGGGCCCGTCCTAATAGACAAAACCACAGATTTATTTGAATACCTTTTGCATTGACTTTTGGCAATCATAAAGAGAGATCATTAGAATCACCAGAAAAAGGTGCAGAAGAGCTACGCCACTGCTCTCTTGTCCAAGGTGAAGATCCTCAGGGGCTTCTTACATCAGAAATCTACCTCTGCATGAGGGCTGGTTACTTGGAGTACGGAAACAATCACCACCACTCTTCAAGAGCCATGACGTGTAATGTAGGCAGAGTAGTGATGGTATCTTTCCTTCCAACTCCACAGAGGATTTAGGAATGTACACAGAAAGCCAGCCCCATTTCCTTGTAACACGGACTCCACAAGGTATGAGGGCCTGTCCCAATCCCCAAGTGTGATTCTTGAGTATCTGCCAGACTGCTCATCAGGAGCCAGCATACACAAACTGTCGCCCTGATCTACAGCAGCTGTCTAATTACAATTTTGTTATTATTAATTACAGAGGAGAAAATCATTTGTAATTAGCTCAGCCTCAATCATAGTTTAAACAGCCAAAAATTACATTACAAACTAAAGTGTAATTAAAGCACTACACTAAAGTGTTTATTTAAACCCAGTTTAGTTACTGCAAATTTTTCAATCAGGTTCTTAGGCTCATACATAGATTTAATTAGTCTCCAGTACTGACAGTGGGACTGCATTTATTCATTAAGCATCAATATTGCTGAACAAATGTAAATAAAATATAGAGAGATTCTTTAAAGGGACAGTCACAGAAACATCTGGGGGAGATAATGAGACTGGGGATGTGGTGAATGTTAATGAATTTCTCAAGCTGCTGTGGCAGTCCTAGCTCTCAGAAGCAGAGAGAACTCTAAGTGTTTCATGAGAGTGCCTAATACAGGCCTGTGCTTGAGACTGACAATGCCTGTCATTCTACAAGCTCTGGCTTACCTAGGTAATTAACAATGACTTAAGGACTGTGCATTAAACAGGATAGAAGGTTGGCCTCAGTTGATAGGATTCTGGATACACTACCTTCATAGGCAATGAAAGCCAACACATCTTCCCACATCCAAGATCCTTCTTCTGTTATTATGGAATAGAAATATGCTTAGAGGTTTCTCTAAGAAGAAAACATTCTTTTTTTTCTTTGAATTAATACAGTTTTTTTCTATGCCAAGGTTATCAGACTCATTACTACGGTATGGACCTGTTTAATAACTCATGATTTGTAATGCAGTCTTTACCATGTGTACACATATACTTAATGCTAGCCAAGCAAATGAATGTTGCCTTCTTTAAAGCACCATCAGAGGCTATAGCAGGGTTGGGGAACCTGCTGCCTCAAGGTCAAATGTGTCCCTCTAGGTCCTCAAGTGCCACACTTTGACTGAATCCAAACTTCACAGAATGAATTCCCTTAATGAAAGGATTTGTTCTATAGAACTTGAACTGAGTTAAAAGGCCATATCCAAAGACCTAGAAGGCCACATGTGGCCTCAAGGCCACAGGTTTCCCACCCCTGGGGTAGACCCTCCTTCCAATGGTGCTGCTATTACTTCAAACATTTGGAAATTCTTCTGGAATTACCTTGAGGTCCTATAATTAATTCTTTTGAACTATATCTATAACAAGTCTTTGCAGAAAGGCAACTTAGTAGATAAATAGGTGGATAGAATGCTAGTCTTGTAGTGAGAAAGACCTGCTTTCTTATTAGCCATGTGACTCTGGGTAAGTCATTCGGAGCCCATCTGAAAATGGGATAAAACTGATAATACCTTCCTCAAAAGATTGTTGTCAGACTCAAACGTTGTTGCTGTTCGTACTTTATTTTTGACAAAGACCAGTGACATCACAGGGTGCTGTCTTGACTTGCCTGTGAATTGATATAAGGGAGACAGAGTTGTACAAAGTTATTAGCATCACTCTATTGCAGAGCTATCAAAGTCCAATGGCAAGTCAAAAGTCAGGAAGACTGGCCGTGTTTGAGGATGCAGTAGATAACTTTGTCTTCAATGTCTTACGAAGTTCTGAGTGTTCCATAGCTCCTTCTTTAGCTCCCTTCATGGCTATTGGAACAAATTGTTTTCATCCCAGTCCACCAGGGGAAGTCTTCACATGCTTGTGATAGACATCCTCTAACTCAGGCTCAAATAGTACAATATATGTAAAGTATAATGTAAAGTGCAAATGCCAAAGTGCTTTATGTTTTTAATATATAATTTATTTATTTTTCAGTTCTTTAACATTCACTGCTACAAGAATTTGAATTCAAAATTTTCTCCCTCTCTCTCCCCACCCCAGGACAGCATGCACCTCATCCACCCCTTCCTCCAGTCTCTCTTCCCTTGTAATACCCACCCTTCTTCCATCCCCCTTCCCCTCTATTTTCCTGTAGGAAAAATAGATTTCCATACTCCATTGCCTGGATAGTTTAATTTCTAGTTGCATGCTAAAACGAATTTTAACATTCATTCTTAAAGCTTTGAGTTCCATATTTCTCCCTTCCTCCCCACCTACTGTAATTGAGAAAACAAACAATTCAATATAGGTCATATGTGTGCAACAATGCAAAACACTTCCATAATAGTTATGCTGTGAAAGACCAACCATGTTTCCCTCTGTCCTATCCTGCCCTTCATTTATTCCATTCTTTCCTTTGACCTGTCCTCCCACGAGAGTGTTTGCTTCTGATTATCCCTTTCCCCAATTTGCTATTCCTTCTATTATCTTCCCTCTCCTGTTCCCTTCCCCCTTGCCTTCCTGCTGTGTAAAATTGATTTCTATATCCAACTGAGTGTGTGTTATTCCCTCCTTAAGCCAAATCCTATGAGACTAAGGCTCAATTTTCTTTCTTCTCCTCCACTGTAGAAGCTCTTTCTTCCCTCTTGCATGTGAGATGATTTGCTACATTCTACCGCTCTCTTTCTCTTAATTCTAGTACATTGTATTCAACAGTAAATTTTATTTTTTAGGCATTCTCCCTTCATATTCAGCTCACCCCGTGCCCTCTGTCTGTGTATATAAATATATCCACACACATATATGTACATATACACATGTACATATACATACCTACACATATGTAATACACATACATACCCATACACACTTACATGTGTATATATGTGTATATGTGTGTATGTGTATATACATATATACACATATATGCATATGCATGTAAGTATGTGGGGGTATGTATGTTTGTGTATTACATATATGTATATTCCCTCTAACTACTCTAATACTGAGAAAAGCCTCATGAGTTACAAATAACATCTTTCCATGTAGGAAGGTAAACCATTCAACTTTAATGAGTTCCTTAAGGTTTCCCTTTCCTGTTTATCATTTAATGTTTCTCTTGATTCTTATATTTGAAAATCAAATTTTCTATTCGGCTCTGGTTTTTTCAATAAGAGTGCTTGAAAGTCCACTTATTTCATTGAAATTCCATTTTTTATCCTCAAGTATTATATACTCAGTTTTGCTGGGTAGGTGATTCTTGGTTTTAATCATATCTCCTTTGACCTCTGTAATGACATATTTCATGCCCTTCGATCCCTTAGTGTAGAAGCTGCTAAATCCTGTGTTATCCTGATTGTATTTCCACAATACTTGAATTGTTTCTTTCTGGCTGCTTGTAATATTTTCTACTTTGATCTGGAAACTCTGGAATTTGACTATAATATTCCTAACAGTTTGGGGGGGTGGATCTCTTTCAGGAGGTGAACAGTGAATTCTTTCCATTTCTATTTTACCCTCTGGTTCTAGAATATCAGGGCAGTTTTCCTTGATCATTTCTTAGAAGATGGTGTATAGGCTCTTTTTTTGATCATGGTTTTCAGGTAAACCAATAATTGTTAAATTCTCTCTCCTGGATCTATTTTTCAGGTCATTGGTTTTTCCAATGAAATATTTCACATTGTCTTCTATTTTTTCACTCTTTTGGTTTTGTTTCAATTTCTTGATTTCTCACAAAGTCATTAGTTCCATCTGCTCCATTCTAAATTTAAAGAACATTTTTCTTCAGTGAGCTTTTGAACCTCCTTTTCCATTTGACCAATCTGCTTTTTTAAAGCATTCTTCTCCCCACTGGCTTTTTGGACCTCTTTTGCGGTTTGGGTTATTCTATTTTTAAAGTCAAGTTTTAAAGGTTTTCTTCAGCATTTTTTGGATCTCCTTTAGCAAGTTGTTGCTTTTGAAAATCACTTTTTATGATTTTCTTGCATTGCTCACATTTCTCTTCCCAATTTTTCCTCCACACCTCTTCCTTTATTTTCAGAATTGTTTTTGAGCTCTTCCATGACCTGAAACCACTGCATATTTTTGGAGCTTTCATCTGTAGAAAATTTCACTTTTATGTTTCTCTCTGATGGTGTGCTTTGTTCTTCCTCATCTGAAAGGATGGAAGAAAAGACCTTTTCACCAACAAAGTCAACTTTTGTAATCTTATTTTTTTCCCTTTTTTGGGAAATTTCCCAGCCAGTTACTTGAATTTTGAGTCCTTTGTCAAGTGGAGGGTATACTCTAGTGACCTCTAAGTTCTCAGTTTCTCTAAGGTGGCACAATCAAGGGAGAGGAGTTTACTCCTGTCCTGGCTTGAGCTCTTGTCTGGGAGCAGCCATAAGCATTCTGTCTGTCCAGGATCTGCAAGTAGGATTCCCTATCCAAAGTCTCCATAAGCTCCACCATGCCAGAGCTGCTCCTCACCCCATCACCACCGCTCATATCTGAGACCCAGATTAGCTGTTGATTCCCCCAGGTCTTCAGGCCTTGGGCTCCAAAATTGGATGATGTTCCTGCATTGGCTGCTGCTGCTCTGGGGCTAGGGATGGGGTCAGACTGCACATCCCTCTCACCCCAGTTAAAGAGTTTTCTCAGTGACCTTTGAAGCTGTCTTTGGCATTTGTGGGTTGAGATATCTTGGAACTGCAGCTGTTACCCAGTACTCTGCTCCAATCCTGTCCATGCTGCGTGGCCAAGGCTGGGCTGTGCTCTGCTCTGAGCTGGTGGGATAGACCTTTCCTGTTGGCCTTCCAGGCTGTCTTGGTCTGGAAATCTCTTTCACTCTGTCGTTTTTGGTTTCTGTTGCTCTAGAATTTGTTTAGAATCATTTTTATAGGTACTTTATTGGCTATGCACAGGTCCATCTTTCTATTCTACCATCTTGGCTCTGCCCCCCCCAAAGTGCTTTATAAATAAAAATTGCTATTATTTTTTTCTGTGTCCCCAGGGACCACTTAAAAGGGACTCTGTGGGTTCTTCATGGGTGCTCTTCTGTGGGGTACAGGTTTTCTCTCTGACTCTGCCCCAACTGAATTTCTTCAGCAATATTTCCAAAATCAAGCTTAGATATGGCTCTTATCTAGGGTTTTCCCAAATGTGAATAATAAGATATTCAGTGTATAATATGAGTTTCAGGTATGGGACAACTTTAATTTTCTCCATGAAGGCAATTCTGTAAGATGCAAAAAAGTCTCAAGGGCATACATGAATAGACCCCACCCCAGAAAATATTAAGATAACTGATTATATTCATTATAGTCTTCCTGGAATGTAAAGAACCCTTTTGGAATGTCTGAAGAGACGTGTCATGTTCATGTTGGACTTCTGTTGTCGCAGTAACTCACAACAAAGGATTGTAGAGAGCAGCAATTCTAAAACACCACCCTTATTTGATAGATATGGAATTTAAGATCCCAACAGTTTAGGTGACTTTCCTAATATTACACAGCTGTTAGTGAGGTCAGATCCCTAGATTTATCCTAGGGCCTTTGACTGCAAAACTAGTACTCTGTCTTCTTCCTAGTAGTAACGGAAATGTTAAGCTTGTTTGCTTTTGTTCAGTCATTTCAGTTGTGTCTGATTCTTCATGACACCATCTGGGTTTTTCTTGGCAAAGATGTTGGAGTGGTTTGCCATTTCCTTCTCCATCTCATTTTACATATGAGGAAACTGAGGCAAACAGGATTTAGTGACTTGCGGAGGGTTACACAGCTAGTAAGTGTCTGAGAACAGACTTGAATTCAGGAAGATGAATCTTCCTGACTCCAAGTCCAGTAGTCTATCTACTATACCACTTAGTTACCCTAACTGTTAAGTTACCTTTAACTAAAGCAGAATCAGAGAATAGTGAACTCATTCAAGGTACTTTTGAAGCTTGCAGGCATTGGGGAACTTTAATAACTTTAAAAACACTGAGAAAGGCTGCTGAATTTATTTTCATTAAGGCAAAAGTTTATTTATTCTATTTAGTTCAGACTCAATAGTCCTAATGAGTATAAGTGGCCTAAAAAACCCTTTAAACCAAATTTCAATAAAGCTTAAAACGTATATTACTTACTTTCCCATTTAGAGAGGATCCTCTGGGTAATAACTTTTTTCTTTATGTGTATATCCTTGTATGACTGAAAAAAATAAACAAAACCTATGTGTAAGTGTTCTCTTTCTCTCTGTACACTGCTGAGAGAGTTCCACAGAATAATTTTAAGTCATGCAAATAAGCTAACACTCATTGGTAGCAAGCAAAAGTAGGGATACCTTCTGCTAGGCATTTTTCTACATGTTATAAACAGAATTTATTAAATAACAGGATGATTTTATAATCCAGAATGTAATTGCCTAAAACCTGAGAAGACTATAAAAGGCCATTGTATTTATTACTTAAATTCTTCCCTTTGATTTCCCTTTCCTTTTACATGCATGCAGTGTAGTTACTCAAGGCCTCAGCAGCCCTAAAGAAATCTATTGCTTTTTCTCTAACCCTTCATACTCGGTTAGATGATTGTTTGAAGTTCCTTAGTTAGAAAGAAAAAAAATTATCAAAAGTTTTAAGACTCCATTTTAATTTTATTTTTCAGTTTTACTTTATTTCAAAACTTACTTAAAATGAAAGATGATTTTAAAAAATTTAGTTTCTGAAAATGGCCTTCTTATCAGTTTAATTATAATATAATGAATATGTTATTTAAAAGTAAAAAAAAATTTTGAAATACACTAAAAATGTTTAAATATAGAAGGCAACTTGATTGACATATTAGTTGATAGGATCAGAGGATTCAGAATCTGGGGAATTTGGAGATATCTGGTCCAACCTCTTCATTTTAAAGGGACAGAAATGGGACTAGACAGATGAAATGACTTGCCAGATTTCTATCGAAGGGAGAACTAACTTTCCAGTCCTCCAGGTTCACAACTTTGATGTCACTTTGCCTATCTAATCAGTTGCCAAGTCTCCAAAATATTTCTCACATATGTCTCACATATGTCTTGTTCAGTCCATCTAACTAGGACTATTGAAATGATCTTTTCAATGATTTCCCTGCCTCAAATCTTTCCTTATTCCGATCCATTCTATAGGCCATTACCAAAATGAGCTCCCAAAATTTCAAGTCTATGTACTCTGTATCCTACTCAATGTACTCATACCTTTCCTTACCTATGAGATCAAATGTAAATCCCTCTGCTTGATATTTACATCTCTTCATAACCTTGTCCCATCCTACTTTTCAAGCCTTTATCCCCATTTACTTCCCTTTCTGCATTTTGCAATCCAGCCATAGTGATGTTTTTGTCCTTACTGCCAAAGACTTTCTTTCACTCATTTCTGTGTCTTTGTCCAGGCTACTGTACATGTCTGGAATGCTCTCCCTTCTCGCTCTGCTTCCTGGAATTCCTGACTTCTTTTGAGATTCAGCTCACTAATCATCTTCTGCAAGAGTCTTTTCTGTTCTCCCAGATGCCAATGCCTTCTCTAAAAAGCATAACAGCTTTTCCTGTGTTTTGCATGTACCTGCAAATGTATTTCATGTCTACCCTTTTAGAATGCAGATTTCTTGAGGGCATATAGACTGTTTTACTATTGGATTTAAATCTGAAGGATCTAATACATTGTCTAGCATGCAGTAGGCACTTGATAATGCTTGTTAACCGACTGATGGAGAAGCAATCTATTATATTATACTTCGCAGAACACACATACTCAAAGGTAGTGCTTAAAAAGGAAGTTGTAGAAGAAAAGCAGCATATTTGGACAAGTGAGGAGGAAGGAAGGCTACCAGACACAGTGGCAGGAGAGAACCTATCAGCCAGCTCTGCATACCTGGAGTCCTAAGCAGACCTATGAGAAAGGCTTGCTTAAAGTTACATACCAGTTAGGTCTTAGGCAGATAACACAGTACAATATGAAGAATAATAAATTAGGAACCAGGAGACCTGAACCCTAGTCCTGTCTCTCTGCTAAGGAGTTTGGTGAATTTGAGCAAATCATTTCTTTTCACTGGACCTCAGTTTTCTAAAGTCATACAATAAGTGCCTTAGACTAGATAAGAATCTTTATGTAGCCCACATCATTCCTGAGCTGAGTAGGAACCAGATTGGAAAATCTTTAAGAATATTTAAGAAAGTGATATATAGATGCAATGGAACATGGATAATGTTAATATGTGTTTTTTTAAGACAACGGGAAACCTGTAGTGATCCTTATGTCTTGACCTCCCTTTCTATTTGAGCTCCACACCAATGTACTAAATGACTCCAAAAGTTGCTTCCAGGTAGTAAAAGGCTCTTTAATATTCAAGTGAGATTCTGATAGAACCTATCAAATATGGTGGGAAAAGCTGGTGACCTAAGGCGCCAAGTGTCTAAGGGTTAAATAAATGGCTTGTTACTGAATCATCAAGACTTACTTGATTATAAAAATCTATACAACTTTAGGCTTTTAAATGCAAACAGTGAAAAGGGTACTTCTCTCAATATTCATTTTAGAATATGTCTGTTTGCTGATGATAAAGTGAATTTGACATCACAGTAAGTAGTTCAAACAATCTATATTGCTGGAAGCTTTTCCTTACAAATTATTGATTTTCTTACATCATTGGCAGGGTGTTCAAAAGAGCTTCCTGTTCTGTTTACCATTCTCACACTATCTAATGACATTAAGGAAACCTGGGAAGGCATTTCTTTAAAAAAAAAATTGATGTACTGTTTGTTGTCTAGTGCAAAATAACCCAGAGGAGAGTCTGGCTAAGTTAACAACATCTAGGAGATGACTGAGACTGAGTTATCAACCACTGAATCCAATAAACAGCATTTATTGAGTACCTGTGCCGAGGTGGGTGCTATGGATACCAAGGACAGAATGAAGCGGGGAAAGGAGTAAGCATCTATATAGCACCTCCTATGTGGCAGACCCTGTGGCATGCTAAGTCGTTTGTGAATAGTATATCATTTGATCCTCACATTCACTCTGTGAGATAGGTAATATTATTATCATCCATGTTTTACATTTGAGGAAATTGAGACAAGTAGAAATTAAGTGGCTTTCTCAGGGTTATAATGATGTTAAATTTCTGAGGTCAGATTTGAACTCCAGTCTTCCTGACTCTAGGTCCAGTGTTTTATTCACTGTACTGCTTGGCTGCCTAGGAGAGGGGGGGGGGAGGAAGGGAGTTAGGAAGGAAGGAGCAAGGAAAGGAGAGAGAGAAGGAGGGAAGAAGAAGGGAGGGAAGAAGAAAGAAAGGAAAAGAGGGAGAAAGTAAGAAAGAAGGAAAGATAGAAAGGGAAGAAGGAAGGAAAAAAGAAAATAAGAAAGTGTGAAAAGAAGGAAAAATGGAAAGAAAGAAAAAATATTTAGCATTTACTGTATTCCAGGCACTACATGAAACACCAGGGATAGAAATATGAAACAGAAATAGTTCCTGTCCTCAAGGAACTTAGAGGTGCAATATGCACATAGAAATGATATTCAAAAGGAGCACCATCAGTGTTGAGGATTCCCTCCACCAACCTATCCAATTCATAGACTATTAGATAAGTCCTGGGGATCTGAGGGAAGCACATAGGGGTTGTGTTTGGCCATGACTTCAGAGCTAGTGAACTTCAGAGTGAGGCTTTGAATTCAGATCAACTGTCTGGGAAATGTAGTACTTTATCCACTATGCCAGGTTTCCCTAAATAAAAAGCATTCACATATGCAGTCATGACAATATATGTTCCTAAAATAATTTAGGAATGGGATTGGACAAGCACTAACAGTGGTGTAGAGAGCTTCTGGAGAGGAAACCCCTTTGATCTTTATTGGTTGGCACCTTCTCCACAAGTCATAGTCTTAAAGACTTTCTTAGAGCACTGAGAGATTCAATGACTTGTCCTCACACTACCAGAAATGGACTTGAACCCAAGTCTTTCTATACCAAGGTGATATATCTTTCTATCTATATCTCTACATCTATATATCTAGAGATGGATAGGTATACACACATGTGTGAGTGTACATATATGTATATAGGTACATATATTACATATAGAGATATATACATCTTTACATAAATAATATGCCTATACAAAATGTGTACATATTACATATACACACAAAAACTGCAAAACCTATGTAGTAAACATAAAACAATTTGGAAGGCACTACTTTTAAGGGATAAGGAAAATCTTCATATTGTAAGTATTCAATACCAACTTCTTCATGAAAGTTCCTTGGTCTGCCAGATGTTAATGTCTCCCCAACTTCTAGGGTTACTTGATATCTGTGTGTGTGTGCATGCATGTGTGTGTGTGTGTGTGTGTGTGTGTGTATAAGTAAGTGAGAGTTTGTCTTTGACCACTTGATTTTCTCTAGATCAGGATGTAATCATGAATAATTAGGTGTTAAACTAAGTGCAAATGGATGGGTGGAAGGTGATGTAATTACAGAAAGTAAAGGGACAGTTAACCAATATGATGAGGTGTTAATTTGTAAAGATATTCTTGATGAAATTAGTGGAGCAGTTGACTGTAGGTAAGATAATACCCCTGGAAGCCTCTAAAAAGCTATCTTTCGTCAATCAAGGCTGAGAGCAGCTTTGTAGTATATGACTCCATCTAAGGTTGGGGATAGGGGTGGGGATAGAGAGACAGAGAGAGAGAGACATACAGACAGAGAGAAATTCAATGAAGTAGACTTACTTGAGAAGAAACCTCTGGCAGAAAAGAAGAGAGCTAATTATGAACTAAAAAGAGAACTAGTCCCACAGCTGCACATCAAGCTACAGAGAAGAGATCCTGGGAGGTCACCTGAATGACCTTCCCAGGAAAGATGCTATACTCATTGGGGGTGGTGGTAGAGAGAAGCATGAGGATTTCATGAGGAAAGAAAGGATATAAAAAAACTGCAAGGGAAATATGAGTTTCCTTGGCTACATGTGTGCCTCACTACCATTATATATACCTTAAATTTATATCCACTCGTTTATTTATGGAAGAATGGGCACAACTATAGTGTTAGGGGGTGCAGACTCATCAATTTGAGAAAATTCTTTGAACTTGTATAGGTCTCAATCCCATCCCTTCCCTTTCATTCCCACAGGGCTATGAAACTTGAATGTTGTGTTGAAAAGGGAGCCCAGAAAAGTCCAGACTTATTTATGATGACATCTCCTCTGTTAGAATGCAATCTCTCCTTGAGGGCAGGATCTGTTTCCTTTTTGTTTTTGTATTCCCATTGCCTAGTATGGTTTCTGGCACATGATCTTTGGTAGCTTGATGGGTGACACTTGACCTATCATGGATGGAGAATGAGATTCTAATAACTGGGATAGCCTGTATAAAAATAGAGACTAGATAAGGAATGTTTTGTACAGTAAATTTTCTTTTAAGAAGATCTTTAAAGATAGCATCATGAAAACAATTTATCCTAAAGAAAATAACAGAAAGTGTATATGTATAAATGTATATACAAACAACATAGTATTTGTATTATATATGTATATATGTGACTATTATATACACAAGTACACGCATATAAATATATACACATATGTGGTTCAGTCATTTTGATTGTGTCTGACTCTTTGTGACTCCATTTGGGGTTTTTTTGGCAAAGATATTACAGTGCCATTTCCTTCACCAATACACACTACACACGTACACACACACACATAAACATGCACACACAAATATACATACATATATGTGGATGTTGCTTGGTGTATATATATATATATATGTATATATATATATATATGTGTGTGTGTGTGTGTGATGTGTATGTGTGTGTATTTAGAGTTCCTACCACATACATAGTAAGTGCTTAAATGTTTGTTGTTGTATATGTATATGTGTATTAATTATGTATCTATATTATATTCATTCTAGTAATGTGGTCTTGGACATGTTGCTTATTTTCTTCAGGAAAAGGTACTAGATGAATTCCAGAATTTGTTCTAGTTTTAAAATGATATGATGGCATAATATCATTTAAAAGTGACTAATTCCTTTAAAATGCCTAATGTGAAAAATATGAATTTATAAAAGAAATAAATTATGACTTCTCACTGTGCAAAAAAAATCTACTTATTTCTTTCAAGATGTCGGTTGCAATAGTGAATTTGAATGGTGTTCAGTTTATAAAGGAATGCTAATTCCTCCTTACTATTCATTCCTCTCTAACACATAGGGAATTGGATTTGGTGTAAGGTATATTCAAATCCAAGCTCAGACATTAGTTTGTGACCGCAAATTACTTAATCTTCCTGTGTCACAGTTTGCTCATCTGTAAAATTAAAAGATTGGATTTATAGCCTCTAATATTTCTTCCAGTTCTAAATCTATGATCTCATGACCTCAATTCTAATTAATAAAAAGTTGTCTACTTTTATATTAATTTATTTTTCATTTTCAACATTCTCTTTCATAAGAATTTTAGTTCCAAACTTTCTCCCCATCTCTCCCTTACCCCCACATCAAGATGTCATGCATTCTGACTATCCCCTCCCCCAATATGTCCTCCCTTCTATTATCAGCCCCCCACCCCCTTCTCTTATCCCCTTCCCTTCTATTTTCCTGTAGGGCAACATAGATTTCTATGACCCATTGTCTGTATATTTTACTTCCCAGTTGCATGTAAAAAGAATATTTAACATATGTTTTTAAAACTGAGTTCCAAATTCATCTCCTCACTCCCATCCACCTTCATTGAGAAGGCAAGCAGTTTGCTATAGGTTATACATGTATAGTCATGCAGAACACTTCCATGATAGTCATATTGTGAAAGACTGTATTTCCCTCCATTCCATTCCCATTCCAATTTATTCTACTCTCTCCTTTGACTCTGTCCTTTCTTCTGATTTACCCACTCCCTCAATTGGCCTTCTCTCATTTCCTCTACTCTTATCCCCTTCATCCCTACTTACCTGTAGGGTAAGATATATTTTCCTACCCAATTGAGTGTGTTTGTTATTCCATCCTTAAGTCAAATCCAGTGAGAGTAAGATTCACTCATTCCCTCTTGTCTCTTCCCTCTTCCCCTCCAGTTCAAAAGCTTTTTCTTGCCTCTTTTATGTGAGATAGTTAACTCCATTCTACCTCTCCCTTTCTCCTTCTCACAGTACATTTGCTTCTCACTCCTTAATTTTATTTTTTTAGAAATCATCCCTTCATATTCAATTCACCTTATGTCCTCTATCTATATATACTCCTTTTTACTACCCCAATAATGAGAAATGTCTCATGAGTTACAAATATCATCTTTCCATGTAGGAATGGTAACAGTTCAAATTTAATGAGTCCCTTGTGGCTTTTCTTTCCTGTTTATGTTTTCATGCTTCTCTTGAGTCTTGTATTTGAAAATCAAATTTTCTATTCAACTCTGGTCTTTTCATCAAGAATGCTAGGAAGTCCTCCATTTCATTGAATGTCTCTTTTTCCCCTGAAAGATTATACTCAGTTTTGCTGTGTAGGTAATTTTTGGTTTTAATCCTGGTTCCTTTGACATCTAGAATATGATATGCCAAGCCTTTGGATCCCTTAATGTAGATACTGCTAAATCTTGTGTTATCCTGATTGTGTTTCCACAGTACTTGAATTGTTTTTTTTCTGACTGCTTGCAATATTTTCTCCTTGACCTGGGAATTCTGGAATTGGACTAAAATATTCCTATGAGTTTTCCTTTGGGGATTTCTTTCAGGAGGTGATCTGTATGTTCTTTCAATTTCTATTTTCCCCTCAGGAATATCAGGGCAGTTTTCCTTGATAATTTCTTCAAAGATGATGTCTAGGCTTTTTTGATTATGGCTTTCAGGTAGTCCAATAATTTTTAAATTCTCTCTCTCGTGTCTGTTTTCCATGTCAGTGGTTTTCCAATGAGATTTTTCACATTGTCTTCTATCTTTTCATTCTTTCGGTTTTGTTTAATAATTTCTTGATTTCTCATAAAGTCATTAACTTCAATTTTCTCCATTCTAATCTTTAAGGAATCATTTTCTTCAGTGAGCTTTTGGACCTCCTTTTACATCTGGTCAATTCTGATTTTTAAGGCATTCTTTTCCTCATTGACTTTTTGGACCTCTTTTGCAATTTGGATTGGTCTGTTTTTTAAGATATTTTTTCTTCACTATTTTTTGGGTCTCCTTTAGAAAGCTGTTGACTTGTTTTTCATGATTTTCTTGCCTCACTCATTCCTCTTCTCAATTTTTCCTCTACTTCTCTTACTTGATTTTCAAAATCCTTTTTGAGCTCTTCCATGACCTGAGACCAATTCATATTTTTCTTGGAGGCTTTGGATGGAGGAGTTTTGACTTTGTTGTCATCTTCTTGTTGTATGTTTTAATCTTCTTTGTCACCAAAGTAAGATTCTGTAGTCAGAGTTGCTCATTTTCCCAGACAATTGCTTGACTTTTAAGCTCTTTGGAAAGGTAGGACTCTGCTTCCACTGGGAAGGGTATACTGACCCAAACTTCAGAGTTTCATACAGCTGTTTTCAGAGATATTTCTAGAGATCTGTAAATTTTTAGTTCTTCCAAGGTGATATGATCAAATGTGAGTTGTTTATTCCTCTACTGGTTTGTGTTCTGGTCTGTGAGTAACTACAAGCACTCTTTCCTGCCTTGAAACTGTGAGGAGGATTCCCTCTCCAACACTGCCAATGTTCCTCCTTGCCCCAGGGCTTCCACCCAGAACCATGACCCAGATCCAACTGGCAAAACAAGAGTATCATGCCTCAGTACCAGAAAGAGATCCCTGCAATCCCCATCTGCTCTGCCATGATCCCTCCACCATCTGTAGGTCGAGAGTTCCAAATACAGCCACTGCCACCACTACCTTCACGGCTCCAAGGCTGGCACAAGACTATGCTTCCCTCTCTCCCAGATCCAACAGAGCTTTCCCACTGACCTTCTATGTTGCCTTTGACTTTTGTGGGTTGAGAAATCTGTAAACTGACAAAGCTGCCAGTGATTCAGTCCCTTGAACCCTACTCCAAATTCTCAGGAGCCCAGTCTGTGCTGGCATAGCCAACATTGTTTTGCTTTCCTCTCCTAGCCTGGTGAAATAGAACTTTCCTGTTGACCTTCCAGATTGTCTTGGGTGGGAAATTTGTTTCACCTTGTCATTTTGTGGGTTCTGCTGCTCTAGAGTTTGTTTAGAGTCATTTTTACAAATATTTGGAGGGGTTTGAGGGAGAGCTGAAGTAAGTCCCAGCTTTTACTCTGCCATCTTGGCTCCACCCCCCAAAAGTAGTCTGTTTTTATGCTTAAAGAGAGACTGTTCTCAAATTGCTGGTGATGCAGGCATTTTCCGCATTTTTTACCCTTAAGACTTTGTACCTACATGTAAGTTGAGTCAACTATATTCTGCTTTTTCTATAAAAGCATCCTCTAATACCAAAAACACATAATAGGTTTTTACCATGCTAAGGCCAAAGGATCCTTTTCAGACTTTTAGACTTCTAAATATTTTAGTCATTTAGTCATTAACTTCCTAACTTCTCCCAAACCTGACTTTTCAAAGCAAATAATAGTATATGAATTACAAAAGAAAGCTTAGAGATCATCTTGTTAAACTGACCTGGTATCTTATGCAAACAATTTGGATTCATTTAATGAAATGTTTTTGGCCCAGTACAAATTGGATCAATAATGTGCAAAATAATGGATCTTTAAAAACTTAGCACTAAAATTTAGAATTGGAAGAAGGTTCTGTGCTTCTCCCTTTCAACTTTTACTATATTGTTCAGAATAAAACGGTCTTTGTGTTCACTATTAAACATGCTTGAATTAGTATTGCAATGTTATTTAGATATTTTACTCCTTTTTTTGAGGAGCAGAGTTTGAAATGTTCTTATTGGCTTAAGGGGCATGGGGAGACCAATTTCTAAGGAAATGTAGAAATCCACCTAAAAATCTACGTATGCTAATGTAATGTTTCATTAGTTTGAAGCAACCCATAATGTAGTAGGTATCATCAGGGCTAAGATCTATAGATATATAGATAAGATTAGCAGAATGCTTGGTACAATAGCCATTTAATAAATATTGATTGATCAGTTGATCTCCCAAAATGCCTATGACAATGCTATATATTTAGTATGTCCTCCTTGCTGAGCTGAATTGAATTATATAAGTTCACCTGAGCAAACTCAATTCAATTCAACAAACATTAAATATCTTAGAGGTCATCAAGTCCAATCCCCTTATTTGCAAATAAGAAACTGCCTACTATGTAAGGCTGAAAGCTACCTAATTAATTTGGGGTTTACTGGCTAGATTTCTTTCTCAAAGACAAAACCTTAAATCCAATTCACTCTGAATCTCTTGGATGAGACAACAATTAGACAGCCCTGTTATTTTGGTTATTTGAAATTAAAAAACAATGGTTATTTTTTTGGGCCCCCCTGACTCAGAATGCGCATAATAAAAGTAACTGTTTCTCTTTTCAACAGCAACCCTGAGAATCTTCTCCTCCCAGCTTGATTTTTCTTTCCTTTTCTTTATTTTTGAAGAAAGGAGCCATCCCTTGGTTGGGTGCTGCCTCACTCAAAGTCAGAACTTGAAAAGACCTTAGCTTAAAAGGGACAAGGTCTCCCACTGCATCGTGGGCCATCTCCAGTCCTCCTGATAGATATCAGGCTACTAGACTCGGATGGCTCTGGAGGAGAAAGTAAGACTGGTGACTTTGCACAGCCCTCCTTGCTCAAATCAAAATAAATTACAAGCCATCTCTGTAATGTCATTGTCTTCCTTCAAGAACAGAGAACAAACCACAACCATACAACCACAAGGTATCATCACAAAATCGCACCCTTGCATGTTGCCTTTCAGAGGGCACTCTTTCTTTCTCTGTGACTCATTTCCTGTGGACTTGCTTCCTTGCTGGTTATTTGGAATTTTCCAAGAGATAGAGGCTAAAGTTCTCAATACTCCCAGCGTCTTAGGAGTAACTATTCTGAGAAAATACTTCTAACACTGTAGCTCATGAGCCCCTACCAGTGTATTTCTCATAAAAGAAAAGTCAGTTAACATTAGCCAAAACAGTTATTGAAAATGTGAAGCAAATGCATGCTTACATAACATTTCATTCATGAATCTGATTCATACTCTTGATAATGAATATAGTTTTGATAGGAAAAATGGACACACACTTAAGATTTCTGGGAAGTAAGTCACGGAATCAGAGAAACTCACAACTCTAAGACCATGGTCTTCAACGTCCTCCATAAATTCTTTGATTAACATGGCTTCTGCTTGAATGAATTCTTCCAGTGCTAAACTGAACTGATCCACAATATGCTGGACTAACAAATCAGCATGGTATTTCAGCTGAATAAGTTGACCTGCTGGGCTATTTCTCTGATGTTCTGCTTCTAAGCTATTTGTTCAGTCATTTGTTTTACTTCTCAGCAGCAGCCATAGTAACCATCATTTTTAGCTTCAGGTTTAGATGATGCCTTTAGTTGAACTAGTGTTATGTTCATTTAGGAAAAGTCAATGACATTTATCCTTAGATTGTCAAAAGTCTCTTAGACTGTTCCTTAAGATGGTTTGCCAGGGGATAGCCACTGTATATGCTACAGCATCTGGGAATCACACATTAGAGTTAGGTGATAAGTGGACACAAAAGTGGATTAACAGCCCTGAAAAGGGCTGAGCAAGTCTTCACATCAGAGATGCTAGTCCTTCCTGAACATTCCACATATCCCTATCCTTTCATTTACCAGATTGTAAACCATGTAAAAAAAATGAAAAGAAATATAATTAAGTCTAACTTGATATGCTCCCAGTGAAACTGTGTTGATTCTTAGTGATTGTGATTAGGGGATTTAACATTCCCCTAAATGTTAAATAAATTTTCCTTTATTCGATCTACAAGCACTTCTTTAGTACCTAATGTGGTATGCCAGATAAATAAATCAAGACCCTCAAGTGCTTAAGTTCTACCTCCTTCCATTAAAAAAACAAAAACAAGTTGTGGCATTTGCCTTTGTCTAGTCTTTGCCTTTTCTGTGATGCTACCTTCTTGTTATTCTCATGAATCTACAGTCCCTTTTATTTAAATAGTCCTTCTAACAATTTTTTAGTGAAAAATCATAGATTCGGTGCAAAGGGCAACTTTCCCTCCTTCCACCCCTCCCCATTCCCCCCCAAAAAAGAGAGAAATTACTCCATGTGGCAAGGGGAACTGTAGGATCTTGCTGACCATTTATTTCTTGGCTACCTTTTACAAACATATTTTAGTGCTGCAGTTCAACTGAAACCCCTTTTGTATATGTAGCCATGGTCATGCCAGAAGCAATGCCCTTTACCACAAGCTACGAAGAAGCTCATATTATGATGGAGCCAGTGGTCAGTGTGTGGTGTCCTGAAGAGATGACATATATGGAAAACTATGTGAGGTTTTGTCTTGGGAAGAAAACGTCAACACAGTTTGCCAGTCTTTTATTCCTCTTTGTATAATTGCAATCTTTATGAGAAAATGATGTAAGTTCAGATCTATTTCACAAAAACAACTAATTTAAATTTAAATTTGCACCATCGAAATTAGTTGCCACTTCATTTTGATACTTACTTGATTTTTATAGTGCAGATGTGGGGAACCTGTGACCTTAAGGTTACATGTGGCCTTCTAGGTCCTCAAGTGCAGCCCTTTGATTGAATCCAAACTTCACAAAACAAATCCCCTTCATAAAAGGATTTGTTCTTCTAGAGTATAAGCTTAGTAATCTTGCCTGCTACCTTTTTTGTAGTTAATGTAGATAAAGTAAAATAATAAAGTCAGAGGTAAGTCAGGAGGTTAGTAAGTTAATCTACAAATTCCTAGTCATCTATTTTGTGACCAAAATAACAGCAAAGGTCTGAAAGTTCCTGTTGGAAGAAATGGAGGAGTGTGATGGGCTCCTCAGGAGGCTTGTAGGATTATTAATCAATAGCTACTTGATGAAGCTACTTGTGATGCAGAGATCCTAAGAGGATGGATGAAATGTGTAGACACATCATCATATTTTGGCACATGGAATTATCTGATTGAGATTCCAGGTTCTGGGGAGTCAGTTGGTAGTTTACGAGATAATAGAAAGGCCAAGTAGGCTATGTCTGCATCATTTTTGCTCTTCATGGATGATGCAAAAACCATCCCCTCCACTGATTTAAGCTACTTTGATCAGGTGTGGCGTTGCCATCCACTTCTTTCAATTGTGAAACAATCATTAACCTGGCATGCCATTAATTGTTCTTGAAAGAGATGGCATTGAACATGAATCACAAGATCTGGCTTTGAATTCTAGCTCTTCCACTTTCTCTATGAATGACTGGATATTTCACCTCTCTAGACATCAATTTCTTAGTTCTAAAATACGGTAGTGGGACTAGACTAACTCAAAGCTCTAAATATATGATCCTGAGAGAGTAAAACATCGGTTCTTAGGATAATAGATTTCAATCTGAAGGGACTTTAGAGATAACATGTTCTATTCATTTTGATTTATCATATGAGGAAACTGAGATCCACAGAGTTAATGGGGCATGCTCAAGTTAACAGAGGATGTTGCAGAAGAAGAACAATCAAATTAGGTCTAATTAGAGGATTTTTTATTAGAACAACTCAAGTTTTAGTTAACTGCTGCCTAGTTTTCTGAACCCAAATATATTACATTTAGTATGAAAGCAACAAAGTGAACTCTAGCCCACTAGCAAAGGAAGTGATATGCGATGAGGAGTGCCCAGCATATTTAGGATCTGGTGACCTCTTGACAGTCACCTAGTTTATCACATGGCCACTTCATAAAGACAAACCTCCCTAAGGCTATGTTTGAGAAGCAAAGGTCTTTCATTTCCTATAAAGCCTGTGTTATTTATTGATTTTTCTTTCACATATTAGAGGTGGTATGATAACAGAGACCTTATATTTATTAGTCCGACTAATCATTAGTGATGGCTGAACTTCAGAAAGTTCATTGGTTCATCTCAGTTTCAGTACATTTGGAAAAGTTTTGGAGGTTTATCTGGAGTGCATCTAAATGGGTGACACCATCAGAGGTCTTTTCCTCTTCTCATTAGTCTTCCATGGATGATATTTGTCTTCCAACCGTCTCCATGTACACTCTGGTATTTGTTTCATATATAACTTCTCTTTTCACACATCTTCCTAGACTGTTCCAGTCTGTTATTTCATTTATTCCAACAGTATTTACCCAGGAAATGGGGCGTGTGTGGATGTTTTATATAGATTAAGGTAAAGTGGGAAATACTATGGAAAACTGCCACATATGACAGAGAATATTAAGTAGCTCATGATTTCTAAATATTACCTAAATTTCCACTCCTTATTTTGCCCCCAATTCCCATTTTCCTTATCAGACACTCTGGAGGAAATGACAAGAATTGTAAAAATATCTGTTGAGAATGACTGGAAAAAAATTATGATGTACAAATGTAATAGAATATTGTTATGGCATACAAAATGATCAAAGTGATACTTGTATGACCTAATGCTGATTGAAGGGAGCAGAACCAGCATAATAATTTATGCAATGACGACAACATTGTAAAAACAATTAACTTTGAGTCTTAAGAACTCTGATAAGCAAACGACAACAAGAAAAACAACAAAGCAAAATGAGCAAACAAATGAAAACAACCACAATTCCAAAAGATTGATTGTGAAGTAAAAACATACCATCTGACAGAAAGGTGCTGGACTCAGAGTCGAGGATGACATGTATAATTTTTGGATAAAGTCGAAACAAAAATTTGTTTTTCAGAACTCTACATACTTGTCACAAGTGCTTTGTTTTCCTTTTGGTGGGGAGAGGGAGAGAATGTGTGTATTTAATGGTGAGACTGAGGAGGAGAGAAAATAGATTTTTTTGTTATTTGAAAAACAGATAAAAATATATTCTCTTTGACACAGAAGGTTTTTACCAAAGCAAGATCATCTACACTGAAAAAAATTTTCAGAAAGTACCATGATGGGGGCTGGATATCTCTTCAAAGGGGAGAAATATTGACTCTTTGCCACGACTGTACACCAGGTGACTTTTTTATTCTCTTGTGAATCCCTGGAAGGAGTGAAATGCACCAAAATATAGAAATATTCTGCCATAGGCTGTTTTAGAAGCCCAGAAACCTCTGTTAAAGATGTTACAGGGGTTCTGTTGAATCAGGTAGTAAAACGACAGTCTCTTGAGGATTTTTGTTAATGCTTTAAGTTCTTTCAGATCTGATTTTATTACAAGCTATTTTTTGTTTCAGAACTTCCTTGTCTCTTTCTCCCTTATCATAACTTTGCTGTCCTGTGAATTGTCACTAACTCTACTACCTAATTAACTAGCTAATCTGGCAAATTAATTTTCTCTATAATATTAATGGCTGATAACATAACTGTGTTACTCCTAATGAATAATATATGTATTTTAAGAGGGGCCCTTCAATTTCTTAACTCAGGGAGTAATATAGAATTTTGGATAGGTTGAGTAGGGAAGACATTTTTACATAAAATACTATTTTTGGTGACCCTCAAATCATGTCATATTAGGCAACCATTCACTCTATTTATGCATAAAGTCAATCCTTGAAGGACAATAGTGTTTTGTACTTAAATATGTTAATGAAGCCACTTCTTCCAATTAAAATAAAAGTTGAGATCCGACAAAATTACATTTAACCTTCAAATATTTCATGACCTGAAATATTGACCCAGACCACCATTCCTATTCTTTTTCAATCTGTCTACTGCTTTCCAGTGAGAAAACTGACAACTTGAAGTTTCAACCTACAGCAACTATACTCTCTGGAATGATTAATCAGACTTATTCACAGAAAAGGTACAGAAGCTCCCTTCCAAAAATATATGACTACTGCCCATTGATCTGAATATCACATTTCAATAAGCATGAATAAAAATTATTACTAAACTATTATTTTTGCTTTTAAAATATCTATTGGAACTAGAGGGAAAATTTAAATAGCAAAAAGCTGTTGATTGCTTCCTGAAAGAAATCTCAAAATGAAAATTATGAGGAACATCAAAATCAAAATCTAGAGCTTCCAGGTCAAAGATAAGAAGAATTATAAACAGTCAAAATGAAAGAATTCAAGAATTGAGGAATCACAATTGGATCACACAATATTTGGAACCAAACATTATAAAGGAAAGGAAAGCTTGGAATTCAATATTCTAAAAGGCAGAGTTAGAGACTTAAAACAAAGAATAATTTATTCCAGCAAAAGTGGGCAAAGTCCAGAAGAGGACCAAAAAATGAACCCTTAATTAAATAGAGAACTTACAGGTATTCTTGTTGAAAAAGACCAGCTCATAGAGCTGAGTAGAAATTATGAAAAAAATAGGAGTAATAAATACATAAAATAAAAACATAAAAAGATAAATATGAATGAACAATTAGAAGGGATTCTCTTTCTACTGCCTTTCTTTATACATGCGCTTGCATTTCCAGCACTTTCCAGAATGTCTGGTACATAGCGAGTGCCAGATAAAGCATATTGACTGACTGATTTGCTGTCATTAATCTCCCTGTCCTAATGGGTGAATGAAATGATTTGACACAGAACTGATCACTTTTTTAAAAAGTATCTTGCAGCCCTTTCTGTCATTCTTATAAGGATCGCCTCCTGTCAGGCACAATTCATGAGAATTAAGGGTAAATTTAAAATGTAGAAGTGAGTGAATCTGGTGCATTTCAAATGGGAGTCTTAGTGGACAACCTACCCATGTCTCCCAAGCATTGGGCCATGTAAAAGTTTCCAGGGAGATGTTATGGTTATTCTCAAACCTTTCCCTCCCCCTATATGCACACACCTATCTACCTCAGCACTCCATCTAGTTAAGTTGCATAGACTAACAAATCCAGAACACTGGATCAAACTCAAAGTCAGTCACAAGGTTTTTGTCATTGCTACCATACCTGGTAGATTATCAGATTGGCTGATCAGCCCCACTTAGCACCTCAAAGATGTTTGCTTGAGTTTTGCAATTGGAATCTATTTACATTGGTTTAAAATTCAGATAAATCTAAGCCAAAAAATATTATTCTGTCACAGCCCAGGAAAAACAAAGGTATCTGCATATTCAGTCACTATGGAGCCTTGGCAATGAGAACAGCTTCCAGAAAAGTAATGATTTGCTTTGCAGGTATTCTGATCTTTTTGTAGTGGTGTGACCTTGGTCCAATATAACATAGATTTCTGTTACTAGAGCAACTTTCATCCTTTTGAATCACAAGTGTGTAAATATGAAAAGGTTGATATCTATATGGTTGAACAGGTTTACATAAAAATCCCCATTGTAGAAGGATGTACCAACCTGTCAGATTTCCAGCCGTCCTAATAGTTCCTTATTAAAGTAGGGATTGCTTCACTCTTCATATTTGGTTCAATTTTAAGCTATTTTTTAAATTAAATTATTTTTTTCAATTAACAAGAATTTATTTTTTCTTCCTACCTCCTCTCTCCATCCCACTGGGAAAGAAAGACAGAAAAAGAAAATCTTACAAAACAAATTCTCAAATTGACCATATCCAAAATGTATTTCTCATTCTGCATCATAAGCTAGTCACTTGTCTGCATTGCATTCTTTATACTAGGCACTTCATTATACTCCACTGCCTCCATTTTATCTCTAGACTAAGTATTTCAATTTTTTCAGCCATTCATGATGATGAATGGTACTTAGAACCCTTTATCATAATAGTTTCCCTTGTAAGTGTGCTTCCTAAAATGTGGTGCCAAGAACTTAATACAATCAAAGGCAGAGCAAAGATGGTACAGTAAAGACAGGGACCTGAGCTTTCCCCCAAAGCCCTTGAAATACCTTTTAAAAATTACTTTAAACAAATTCTAGAGCAGCAGAACCCACAGAAAGATGAAGTGAAATGAATTTCCAACCTAAGACAAATTGGAAAGTCAGCAGGAAATGTCTGAGAGAGGAGCACAGTCCAGTGCAGGCCATGCCAGCACAGTACTAGCCACAGCAAACCTGGAAGCAGAGGTGATTTCCAGACCTCTCAACCCACAGACACTAAAGACAAATTGAAAGGTTGGCAGGAAAGGTTTGTCATATCTGGGTGAAAGTGAAGCACAGTCCAGCACAGGCCATGCCAGTGCATCCCCAGGCACGGAAAACCAGGAGCATGGCTTGGGAGTAAATGAATCAGTAGCCTCATTGACTGCTTCCTGAGCTCTCAGTTCACAGATGGTAAGGGGATCAAACAACTGGTTAGAAGAATGTTACTGAGGTCCTTTTGGTAGCACTAAGACAGGACTCAGGTGCTTTGCCCATATTTTTTTCTGGGTCTTAGTCCTGAGCGGTAGTCCCAGGGAGAAGAGGAGCAACTAGTATAGTTCCTTGCTATACCAGTAGCAGTAGTGGAGGGGAGATCCTTCTCACCATTCCATAGCATAAAAAGTGTTTGTGGTCACTCATAGACCAGTGCACAGGCCAGGAGAGTTGTAAACACCTCTCTTTAGATCATACCATGTTGCAAGAACTGAAAACTTACAGGTCCCTAGAAGTATCTCTGAAAACAACTGCACAACACCACTGAAACTTGGGAAAGTGTACCCTCTATTCTGGAAGCAGAGTCCTAGTTTAACAAAGTGTTAAAAGTCAAGTACTTTGCTGGGAAAATGAGCAAGCATCAGGAAAAAAATGCTGACTATTGAAAGTTATTCTGGTGACAAAATCACAAAATTATAGAATGAAAGAGATTTCCAGCCCAAGGCAGCCTGTAAGGCTGACAGAAAGACCTGTTGCACTGGGCTTGGAGCAGAGCACAGCCCAGCCTTGGCCATGCTGCACAGGCAGGAGAGGAGCAGGTTTCAGGGTGAGAATCACAGGTAGCAGCTGTGATTCCCAGATTTTTTCCAACCTACAAATGTCAAAGACAGTTTCAAAGGTCAGTGAGAAAACTCTTTCACCAGGATGAGAAGGGAACTCAGTCTGGCCCCAGACCCAGGGCAGCAGTTCTCAGACTAAAGACCCTGGGGAAACTGAGCAGCTGATCTATGTCTCAGCCCTGAATGGCAGTTCTGGGGTGAGGAGGAGCTCTGGCCTGGTGGAGCTGGTTTTGACTGTGGAGAGGGAATTCTACTCACAGATCTTGGGCAGAAAAGCCTGTGGTTGCTCCCAGACCAGAGTACAGGCCAGGAGAGAAATAAACTCTTTTCCCCTAATTGTGACACCTTGGAGGAAATGAGAACTTACAAGTTCTTAAAGTATACCCTCCACTGAACAAAGGACTGAAAAGTCAAGTAACTTGCTGGAAAAATGCCCAAAATAAGACTAGAGAAGGTTACTTTCTTTGTGAAAAGGTATTTTCTTCCATCCTTTCAGATGAGGAAGAACAAAGCATACTATCAGTGGAAGACATAAAAGTCAAGACTTCTGCATCCAAAAACCTCAAAAAAAAATATGCAGTGGTCTCAGGCCATGGAAGAGCTCAAAAAGGATTTTGAAATTTAAGTAAGAGATATGGAGGAAAAATTGTGAAGAAAAATGAGAGCAATGTAAAA
The DNA here is from genome assembly GCA_023548195.1 of Bettongia penicillata ogilbyi. Classification (NCBI taxonomy): domain Eukaryota; kingdom Metazoa; phylum Chordata; class Mammalia; order Diprotodontia; family Potoroidae; genus Bettongia; species Bettongia penicillata. The sequence goes on from JAJHZJ010000566.1 coordinate 1,129,870, forward strand.
AGGACTGTTAAAATTCTTTTTACATGTAACTGAGAAAAAAATAAAATGCTAAATAAAGAAATACAAAAAAAACCAATAATTGAATACAATCTTCCAGATGTGTTCTGAGTAGCACAAGAGTCATCTGGTTTCCAGCAACCTAGCTAGTACTCCCTTACTACTTAAAATGTCTATCTACTTAAAATGCTTTTAAAAACCTGTTGTTCCATCCATGTAGGCTCTTTCTCCAGTAAATCTAAAGTAGATATCAAAGTAGATTAAAAACTTTGGGGTACCCCAATGTGCCCAATTAATTTTTTTTATTTTTAATATTCCTTTTTTAAAATTTTGAGTTCCAAATTCTCTCCCTCCCTTCCTCCACAATTAAACATGTGAAATCATTCAAAACATATTTCCATATTAGCCACATTGTAAAAATAAATAAATAAAGTGAGAAAACTATACTTCAATCTGCAATCAGAGTTCACCAGTTCTCTCTCTGGAGGTAGATATCTTTTCCTTTAAATGTATTTCTTTTGAAATTGTCTTGGATGATTGGATTGATCAAAGTGGCAAATTCTTTCACAGTTGTTCATCATTACAACAGTGTTGTTACTGTGAGCAATGATCTCCTGATTCTTCTCACTTCACTTTGTCTCAGTTTATCTATGTCTTGCAAGATTTTTTTTTTCTTAAACCACACCCCCTGCTAATTTTTTATAGAGGGATGGGGAACCTGCAGTCTTGAGGTCACATGTGACACTATAGGTCCTCAAGTGCAGCCCTTTGAATCCAAATGTCATAGAACAAATTCCTTTAATAAAAAGATTTGTTCCTTAAAACCTGGACTCAGTTAAAAGACCATATCCATGTGCCCACTCACAGTTGGCTATATCTTCTCCATTGAACAAAGGGAAATAAGAGAGATCACTTAAACCAGAACTGAGTAAGAATTAACCAGAAATAGCACTAAAATGATCTATATATTAACCTATTATTTTATAAACACTTATTCTATCTGGATGCTTAGTATGCCCTCAAGCCTCCTAACACAATTGGTCATATGATGAAAGCAAGAGTTGACTAGTGGACAGCTCACAAGACATCAAAAGAAAGCAAAGATGGTTGTCAGACATCAATATTGGGTTGATACTCCCATGATGAAGTTATAGGAGGACAGAGGCAAAGTTCACATGGGATGGGCAGGCTTTTATTGGTTTGGACTTGCTTTATTGATGAGAATACCCACTTCAATGAGGTTACAGATCCAGTTCAGTACTGACTTAAAGCACTTCTCATAGTTGTTGGGAAGATCAAATGGAATTGCATCTCTAAAGGAAATGCCAACCCTTCTCATTAACTTTCATCTAGACTGATATAATCATTGCAAATATTATCATTTGAAAATATCATCATTTTCTGAATTCCATGTAAAATTTGAGAAGCCTCTTTAGGATTCAACCTAATAAATAGCTTTTCTGTGATAAGGAAACAAAATCTAAAAGTAAAGCTGAAGAGAAAAGAACTGGTATACTGGTTTATGGTATACTTTTTATGGACTAAATCAAATGGAATGAAAATGCTTAAACAGATTGGAAACCTTGTATAAATGTTGAGAGAAAAAGTAGGTCCTAATTTGGCTTGCTATGTCTCATAATTAGCATTTTTGACATGTTTCAAACATCTGAAAATTTGATTGACGGTGTCTCTCTGATTATCTTACACTGGTTACTACTAGCATGCATGCAGCTGCTCAGATGTGTTATCACAGCTGGGTTTGAACAAGGCACAAGAAAGACAGTTTATGCAGTCCCACTCTTTTTATATTTTGAAAATAAAAAGAGCCTATAATGCTGCATGCATGCACAAAACACACAAGAGAAAAGGGAGGAGGAATTTTTCTCATGGGCAAAATAAAATAACTTAAGCAGCATAAATCTGATTGCTAATATCAATCTTCCACCTAGGTAGCACTAAGGTGAAATTGAAATATAGTTCATATTGTGATTATTGCTTAGTGATCAACTGTTCAATTGAATTAGCCTTCATTTTCCATTTTCCTTGCCTCTCAAGATATAATTAAGGTCTGATGTCAAATCTCACCACAGTACTCATCAATTAACTCCACTTAACTACTTTTAAGGAGGCAACTGACCTTTGGGGCTGAGTCCATAAGCACATGATTCTCTGACTTAGTGCTTTAATTCCCATCACCAGTCAATAACCCAGATCAGTGTTCAACTCTATTTATGCTGGAGAAATGATTAAATTAAGTTGAACGGACATGTATTAAGCTCCTACTGTCTCTAATGCATTTTGTTGGGTCATGGAGACATAAAGACAAAAATGAAATAGTTCCTTCCTTCTAGGAGATTGCACTCTCTTAGGGGCTTCTATATGACTGGGGATCTTTATATTAACACAAATAGGTATGGTTAAAGAGAATTTGGATAAAATGTTGTTCTAAGAGAGGGACAGTGCTATCAGCTATAGGACAGCAGGGTGGAAGGGCATAGAAAGGTGATGCTTGAGCTGAGCCTTGGCGGAGAGCAATCCATGGAGGATACTCCAGGTCATGTAGGATTTATCTCTGACTTCATCACTCTTTCCCCTGCATCACACGTGATCTTCAAAATCCAACTCTTCAAAAGCATTTTTAAAACATTACTCTTCAACTAGGAATACTAGATAAGGATGTTAGTGAGGAAGACAACCTACTGTATTCATGTTGACTAGAGAAGCATGAAAAATATGGTCCCTCCACCTCCCTCCCTCCTGAGATATCAAATATTGTAGCATTTTATTTTCTAGGACACCAATAGACATAAACAACCTTCTACTATGTCATTAAGTGGTAATTACAGTAGTGTCACCTGAAAAGAATTCTAAACTCATCTATATAACAGATATGCTCACTGTCTTCTGTCAGAAATCATACCTTAAGGGTAGGTCCACAGAAGGTGAATGTTCCCAAACTTCACTGTATTATTTAATCTACACTGAACTGAAGACGTATTGTAGCTAATAATTCCCTTTTTCTCATCATCTTCTACATTCCAAATCATTTTTAAAGCTCGACTCAAATGTTAGATACTGAATCATGCCCCACTGTCCCCTTTCTCTCCCATAATTCATATAACATTTTGTTGTTCACTTCTGTTATGTGTTTTCCAATTGTGCATTAAATTTTCTGTGTCTTATTATCCGGTAGATAGTGAGCTTCAAGTTAACGCAGGGTACTGTCTATACTAAGTCATTAATAAATACTTGGTCACTAGGTGATAGGTAATATAATGTGATTTTAATACTGCCACCTCACATACATAATGAGACTTATTAAGAATAACAGCTAACATTTACACACTTGAAGGTCTGCAAAGCTCTTTATACATGATAACATTTACTCTTCGCAGCACCTCTGTTAAGTACTAATATCTCCATTTTACAGATGAACAAATAGGTTATGTTAAGTGACTTCCCCAGAGTCACACAGCTAGAAAATATCTGAGGCAGGCTCTGAATTCGGTCCTTCCTGACTCCAAGTTTATCACTTTGCTCATTGGATCACCTGACTACTTTATGTATTGGAAAGCACTATTATATTCAGTCTTTCTGAAAGTCATGTATGGTAAAGAGAGCTTGTATTATAATGCTTGACTTGAGTTTCAACAAGGTTAAGTGGTTTGCTGAAGGTCACAGAGTAAGTTGTCGTTAAGGGGAAGAAATTACAACTCATGAATCCTAAGTCCTAATAAATTGCTTGTTCCATGGCATTACTTGTGGATATCTGGCTGAGTCACACTTTTATATTTGTCATTTATTTCTTTCTTAGAGGCAGTGTTGCACAAAGTCTAGAGAGCTGACCTCGGAACCAGGTAGAACTGGGTTCAAATTGCATGCCTGATACGTTTTTGGTTATGTGACCAGGACAAATCCTGTAATATCTCAAGGCTTTAGGAAATTGTCTAAGATCACAAGTATTCAACACACAAGTCACAACACTCCTAAATGTGACTGGAACCAAGTTAAAATGTAGTTGGGAAATATTTAATAAAATAAATAAAAATATAATAAAACAGATAACATTCCATTTTAAAGTTAAGACAATATGCTCCCTACAGGGTTTTTATGGTTTCATGGCCTTCATTTCTCTTTGAGCTCGACACCACTGTCGAAGACTGTAGGGAGAAGGTGATGTAATGGATAGACCAGTAATCCTGGAATCAGGAAGATCTGAGTTCTAATCTAGTCTCAGATGCTATGTATCTCTGTGTGACCCTGGGCAAGTCACTTACCCTCTACTTGCTTCAGTTTCCTCAAATGTACAATGGAGATAATAATAGCACCTTCCATTCGGGATTGTTGTGACAATCAAATGAGATAATATTTGTAAAGCACTTAACACAATGTCTGGCACACAGTAGGTGCTATTTAAAGGATTATTTCCTTTCTCCTTTTCTTCTTGCCTTTTTATTCATGGCACCTAGCTCTGTACCTTGCATATAGTAGGCTCTTTGAAAATGCTGTTCCATAAGACTAAATGTTGCACAGAAGGTATCAACCTACCTTGGTAGAGGAGGTTTTTCACAAGGAATTCCCAATAACACTGAAATCACAGGTGCAATGTCTCACCTTTCAGCTGGAAGGGACCTCTGAGTTTGATTTCTTCATGGTACAGATGAGGTACAAATGATTAAATAGACAGGCCCAAGGTCACACAACCAGTAAATGTGCAAATCAAGATTTCAACCCAAGTTTTCTTCACTCCAAGTCTAATGATCTATCCATTATGCCGCATTGTTTTTATAATTTGTAGATGTCTCTTAAATTTTTAAAAATTTTTCTTTAAAAAAAATAAGGTTGATAAGTTCCTAATACAACCGCACTAGACTTTTTAAAGGTCTCTGTCATTCTGACCAAAGGAGAATACATATTACTTTAATTATTAAACTCTTGAGGTGTTCATGGGCTCATAGAATCCCAGGGTTGAAATGGACTTCGGAGGCAATCGAGTCCAACCTTCTGAATCTTCTCTACAGCATACCTAATATGTAGTTTTCTACTGAAAACCCCCAGGTAATCTATCAGTAAGGATTTGTGAAACACCTACTGTGTGACAGACACTGTTCTAAGCACTGGGGATACAAATAAAGGCAAAAGACAATCCTTGCTCTTAAGAAGCTCAAGGTGTAATGGGGAGACAAACACGCAAATAACTGTGGACAAACAAGTGGTATGGGGATAAATTGGAGTTACACAACAGAAGGAAGGCACTAGGATTAAGAAGACTGGGAAAGACTTTTCATAGAAGATAAATTTTCGTGATGACTTAGAAAAAGGTAGGGAAAGCAGGAGGTTGATATGAAGAGAAAAAACATTCCAGGCATGGGAAACAACCAGGGAAAATGTTTGAACTGTGAGGTGGAATGGAACCCAGCGTCTTCTAAGGAAGCTCATTCTATTTTTCCAGCTAAAATTGTTGGAAGAATTTTCCTGACATAGAATTTAAATTATTTTTCAACTTTGCCCTATTACTTCTGTTTCTGCCCTTTACACCAAGCAGAACGAGACTAATCCCTCCTCTAAGTAGACAGTCTTATGTGAAGACACCTGTCATGTCTCCCTTAAGTCCTAGGTTTTTCAGTTTGCAATTGCCATTTACTAGCAGGCAGCTAGGTGGTGCAGTGGATAGAGCACCAGTGCAGTCAGGAGGACCTGAGTTCAAATGTCACCTCAGACATTTGACACTCACTAGTTGTGTGACCTTGGGCAAGTCACTTAACCCCAATTGCCTCATCCTGGGTCATCTCCAGTCAGATTCAGATGGCTCTGGAGGAGAAGTGAGCCTGGTGACCTGCACAGCCCTCCTTCATTCAAAAAACAAAGTCAAGTGCAATTCATGTCATCATTTCCCTGATGGCATGGTCTTGTTCAGCAACAAAGGATGAACACACACCATTTACTAGCTTTGCGACTGTAAGCCAATCAGTCAACATCCTTGAGCCCCAGTTTTCTCGTTCACAAAATAAGGATAATAATCAGACTATCTGCCTCAACTGGCCATGGTGAGAATCATATGCAATGTTATTCATGAAGTGATTTTTAAAACAGTAGGGCCTCAGCAATGTGAGTTGTAGTACTCATGTAGCCATCCCTTTTGCCATCACTAACCTTCATTAAGAACAAACATTGAATCAATTAGTAAGTTATTATTTAGTGAGATAGTGAATGCTAAGCAATCACAGTGTGGCATTAAATTTGGAATTAGAAGCCTTGTTTTTTAATCCCTGCTCTTCTACTTAATAACTCAGACATCTGGCTAAGTCACTTATCTCCTCCAGAACTCAGTTTTTATCATCTATAAGAATTTGGTAGCTAACTTGGCTTAGCTTGACTTTCAGCTTTGATTCCATGATTGTATACGTTTATCTACCTTCTGGTTGCTTGCTAAGATAACTCCAGTCTAGGTAGATGTGCAAAGGAACTTAAATTAATCAAATATAAAATAAGACAAAGTCAGAATAGACAAAGAATATTTCAAATATAGAATGATGAATCAGGAGATTAGCAAAGTGTGTGTATGGGGGGTAGCAGAGAAATAGCCTAGAAAGTTCCAAATTTATCCTGGGAAGGCATACAAAAAGTACTTATTTATTGAACCCAGCATTATTTCAGATAAATGTGAAATGTGATCCTTGCCCTGCCCTTGAAGAATCTGCAATGTAACCTCTGGGGAATCAGCTACTCTCACATGACTTTGGAGATGGGAGTTCATGAATTGTTTGAATGTTGTGGATTTGTGATTAAAAAGGAATGTGGGGCAGTCACAGTCTTGTATAACCCTTATGAGAGAGGTTCCTTCTTGACACAAAAGGTCCTGTAATACTTTTGGAACTTTTCCATTTCTTTAAACTTTTTTTCTCTACTCAAATAGTAACTGAGAACTTTGTTATCTGGCCCTACCTCAAATAAAGCATTTATCCTGTTAGCCATTGTCAGTTAGGTGGAGCAGTGCATAGAGTGCTGGACTTGGAGTCTGGACAATTTGAACTCAAACCCTCTCTCAGATACCTATTGGCTTTTGTGAATCCATACAAGTTACTTAACTCAATGCCTCTGTTTCCCCATCTATGAAATGGAGATAATAACAACATTCATCTCATAGGATTGTTGTAAGGAGCAAATAAAATTGTACTATATGTGTGTATGTGTGTGTATGTGTATGCATGTATAGTACATTACTTTGCACTATAAAATCCCAACACTATAGAAATGCTAGTTATTATGATCAGAAATATCCTCACCCAGAAGAAAAGATGGGAACTTCATTCCCTCTCATAAACTCACAGGCTTAAAAGACATCCAAACATGGAAGTTGTGTTAACACAGCAAAGGACCACAAAAGACTTGTGGGCCTGTGTCTGAACCAATATCAAATTGAGGGTTCTCCTTCCACCCCAAACACTTGTACCCTTGCAATGGGCCAATTCTTCCAAATGTTTTATAATACTACATTATATAGAATTCTGGCAAAGAGAAATGACTCAAAACTGTGTTTATAGAAGGTCAAGAGAACCTCACTCCTGATGGACCAACTCTTTCCCTAAATATCTATAGAGGCTACTGGACCTTTGGTATCACCCCGGTTGGGACAATCAGAAAGAGGGAATAACTCCCTCTGAGTCCAAAAAGAATTAACAGCAAGAGAATCAAGATGTCCTCTCTCCCAGCTGTGCCATCTAGGGAATTATACAGTTCCCATAATTTACAATACTATCCTGAGTGGGTCTCCTAGATGGGATTTTATGGCTCATTGCTCTTTAGTCAGCAAATTTCTTCTCAAAGATACTTGTCTGTTCTAGTGCATCATCTTTCATTCCAGCAGGTACTGTAGGTGCCTCTCCCTGCTGCTTAGCTCTCCTTCCCAGAATTCTTCAGAAGACTGGCCCCCAGTTCATTATTTCTCACATTCGAACAACAGGAATGCCAACCAACAGTTTTGCAGCTTTCATTTCACTAGGCTAGATTAAATTTCTACTGTTTTTGTCAAATACCCCCATATCCCCAATTCACACACACACACCCCAAATTCACAGGTCTTCAGGTGAGCCCTTTCTTGGATTTTTCCAATGAGTCTCAACCATTCCAAATCAGCTCATAATGAGCTCATTCCTTATACTTCCTCTATCCTTCTGGTGTCTGGGTTAGTTTTGGGGTTTTAGAAAGGCTTTTCTGCTCTTTCCGTTTGCCCTCCTAAATCTAAACTTGCACCACAGGAGCTACACCAGGTTATGTAAATTAACTTTAGGCTACTTGAAATTCTTTAAAAAGAGGAAGGGGGTGATGTAGAACCAGTTTCTCCTTGTGTCCTGGATTCTTTATTCAAAAGAGAAGGGTCTACAGTAAAGGAGAAGGAAAATTTGCTGGAACTCATTACACTGCATATGGTAGAAGTTTACTATATGATTTCTGAATGAAAAAGAAAAAAAAAGATAGACCGAGTCTATAGAATGGATGGGATGACAGCGCAATGAATGTGACAAATGGTCGAAGCTAATGTCCCTGAAATGAATTTTAGGAGGCAGCAAAGAGAGGGACACAGAGCAGAACAGCCTCTTAAAAGGTTTGGCACTGTGCTAGTCACTAGGCAAAGCCATTTAGACAAGTTTAATCCCCACCCTCAAAGAATTTTTTTTCATTAGTTGGTGGGCTATAAGGTCCTGAGTTGTGTAAATAGTTTTCCTCCTGGGGACCTTAAGCCCCACCAAGCATCTTTGTGAAGACCTCACTCGTGGAAAAAATTCATTTATTAAGAAATTACTTCAGATTTAAGAGAAGAGCTTATCAAGCTTGTCCTACTTTGTTCAGATTTTTTTTCCTTTTTAATTCAGATCAATAAATTGTACCTGGGTAATACAGCAATTCTGTAGAAATCAATCCTCTCTCCTGATTTATTTTGAATGGTTTATATCAAGTTATGGGAGACGATAGTGATTCATTGGCTGTGCTCGCAATTTGTCTGCCAACTGGGTCTTGGGGATTGGACAGAGAACAGTTGTCTCTAATCCTCCTATTTAACTTATCTCCAGAGACTGTTCATTCAGCTGGTCTATGGAACAGACTTGGATTCAGAATGAAGAAGGAAAAAAAAAATGAGAGTTTTTCAATCTCGTTGATCTAGTAAAACAAATTTTTGCTGTGCATGTTGGGGGTGGGTATCTCCCATTAGAATGAAATAAGAAATAATAGTAGGTTAGGAAAAGGTCTCTGTTCATTAGGGGAAATGTGGTAATTTTCTTGACTGAGGCAGCAGCTCACAGGAGGAGACTCGATAAACAATCTCAATGTGTGGCTTAACAGATGTCTTTTGCAGCCACTCACATTTTTAATTTGGTGGGAAAGGATGGAGAGCATCTTCTAGTGTCTTTTTTCTTCTCCCTCTCTTTCAATGCGGGCACACACACATAACACACATACACACGTCTCTCTCACACATATGCCCAAATGTATCAGGGTAATGCTTTAATGATTAACTCTTCTGACTTTCATTGGAGGCAGATAAAAAAAGCAAAAGTATCCAAGCGCCAGCCATTCAGAATGGTGAGAGGAGCAGACCCTTAAAGGGCTTTTATTTCCAACCCATCATCTCAAATTGTCTTGTTTACCCCTTGAATCCTGATCAGGTACCATTATGGCACTCAGTTGTCCACATCACTCTTGTGAAAGGAAAATTAATTCTGAATTACTGGCCCCATAACTGCCTACTTCTTCACATTATCTGTCAGGAAAATAAGCAGACAATAGCTGGCTAAGTGGATTTCTGTTAGCTGCCATTCAAGAGAGAAGGGACAGGTGTTCAATGGGGCTTCTTTTTTTCCCCAACTGCTATTTAACAATACATACAGGAGGGGTTTAATTGCCTGTACCCACCTGTACCCTTGTCATTTCTTGGCTCTATTGATTTTAATGAAAATATTAAGTGCACTCTAGGAACAGCAGCTAAGTGACATTTTGATTGAAATATACAGGGAAATGTATAATGAAAGCAGGCGCTATTACAGTTTTAATAGAATCTGAAAGAGGTAACATCCAGAACTGTAGTTTTTGCCATTGTTATGCATATAGCAAGTCCTGAGATGCATAATTGGCAACTGAAAAAATGTTTGCTTGTTGTTAGAGAAGTCTTTCACCTTAGTAACCTGCTTTCTTTTCTCCTCTCCCCCGCCTTTTTTTTTGTACGTGGAATAAAATGGACCAGGCTTTTGGTATGTTTCCTTCCATTAGGTACCCTTCAGACTACTGCAGAGACCTTCAAGTGGGCATTTGAATACCTGCCCCTCTTTCTACAAATCTAGATTCATTAGAGTTTCTAAGAGACATCTTATAGCCTGGGGGAAAAAAATAACAATGAATAATTACAGTTGAACAGGTAGAAAATGGGCAGCAGCCCCTCTTTGGGAGTCAATGGAAGCCTGGACTTGCCTGAGTGTATCTCTAAAGCTTGCAAATTGGGAATAGTGCAACAAAAGGGAAAATTTAAAATAGGGTTATGAATTTTCTACGAGACAGTTAATGGCTTTTCATCTGAGAGTTTTATTTTGGAGTTGTTAATTATAAGGACATTCACATATAACACAATAAAATGGGAATAGTGGAGAACACAGTTCTCCCCTCTTCTTGCCTCCAACCCAACCCAACCACATATACACAAGCAAAGAGCACTTTCTAATGGAAACCAAGACCAACTTTCACAGGGGTAGAAGATCTCATAGAATTCCATATCTGGGATTCTTTCTCTATTTGAGAACAAATTTTTCAAAGAACAAGAGGACTGATAAATGTGGTCTTAGCTGACAAGACTAGAGGGGCACCTTTAAAGAAAACCCAAGCACTAAATTTGCATAGCCATACAAAACCTGAAAATGATTATGGTATCCCTGAAGTCAGATGTTTTCAATTTATTCTGCTGGAGCATTTTAATCAGAAAATGACGTGAGTTGTACAACATACCATGATGCACGCAGAAATCTAAGAGAAAGCATTTTACACAGCTCTATGTAATTATCACTGGGATGTCAAAGCCTGGAATAAGAAACTACCTGGGAAAAGGACATTTGAAAGGTTTTCAGGATTCCACTGACTGTCACTAACTGGCTCACCATGGAAGCAAAAGGGTGTTTCAAGCTTTAGAATCACTCCATGGAAGGTTATAGAAAGAGCAACGGATTTGCAGTCAAAGGACCTGGGCTCTTTTTAACTGCCCTGTGGTGTGACTCTCTGTGTAGCCCAGGGCAAATCTCTTAACCTCCCTTGGATTTACTTTCCCAGGAGGCCATTGGCTACTTATTTTCTTTAGGGGCCCTTCCTTCTCTAAATCCTATGAGCCCTATGCTGCACCTGGCTTTTGAAGGCAGATGGGTGAAGGGGAATGTGTGGAGAGGCATCGTTAAAGTTGAAGTATAAAATGTTACCATTAAAGCTGGTATTCTCTCTCTCACTCACAGACACACACACATTCTGTCCTTCCTTCCTTCCTTCTTTCCTTCCTTCTTTCTTACCTTCTCATTTGACCACTAATCTTCAGTGGGGCAGAGGAGGGGAAATGATGGACCTAACCAAGGTGCAACTCATATTTTCATGTCTTAAAATGCCTGCTATTAAAATATATAGCTATAGACTATAATTTTTATCCAAGACAATAAGAATGTAATTTGGGATTGAAGGTGGAGTAGCTAAACCAAAGGGAGAACTTTCAGTCAAACTGGGGTGAGAACAAGCCAATTAGAACTTTTTTTTAAATTTAGGATGAGTTTTTGCATATTGACACCTGCTACACTGATTATGAACGTCAGCCTATAAGTGGGCAGATGCTTACGAGGGTCTTCTTTGGGCGTTGCTGCTTTGTCACATTGGACCACCCCCCTTCCGTGGCCCCTCCTTTAAACCCACATAATCCATGATTCAGAAGATTCACACACATACCCTCCTATACAACCCTTACACATTGCACTTTTGAGCTGGAAAGAACCTTAGAAAACAGAATATTTGGGCTGGAATGAATAAGAAACTGAGGTCTACCAAAGTTAAGTGACTTACCTAGTCCTCGCAAGTACTAGCACAGGTATTTAATAGAACTTTATCATATCTAAGTCCTGACATTCAATTCAGTGCTCAGGCTATTGCTGTTTCTTTCTGATTTTTCCCCTCAATCTTGCCTACATCAGAATTAAAATGTAAGTTATCTCCCAGACCAGCACGAAAATGATCATGTGTTTTGGGTAGAGGGCTAGGTGAATCTAACTGATTCTCTTACAACCAAAAAAAGTGGTTAAAAATCATTTGTTTTTGTTCAGGATAGAAATATAGCATCGTGGCCCTCATTCCTTCCACATTTAGTTCAAATGCTATTTCCTACATGAAGTCTTTCCTGATCCCAAAAGTAGTGGAACCCTCCCCCCGCAAATTATTTTGTATGTACTTTGGATATACTTATTATGTGCAAATGTTGTCTTCTTTTATAGTGATTTCCTTAAAGATGAACACTCATTCTTTATCTTTGTATACCAAATGCCTAGGATAAAAGTACATACTAGGCACATGGTATTATGTATACATGAAACTATGGTACATACTGGGGCTTAATAAATTCATGCTGATAGATTTATTTATTTACTGAAAGAACACTAGAGAAAGGACTTCTATTCAAAATTTGAGTTTGCTAAAGAGATTTTGGACAAGTCGTGTAAACTCTTCACTTTAATTACTGTTACATCATGAGAGAAATTATTTTTCTATTATATTAATAACCAATTATTAAATTATGATTGAAATGTTTCCTTTCTATTTCTTCATTCTGGGAGAAACCTCTTTAGGCTAGTCAATTTCTGAAGGACATTGCTGATAGATGAGGTTGCCTAAATCCTCTAGGTAGATACTCTTCAATATTGGGTAGAACTCTATCCAACTAGAAGACTTTACAAAAAGAATCTAATCTAGGTACACTCTTGCTCTTAGGAAATAAGCCCCTGTACTTGGAAACCTCCATTAAAATTTAGGGTGACCCAGTTTATGAAGGAGAAAACCAACCATAGTGAACTGGATAGAGATGGATTTCTTAGTATTGCTAAAGGCAATTGAATCTTATTCTCAGCAGAAGGAGATGATGACTTTCAACCCACCTCATTAATATTCCTACTCCCTCATTAACTTTCACTAATCAGGGCTGATTTCACCTGGCAGGGGTACCTCCTTTTCTGAACATATTTAAACATTCTGGAATTTCCATGGTCTGTTTTGATTACTAGGACCACTGGCCATAAATCTGTTGATTATTTCCTAGCTTACTTAATAAATTGATCATTAATTATCTAGAAACTCTATCTCTCAGGCTTTTCATCCATCTCAACCAATGATAATAATATCCTATCATATTTATTGGCAATAGTAAGAATGATAATTATTCATTTACCTCAGACTTTTAATATTAGAATAAGATACTTCCCTTGTCTCATTAATAATAAATATTCATTTCCCAAGCTGTTATATTCATAGCCATTCAAATAACAACTACAGTAGCAATAGGTCCCAAATTTGGGATCCTCTGAGATGCAACTCAGCAAAATGCCTAAATTAATAGCTGATTAAACTGGTTCTGCATCTATACCTCGTCATCTGAAGGAGGAGAAATATATCCTCTCTTGTTTTCTTTATGTCATCTTCAGTATTATTACCCACTGGATTATTTTCCGTTAAAAAGTTAACAAGTTTGATCAGAAGAAATGGATGAAATATAAGTAAACATTTCCTATTTCATTCTGAGTAATAGAAACTAGTGCCTGGGGATTCAAGATGTATTAACAGAAGGAGCTCACCAACAGCCAGATAAGAAATATATGGAGAGGGTATGTCACTTTGGTCATTCTTTCCCACAAAATTCCAGTAAGTCAAGACTGGTGACATGAAAAGCATTTTTTCCTAGGAGGAAAAGGAGATTAAAAGGAGCTACCAGGAAATTGTTTCAAAATGTCAAGAGCAAAAATATTTCCTTTGCCTCAAATATAGTTATTTTTCTCCCAGACAGTGGCAGAGGTGGAGTGAAGAATCTGCTTGCCTGGAACTGAGGTCTTTTGTCCCACTGCCTCTTAATTTATTTCACCCAGTTGGACTCCTTTCATTTTGTAGGCAGGTCTCACCTCAATGAACACCTTAAAAATGCTTAATAACTGAAACCTTTTCACTTTATAACTCCTTAAGCTTTGCTTTCACTTATTGCAAAGTTGGTCGGCCACCTAGTGAGCCCAGGTCTTATCATCTTTTCAGCCTCTTTCTCCTGGAAACCAGAGGCTTTAATGGAAAAGTAGCAAGTCTGAGTCACCTGACTTCTGCACCCACCTACTGACAGTACATTTTCTATTTGTTCTTCCCCATCAACCCTCCCTCAAATAGGCATCTAATTCTAGAGCTTGTGAGAAAACCTCAAGTGAAAACCCAGTTGACTGCTATCTAAGGGGAAAAGCCTTTCAACCTTCACGTTGATGTTTCTCAGAGATGAATTTTGTTTGCTTTTTTTTTTAAGAAAACAAGGTGATGATGACATTGGCCTTTCTTTGACCAAAATAAAACACTAATATGGACAAGATCGTTGTCACCTACCCTATAACTGGAAAATGACTGTTGTTGCTGTGTTTGTCCTTTGTTCTTGAAAAGAACCAAGACATCCAGATCATGACATGACTTGCAATTGACTTGATTTGAGTGAGGTAGGGTTTGCAAGGTCACCAACCTCGCTTTCTTCTCCTGAGCCATCTGGGTCCAGTGGCCTGATATTCACCAGGATGACTGGAGATGGCCCAGGATGCCATGGGAGACCCTGGACCTTTCAGGGGGTATCAGGGCAAAGATTAGTCTGGTTGCTTTCTTATCTTTAGCATCATGGGTCTGAAAGACACCTCATGGACCACCTTGTCCAATTCCATTTTTATATAAATGAGGATATTGAGTCCCAAGGAAGTTAAGTGACTGGCTCAGAACTGCACAATAGGAGCATTACAGGAGGGATTTGAGCCCAGATACTCTAATTACAGAATCAATGGATCAGTTGTGATGTTTCTCATCACTGAGCTATTCTCCCCTTCAGTGAATATAAGTATCACAGGGTTATAGATTTAGAACTGGAAGGTAATATTTAAGATCATCTTGTCAAATCCCTGTATTGTAGGAATGAAGGCATTCAGGTTCCCAGAGATTAAGTGACTTGTACGAGATCAGACAGGTGGCCTCAGAGACAGAATTTGAACCTAGATTCTCTGACTATAAAGCTGAAATAAGAGGGCTTGGGTTCAAATTCAAGCTCTGACACTTACTACTTCTGCAATCTTCAGCAATTCATTAATTTTCTTGGAGTCTCAGTTTCCCTATCTGTAAAATGAGGAAGTTGGACTCAATGACCCATAAGGTGCCTTCCAGTTTTAAATATATGATCTACTCTAGGGCACTTAGGTGGCAGAGTGAATAGAATGCCAGGCCTGGAGTCAGGAAGACTCATCTTCCAGGGTTCAAATCTGGCCTCAGAAACTTACTAGCTATGTGACCTTGGGCAAGTCACTTAACTTTGTTTTTTTACTTTCTTCATCTGTATAATGAGCTAAAGAAGGAAATGGCAAACCACTTCAGTATCTTTGCCAAGAAAACCCCAAATGGAGTCATGAAGATTTGGACATGACTGAAAATGACTGGACACAGCACCAATGATCATTCTGCCCTTCCACGTAGGAGAGTCTTAAGCTCATTCATGTTCATGAAATCCCTTTAGAATTCAGAGTCTTTAGTTGGAGACTGCTGTTCTTTAGAGATAAGGCCATATCAGGCTACAGAACAGATTGTGTTAGCAGAGCCCATGCAGGTAACTGTAGCCTGAAAACCGAAGTATTTCAGTTTGCTTCTCTGGATTCAAATAAAGACCAACACTACTATCTCCAATACTCCAGTTCATCTCTTCAGGACTCAGATTTGTTATATGTTCAATTAGGGGGGCTGACTCAATGACCCTTAAAGTCCCTTCTAATTCTAAATCTATGATCCTACATATGCTAAATAAATACTTGTTAATAGATTACTTGATTGACCTTAGAGATCATCTAGTCTACCTACCCATCTCTGATCTGACAGATGAGATGAACTCAAACTTCCTAGAACTACTTATGTTATAATTTTATGTCAATGGAATGATATATGACAGTCCAATCTCCACAATGAAGTGAGGGAGGGCTCCTTTGACTTTAATTATACTGTAGAATCAGAAGTCTGCTATTTTAATATCATTCGAAGTTCAGGGAATTTTGTCTTCATCATTACCAACATTTCTGACACTGCATTAGAATCTCCAATTTTGCCTTAAGAGTGAATATGAAGATAAGCCTTCTTACCATTTTTCAGATGTATCAAGACCATGAATAGACTATATATTCTCAATCTTAGAAGTTACTAAAATGAGAAAACTTGCAATATGAAGCTTTTGGAATTTGCTTCATTCCTATGAGAACTGGAGCATTTGAAAATATCATGTGCTGGAGAGATTCTCCAAAATCAAACTCCTTTTGGAACCTTGAGACTAAAAGAAAAGTTCCTCAGAGAGGATTTCCTATGATGCTGAATTCAAAAATTCAGTAGTATGAATCATTTAGAGAGGTGTTTTCCCCCTGGAAATTTACTGTAAGGAGTCCTCACATATGGTCTATCTTCAGAGGAAATGTGCCCTGGTATATGACACTCAACTTACTAAAATTATGAGATAAGATAAACAGATTCAAAAAGGAAACTCCCAGTCACTTGAAAGCCCAGAAAAGACAGAATCGTCACAAACTCTTATCTTCTAAATATGGAAATGGTAAAAGAAAAAGTGGCATCCTTAGAAGGACTTTTATAAAGGTCAAATAAAAAGGGGCACATATGAATAGATTAATTAGATGCACACATGCATAGATTAATTAGACAGAGAGCAAGGGTGGGGGTATGGAAGGGAGGGAGAGAGAGAACATATGGAAAAGACAAACAGAAGGAAGACAATTTTTTTCGTGATTTGTTGAACATTTATTAGATTGCTCTTGTTAACAGTCAAGTTTCCAAAAGTATCTAATTAGATCTGTGGTATCATTGCTTCAAGAGTTCCCTCTAATGATGCCCACCCATGCCCATCCATCTCCATGCTACTCTTGTCCATATTCTCCCAAAAGATTGCCACAAAAGATCTATCTTACATGCTGGATGCCTTCCTTACTTTCTTCACCATCTATAGGGACAAGTAGAAAACTCCGATGAAGAGAATTCTTAATCAAACAAGAGGTAGAGAAGATCAAAAAATGAAAAAAAGTCCTACAATTTTGATTACACAAAATGAAAAAGCTTTTGCACAAATAAGATAAAATTAGAGCAAGACAAGTAGCTAACAAGTGAGAAAAATATTTGCAACAAATATATTGATAAAATTCTAATGTCTAAGATTGAGAGAGAATCAACATAAATATATAACACCAAGAGCTATTTCATGATAGATGTGTCTAAAGAATGGAAAAAGAAAATTTTGAATGAATGGAAACTATATAGATAACTCCAAAAAGTCAAATAAGGTTAATTAAAACTATAATCATCAAAGTAGCAGGATACATAATAAATCTATATGTTATTAATATTTTTATATATTACCTTCAAAACCTAGGAGGAAGAGATAGAATAATTCCATTCAAAATAAGTATGAAATGTATAAAATATTTAGGAATCCACTTATCAAAAGATACACTGTAACTGTATGATTACAACCACATACTGTAATCAAACACTATAACTATATGATTACAACCACAAAACACTTTATAGAAACATAAATCTAAAGAAATAGAGAAATATTAATTGTTCATGGATAGTTCTTGTTAATATAATAAAATGAAAATGCTACCTAAATTAATTTATTCAGTGATATACCAATCAAATTACAAAGGGTTACTTTATAGGATCAAAAAAATATAATGCCTAAATTCATCTGGAGGGACAAAATGTCAAAGTTTCCAAGGGAAATCATAAGAAAAAATGGGAAGGGAGGAATCTAACAGTACTACATCTCAAATTTTTCTATAAAAAAGATAAGGAAGCATGTCACCCACCTTCTGAGGGAAGGTTTAGAAATAGATATAATTTTGGACATAGGAAATATATGGAATTATTTTGCTTGACTGTGCTTCTATGTTATAATGATTGTAATTTGTTTTAGGGGGAGGGTTAGTGTGGAGGGAAGGTAGAGATAGCGTTTTTTGTAAAAAAAAAAAAAACCATTGAAACATTTTTTGAATGCACCAAAAGAATTAAAAAAAACTTCAGAAGAAAACTGAAATGCAGGATATTATTGAGAACACTGTTTTGAATTTTTAATACCTATTTAAAAAGACAAGCAGCTTATAATAGATTTGTAACTTCATATATAATTCTATTTTTCTGTATGTATTGCTCATCTGTTCTCAAAGAGGACCAATGATTTTGGGAGGGGGTTTTTTGGTACTATTTTGTGTCTGGAAATTATTTTTTGGATGTTCGTTAACTTTAGAATAAAATAAGATTTAATTTTAAAAAGAAGTTATATACGGCTACTTGAAAACATACTCTCAGTTAAACACAGTAAGAGAAATATGTTAGAACAATTCTGAGTTTTTACCATGTACCCTACGTATTGGCAAAGTTGGCAGAAATGGGGGGTCAGTTTTAAGTCTGTGGGAAGACCAGCATACTAATGTACTACTGGGAGAGTTGTGAATTGGCGAGTGGCTGAAAACACATTTTTAAGTGCTTACTATGTGATCAGGAGAGTGCTAAGTGTTTTTAATAGGAAGATCCTTTTTACATAGGGATCTGTTGGCCAAGGCAGAATATTTTGTTTGGAAAGTTGCAAGGTAGGTGAATGGAGCCATGGGGGAGTATATTGACATAACCTTTCCAGAAGCAATGATTGATTAGACTGTGGTTTTAAAATTGGAAAGTGAAAGGGTTGGAGGGTGCATTTAAAAAAGTATGGTGTGTTGCAAGATAATGACCTAGGAGCAAAGTGCTTCATGGAAAATCCCAGACCTAGATGATTCAGGCAATGAATCAGGGTAGCAGGGCCCCAGAACAGAAGCTTCAAGGATGAATTCTTTCATTTTGGATATCAGCTTTCAATTATCCAAGAAAAATGATTAAGCTACCCACTCATTGCCCCCGATGATCCTGCTACTTGGCATATGCCCCAAAGACATCAAAGAAAGGCAAAAGAGATCAAATATATTTTTAATAATCATAGCAGCAAAAAATGAAAATACAATGAATGTCCATTCATTGATGAATGACTGGGAAAATGTAGCATGTGAATGTGATAGAATATTATGATGCAGGAAGAATGATTATTACAAAGAATTGAGAGAAACATAGGAAGATTTGTATGAATTAATACAAAAAAAATACATAGAGCCAAAGAAACATTATGTATAATTATGGATTTAATGGCTACAAAAATATAAATGAAAATCATTTGAAGAAAATCTAAGTATGAGTAGTTGGAAAACTGATGTTAGTCCCAAAGAGCAGATAATGAAGCATTTAATTCCATGGAGCTGAAGGACCCCGAAACTATAGTGTTCCATATATTGCAACAAATGGTATCAATAAAACATATACATACATATATATTTTTAAAGACAGCGGTATGTGAACTGAGTGTATGCCAATACAGTACATCAGTGGAAAAGCTATGCAAATACATGTGAGTGGAGTGGATTAAAAGAAACAACTTCGTATTTTAGAGGAAGGATTGGATTTAGGGTCAGGAAAATGTAGATTCAAACATTGCTTCAGACATGAGTAAGACAGGAGATGAAGGGAAAGTGACTTAAATTTTCTTAGTTTTGGTCTCCCCCTCTGTAAAATTGGGGTGTAATGATAACATCTCACTTACACGGTTCTTGTGAGAATCAAATGAGTAAATGTGTCTACAATGGTTTGCAAATATTGAAGTGCTATATGAGTTATCATTAAACGATATGTTTTCCCCAACCTACTCCAGTTCACATGAAGTTTTATTATTATTTAGAATTCTATGTAAATGCAACTGATTAGTTCCTATATACTAAGGGTTCTGAACTTCTTTCATCTCATGTATCCATTTGACAGTCTGCTGAAACCTATGTACTACCCCTCTCAGAATAATTTTCCAAAATGCAAAATAAAATAAAATATTCAAGATTACAAAGGAAACCAATTATATTGAAAGTTACTGCAATATTTTTTGGAAAAAAATCATGGACCTCAGGTTGAAAAACTTTGTTAAAGATAATACAAATGGTTAATTAGACCATATACAAGGTTAAAAGCCAAATGGAGGTCACATCTTTCACAAGATTTCCTAAAGGAGGGAAGGTGGTACAGTAAAAAGAACTACTGAATCTGGAGCTTTGGCTATTATTATTGCTAAGTGACCTCGGACAAGATACTTAACTTCTCTGGGCCTCAGTTTCTTTATCTGTAAAATTAAGGGGTTGGATTAGCTTACTCTAAAGACCCTTTCAGCTCCAAATCTATGATCCTATGGCTCTCTTTTGCTTTGGGAATGTAAGAGTTTTAATAAAAAATTGCAGCTCTGGCCTGCAGATAGGATCAGACATATCATCAGACAAATCTTTGCTATGACAATGATAAACGTGAGAGAGCTGGTGAAATTATTGCCAAGTGATAAAAAATATTTGCTGGCTGATGATTTTCTTTGAATCAGCCCTGGGCAGTATAGTAATTGCCCCTATGTTTAACGGCAGCAGGAGAAAAAGAAGCTGATTTAAAAAAAAATCTCAGCTTAATGTGGTCTCAACTTCTCCAGTTTCCACAAGGGACAGGTAAAAATACAATGTAGAAAGAAGACTTGTGGGTTTTTACTGAATCCTATCTGCATTTAATAACAGCAACACTAATAGATATTCAAAATTAATTTTTATCATTTGCAAAGCATTTGATATACATTATCTCACTTGAGTCTCATAATAACACTGTGAGGTACTCTTAAGCCATTTCATAGATACAGATGAGGAAACTGAGGTGATTAGAGGCTTATTGACTTGCCCAGGGCACATGCCTAGTAAGTGTCTGAGGAAGAGTCTGAACCCTTGTTTTTCTAATTTCAGGTTCCATAATTAATACTTTAATAATCATACTGCTACCATGACTCATGGAGGCTACTGATGGGTTAGACTCATAAGAAAAGCAAGACGTAATGTATTCAAGCCCTGAAAAATCTACTCATCCACTGGTCTTCTGAAAGGAACAGTCTACAACCAGCAAGGTCAGTAGTGTGGGGAGGTAGCATAGGTTGAGAAATAGAAGAGGAGATGGATGGGCTTGCTGTCTATTGAAGCATTTTGCCTAACGTTGACCCTGATGCCAGGTGAAATAATAATGTAATTGATTTTGCTGCCAGGTTCAATTCTACTGGGACAGGTGGGCTGGGTGAAATTTTGCTTGGACTGCTTAATTTTTTTCTGTATGTGTGTGCATTTATTCAAAACACAGTGGTAATTTATTATCAGGCTAGCACGTATTAGGCACCCACTCTCTCAGGCTGCTGTGCAGGGACACAGTTTATTATGTGTTGTGAGATGTCAACAGCTGTGTTGTTGATGCTAATGCAATTTTCCTCACCAGTAATTATGATAAGACCACTATTTTATGTTTGGAATTACTTCACCCTAATATTCATCCTTGTTGAATCACATATTATTTTGAATATCTGTGAATTTTCTTCCAATTTATTAAAAATGAAAAATCTATTTCAATTTGTATGCAATTTAACTTGGTGTTATCTTCCCATTTCTACTTTCTATCATTTCTTTTCTCCAAGTGCACTGTGTTTATGATTCCAAAATACTTACAAGAAATTAAATTGCATACTATTTACCCTGTACTCTGTTTTTTAAAATGCTTAATGTCATTAGCTAGAAGTGAGAAGCATTCAGCATTTCATTATCTGGTTAGTTCTTCATTTTGTGTGGTGTGACTTCAGAGGCATAAAAGACACCACTGACAAAAAAAGAAAGTGCCTCCTCTGTTCTCCTGGAGGCCTGAAATTCTACAGAGTTCCATTTTTTTAGTTTTAAACCCAAATCTTCATGTACCATTAAAACGCAAATACTCCTAAAAGCTCTAACTCATTAAGCCAAATTCATTCATTCATTCGTTCATTCGACACATAGAAAGTCTACTATGTGTATAGTTGATATAGAATATAATATATGATGTATATATACATATATACACACATATGTACATATATGCTAGATATATACAGATATCTCTAATGCTAAATATTAGGGGGTAGGGAATATAATACCCTCAAGGAGTTTACAAATCGTTAGGGGAAATAAATCAAACCACAACACAAAGTAGATGACTTTAAGGGTTCCAAGCTAAGAGATGTTCAAAGTGCTAGGGTAGTTCAGAAGAGGGAAAGGGACATTCAGTGGTAGAAAAGTGGGGAAAGAAGAGGAAGGTTAACAAAAGAGATGATATTAATTACATTATATGTTTAATCTAGAAAAGATTTTTAGAGATAGATAGTTCAATCTTTCCATATTATAGATGAGGAAACTCAGAACTGGAGAGGAGAAGGAATTTGTTCAAGTTTATCCTGGTAGAGTCAAGATTCAAGCCCAAGTCCACCAAGTCAAAAACCAAATGTTCTCTCCACTACACCACACCACTTCTGCCAAGTTAAGTATGGGGAATAGTTTGACCTTTTGACAGGCACAGATGAATATATAGGTATTATATGTTGAGGGAATGGTATAAACATAGAGATAAGAAAGCTTGGGATATTTTTTGCCATCCAATTTAGCTTAGAGTTTGCAGGAAATCTAAAAGAAAAATAATGACTAGAAAAGAAGTTTGAGGTCAGATTATCAAGCAGGGGTTCTTCCCTTGAGGTCTGTGATTTTTTTCTTCATTTAATAACTGTATTTTGATATTTTTTACTTTGTATTTCTATATATTTTATTTCATGCACTTAAAAGCATTATTCTGTGAAGCGTTCCATAGCCTTGATCAGATCGCTGAATGGGGGTGGTCTATGACACAAAAAAGGTGGACAGTCCCTCTTATAGAGGGTCTTATATGACAAGCTATGTAGATATGAAATCTATGTAGGAGGAAATGAAGTGTTATGAAAGGTTTTTGAGCAGGGAAGTGACATTCGGGCTTCTGCAATAAGGAGATTGATCTGCAGTAACATGCAGGATGGAGTTAGATACTACAAAGCAATTAGGAGATGGCCACAAGAATTTTCAGAGAAAATAGTGATGGTCTGAACAAAAGAGTGACAGTGGCAATAGACAAAATTAGGACAACACGAGGCACACCCTACCAATAGAATTACTGGGACCTGACTACTAGATTAAGGGAAACATAGGGGAGGGAAGAGTCAAAGATGACCAGGTGACTCAAAGAATGCTACTCTCAGTAACATAAGATGGAGAATTGGTAGGAGAAGCATCTAAAGTCTCTAGTTCTACATAAAATGACGAGAAGATGATGGATTTAATTTGGGATATCTGAGGAGAAATTTTAATAGGACAAGATCTAAAGGAAATATGGATATTGAGATCAGGAGAGAAATTGAAGTTGAAGCTGAAATCTTCCGGGTCATCCAGTAAGAAGTGAAATTCAAGGGGTCAGTCTTTGGAGAAGATGAAGCCTTCAGTGTCCATTGTCATAGTTGGCTTTCCTTTGGTAACTGATCTTTCTCCATATATTATCTTGACTCTCACATTGGTGCCTGACCAAGATCCCAGGGCATATGCCTTAGTTAATAATAAACATAAGACAAATGCAAAATTGACTTGTCGTACCAGCCCATCTAATTAGGATCTATGTCCCTGGTTAGATCCCATAAATTTCTTCAAAATAATAAAGTTATTCATAAATCCCAAAATAATCAAGTTTGACTAAATGTATAGGATTTAGCCATTGGAAGAGGCAGAATGGATGTAATACAAGGCTGAGACATCTCCTCCAAGAGGTTATAGCTTTGGAACATTTTCAGATGCCTACTTAATCCAATTCAAAATTGACCCTAAGATATGTAAAGAGGGAAAATGGCAGCTAAATATCATCCACATTTCTCAAGAAATGTGTTCTTTTATATAGGGGCTGACTCTGGATCCTCATGCTATCAATTCTCTTTCAGATATCCAAGGTGAGTTTTATACTCTCTTCTACTCAAAAACATTTACCTTCTGGAAAGGAATGATCATAAATGCAGCAATCTGTCCTTCTTAGACACTGAGAATAAATTCAGTATAAGTTGAACTCTCATACTGGGATCAACTTCTCAAAGAATACCCTGGGGCAGCATCAATTACCGGAGCTTGCCTTACTGAATTCTCTTTTGAAAGTGGTAAAATTATATAATATATGTATATGTACGTGTGTGCTATATGTATTTGTATACAAACATATTCATGCATATAAACATGTATCTATGCATGCATGTGTATACATATACATATCATACACATGTTTCACATGTAGAAAAATATTTCTACTCATATATTTATGAGTAGAAATTATATTTATAACAGAATTACTGATAAATAGATTGGACTGCCTCAAGAATTAATGGTTAGCCAACAATGGAAACAATCAAATGGAGAAGCAGGATGCCTACTTAATGGAGATTTTACAGAGGTCGTTCCTATATACGTACAGGTTGGAATAGATGACCAATGAAATCTCTTTTCATTCTTAGTTCCTTTGATTTGATGAATTTGTAAGATTATTGAAAACCTATCTCATCAGCATTATCAATCACTGTTTAGAGATTTAAATTACAAAAAGGTAATGCCCTTGGGAAGATCACTATTACTTACTTTACAGAACTGTGTCCTCTGTCTTAACTTGGCAAATTTGGGAATTTCTTAGCTGATATATTTCAGGGTCACCTTATATGTAGAGCACACAATGAAAGCTCTCAATTGAAATAACTGTGACATTTGTAATGGCCCCAGACAAGGCCATAGCCAGAGAAACTACACCCTTAAATGTCAAAGGAATTAAAAAAGCATCTTTTTGAATCAAAGCTGCTACTAACTCATAAGCAGAGAACACTTGACAAGAGCTTTCTAAATCTACCTTTCTCTTCTGAAGCCCTTCAAGTGGTAGCAGGGAAGAAAATATCACCTACATTGCTAATCAGAATAGAGGAAATGCATATTATATAATAATAATAAAAACTTCACATTCTACAAAATACTTTTCTCATCACAGTTCTGTGAAGATAAATATTTTAACCCCACAGAGAAGAAAATAATGCTCAAAGGTCAAGGAACTTGCCCATGGTCATAAAAAGTGTCATAGATTAGATGTGAACCTAAGGCTCCTGAATATGTATTTCTCTATTATGTTATGATACACATGAACATCATTTTAAATAGAACAATCATTGGACACAAATTTTTTTTTAGAAACTCAAAGACAGAAAGTGCAGATTGTGGAAAAATGCAAGCAACTTTGAGAGTATACCATTCAAAGTTGACCAGAGTAAGATGGTGGAGTAGAAGGATGGACCTGCTCTGGTTCTGCCCCAATAACCTACAAAATACCTGTAAAAATGACTCTAAACAAATTCTAGAGCAGCAGAAGTCACAAAACAACAGAGTGAAAGAGATTTCCAGCCCAAGAGAGCCTGGGAGGCCAACAGGAAAGGTCTATCACGCCGGGCTCAGAAAGGAGCATAGCTCAACCTTGGCCACTCTATGTGGGCAGAACTGGAGCAGACTTCAGGGCATAGAATCACAGGTAGCAGCTGCAGTTCCCAGGCTTCTCAACCCCAAAATGCCAAAGACAGCTTCAGAGATACATAAGAAAGCTCTTTCACCTGGGTGAGAGGGGGTTGTGGGTCAGCCCCAACCCCAGGGAGAGTGCAGCCACTGTGGCAGCAGCGTTCACTTTTGGAACCCTAGGCCTGAAGATCTTAGGGGAATTGAGCAGCTGATCTGGGTCTCAATTCTGAGTGGTGGCCCTGGGGTGAGCAAACGCTTTGCCATGGTAGAGCCGGTGGTAATGGTGGAGAGGGAATCTTATTTGAAGATCCTGGGCAGATAAGAATGCTTGTGATTGCTCACAGACCAGAGCTCAAGCCAGGCCTCTCCCTTGATTGTGTCACCTTGGAGGAACTGAAAACTTACAGGTCCCTAGAATACAACCTCCACTTCACAAAGCACAGAAAAGTCAAGTAACTGACTGGAAAATGGGGAAAAAAGATTATAGAAGGTTATTTTCTTGGTGAACAGATATTTTCTTCCATCCTTTCAGATGAGAAAAAACAACGTATACCATCAAAGGAAGACATAAAAGTCAAGGCTTCAAAATCTCCAAAAAAAAGAATATGAAATGCTCTTAAGCCATGGAGGATTTTCAAAGGATTTTGAAAATCAAGTAAGAGAAATTGAGGAAAAATTAGGAAGAGAAATGAGAGAAATTCAATAAAGTCATGAAAAGCAAGTCAACAGCTTTCTGAAGGAGACCCAAAAAATGCTGAAGAAAATAACACCTTTAAAAATAGACTAACCCAAATGGCAAAAGAGTTCCAAAAAGCTAATGAGAAAAATGTTTTAAAAAGCAGAATTGGCCACATGGAAAAGGAGGTCCAAAAGTTCACTGAAGAAAATAGTTCTTTAGAAATTAGAATGGAACAGATGGAAGCTAATGACTTTATGAAAAACCAAGAAATTACAAAACAAAACCAAAAGAATGAAAAAATAGAAGACAATGTGAAATAATTCATTGGAAAAACAACTAATCTAGAAAATACATCCAGGAGAGATAATTTAAAAATTATTGGTCTACCTGAAAACCATGATTAAAAAAAGAGCCTAGACATCATCTTCCAAGGATTTATCAAGGAAAACTGCCTTAACATTCTAGAACCAAAGGGTAAAATGGAATTGCAAAGAATTCACCAATCACTTCCTGAATGAGATCCCAAAAGGAAAACTTTTAGGAATATTGTAGTCAAATCCCAGAGTTTTCAGGTCAAGGAGAACATAACACAAGCAGCCAGAAAGAAACAATTCAAGTACTGTGGAAATACAATGAGGATAACACAGGATTTAGCAGCTTCTACACTAAGGGACTGAAGGCCTTGGAATATGATATTTCAGAGGTCAAAGGAGATAGAATTAAAACCAAGAATCACCTACCCAGCAAAACTGAGTATAATACTTCAGGGGAACAAATGGAATTTCAATGAAATAGAGGACTTCCAAGCATTCTTGATAAAAAGACCAGAGCTGAATAGAAAATTTGACTTTCCAGTACAAGATTCAAGAGAAACATTAAAAGGTAAACAGGAAAGAAAAGTCCTAAGGAACTCATTAAAGTTGAACTATTTACATTTGTACATGAAAAGATGTTATTTGTAACTCATAAGTCCTTTTTCAGTATTAGGGTAGTTAGAGGGAATATATACATATATATATGTGTAGGTGTGTATGGGTGGGTATGTATGTGAATATTATTTATGTATAGATGTGTATATGTACATGACTACATGTAGGTATATGTATATTATATATGTGTATATGTGTATGTATATACACATGTGTGTATATATGTAGTGCATATATATGCACTACATATATATGTATATACATACACACATAGACAAAGGGCACAGGGTTAGCTGAATATGAAGGGAGAACACCAAAAAAAGTAAAATTTACTGTTGAATGGAATGTACAAAGAGTAAGAGAAAGGGAGAAGTAGATTATAACAAATCATCTCACATAAAAGAGGGAAGAAAGAACTTTTATACTGGAGGGGAAGAGGGGGAAGATGAAAGGAAATAATTGAGCCTTACTCTCATGGGATTTGGCTTAAGCAGGGAATAACACACACTCATTTGGATATGGAAATCGATTTTACCCTGCAGGAAGGCAAGGGGGAAGGGGATAGGAGAGGGAAGATAATAGAAGAGGCAGCAAATTGGGGAAAGGGATAATCAGAAGCAAACATTATTGTAGCAGGACAGGTCAAGGAAGAGAATAGAATAAATGAAGGGCAGGGTAGGAGAGAGGGAAATGTGGTTAGTCTTTTACACCATAACTATTATGGAAGTGCTTTGCATTGTTACATATGTATGACCTACATTGAATTTTTTGTTTTCTCAGTGAAGGTGGGTAGGGAAGGAGGGAGGGAGAGAATATGGAACTCAAAGCTTTAAGAATCAATATTAAAAATTATTTTAGCATGTAACTGGAAATTAAGCTGTACAGGCAATGGAGTATAGAAATCTATTTTTCCCTACAGGAAAATAGAGGGTGATGGGGTTGGAAGAAAGGTGGGTAATAGAAGGGAAGACAGGCTGGAAGAAGTGGTGGATGGGGTGCATGCTGTCCTGGGGGGGTGGGGAGAGATGGGGAGAAAATTTTGAATTCAAATTTTTGTGAAAATGAATGTTAAGAAGTGAAAAGCAAATAAATTATATATTAAAGGAAAAATAAAGTCGACAAGAGGAAACCTAGGAATAGTCACAGCCATCAATGTCTCAGAGATCAGGTCATTTTTACTGATCAAATGATAACAAAACCATGAAATTGTATCATATTCAAAAAGTCAATGGCAAGATATTGCAGTATTTCCCAAAACAACCAGTTGTCTATGAATGTAAGACAGAAAGAATTATGTTAAGCTAGGTCCCAATTAGTGCCAAAAATTAATCCTACGAAGTACTTGCATTATTTTATTTTGCATTATTTGAAGTTATAATTGCATATAAATATGGCAGCAATTGTTTCTACCTCAATAAAAATATGAAGTGGAAATTCAAATAATGTGATCACTGCACTGAATTTACTATTCACCAATAAGGCTTTTGTTGTATTGTTAAAGATAATTTCCACATTATTTTTTTGTGCCAAACTTGTTTGCCAAATTTTAGCAGTTACCAGGAATTCTGAAAAATTACAATGACCTTCTGAACTGTATATTTGTAAAAGGAGTCCCTTGCATGGAGAAATTCATGCTCTTCAGTATAAGGAGACAACAACAGAAAACAAAAGATTTAATGTTAAGAAGGACCATAGAGATAATTTAGTCTAATCTTCTCATTTTACTTATGAGGAACATGAAGAACAGAAAGAAGTGTCACATGGTCACACAACTGGTTAATGGTAGAGCTGGCTGGTGAAAAAGAATGGAGCTACATGACTTCAAAGAATGAAGAAATCACTTCTGCCGGGTCAGTGTGGAAGGCTTCAAGGAGAAAATTCTATTTGAACTGGACATGGAAGCAGAGAAGAACATTATATCTTCTAGATGAGAGAGATGAGGGAAGGTGGTTAGTGCTATAGCATTCTAGGTATAAAGGAATGTAAGCAGGAATATAGGAAATAAATGGCAGATCTTGTTTGGAGGGGGAGGAGTGCAGAATGAGTACTAGAACATTGCTGATAATAGCTGGAATTAATACAGTGCTTTAATGTTTACAAAGTGTTTTATATATGTTATCTCATTTGATCCACACAACAACCCTGTGATGTAGCTCCTTGTATAGTTCTCACTTTATAGGTGATAAAACTGAGACTGACAAAGGTCAGTTAACTTGCCCAGGGTCACCCAACTAATACCCAAGATAGAATTTGAACTCAGCTCTTTGGATTCCAGCATTCTATTCATTATGACATCTAACTGTGTATAAAGATGCAGAATTATTGAACTAGGGAGAATTTTTGGAGTCAATTGTTCATTGCCTTATTAAAAAAGAGTTCCAGTTAGCCCATGTGGGTGGTCTGAAAGGAACAAATTTCCAAGAATTCCATTTGACCACCTCCATCTGTTGTAGTATTGGCATACTGGCATGGAGGACAGAGGGTTGTGTCTGGAGTCAGGAAAACTCATATTCCTGAGTTCAAATCTGGCCTCAGACACTTACTGGTTGTGAGACCTTGGACAAGTTACTTAACCCTGTTTGACTCCATTTCCTCATCTGTAAAATGAGATGAAAAAGTAATGGCAAACCACTCCAGTATCTTTGCCAAGAAAAATCCCAAATAGGATCATGAAGAGTCAGTTACAACTGAAAAATGACTGAATAACGCTTTCAGCCAAAAAATTTTTTCTTCGTCTAACTGGAAATCTCCCATGCTTCTTTGCAAGCTAATTGCTTGCTCTTGCTCAGTGGTTGGATGTCCATCTTATCACTTACAGTTTTCTAAGAGAACCCAAACAAACAAACATTCCCCCACTCTGCAAATTTCGGGGAGAGAGACTATTCTTAGTGGGTAGCATCCAATCCAGCCAAACAAATGAATTTTTAAAGCCTCATTTTGTTGAATGAAAGCAAACCACCCTGTGACTTTAGTTATGAAGAAATGCCATTAGAAATCAATAAAACAGCAGGCTTTCCCTAACCCAACATCTTTTATGTCAATAAAAGTATAAAATTATATGATGTAAAAACGTGACATTTAGGTAGATTTCAGTAGGGTTAAAGACTACACTCTGGCTTGATATATTCAGAGTCAATTTATAGGTAACACTTTTTAAACTTTCCCCTAAAGAGTATTAATTTGACATGACTGAATGAGAAAGGCTTGGTCAAAGGCTTGAATCCAGATCACAGCTAGAATAACACCAGTTCCCATACCCCTACTGCGTGAATGCCCAATAACCTCAACCATCTGCCCCTGAAAATGCTGTTCTCTCATCAGCCATCCTACCCTCACCCAAATCCAGAATCACTTGAAATTAGTCTTACTGCATCCCAGGACTCTACAGTACTAAAAGTTAAATGTCTTTTAAATTCAGCTTACAGAAGTCCAATGGGCAATGTTCTTTGAAACATTGGGGATGCGTGGAGGGATGTGTAAGGGGAGTGAGGGAGTTGGTTCTGACTTATAAGATCTCTCTCCATCCTGAACAGAACAGATAATGAACAACAAATGCTGTGGCTAAGTCTTACAAGGTGTGTACAATTTTGCCCAAGTAATTTCTTGCCTCCATGCTAAGAGAGAAAGGTTCATTTCATTCTCTGACCTCCATGACCAGTTATCTGGTCCTTTCATTTACACTTACCTTGTTGTAGCTCTTGTGTGGCATGCTTGTTTCCCTCTGTATTAGTGGGGGTGGGCAGGGGAGAAGAACTTGCTCTATTTCTCTGAATTCCTCAAATTCACAATTTCTTATTGCACAATAGTATTCCATTATACCTGTGTATCCCAGTTTCACCATTTTTAAATCATTTGATATTCATTTTGTTTCCAGTGACCTGCTAACTGCAAAAGTGGCACTGCAAATATTTTAATACTTATTGGACATATGTCTTTACCTTTGACTTCCTTGGGATATATTCCCTGAAAGAGGGTCCTTTGGGGTTCAAGGGAATGGATAGCATAATCGCTTTTTTCATAATTCTTAATTGTTATCCAGAATTACTCAGTCAATTCAGTTCCAGTAATAGTGTGTTGCTGCACTACTTTTCCACAGTACCTCCAACACTGACTCTCCACATTTTTTTTTAACATTCACAATTCACATAGTGTGAGATGAAACCTCATAGCTGTTTTAATGGCATTTGTCTTATTATCGATGATTTGGAACATATTTTCTAGTGATCATCTATAGTTTGCAGTTCTATTTAGAAACAGTTTCTTCCTGTTCTTTCTTCACTTTGTTAAGAAATGGTTCTTGGTCTTATATATGTTAATTAAGCCCCTGAATATCACAGAATTCACAGTTTTATCCGTGATACTTGATGCCAAGACTATTTTCCCAATCAACTATTTGCGTTATTTTCTCTGTCTATTCTATTTATCTCTTATTTTATTTATGCAAAACTTTTGAATTTTATGTATTATACATCTCTTTGATCTTTTATGATTAATTCTATTGCTTTCTTGATTAGGAATTCTCCATCTAGCTATAGTTCTGAAGAGTACCTCCTTCCATTCTTCTCTAATTTTAAGATAGTACTAATGCCCTTAATTATTACAGCTTTTTATTCAACCTCAAAAAATGAATGTGAAATATATCTACTACCAGATGAATTAAATGGAGTAAAGTAGTGGGTCCACCTGAATTTTGACACCCACAATACTGGGCCTACTGCATCTGGTCAAAATAATAATTTGTACTGTTCTGGACAAAGCTAATAAGATCTTTATGGAGAGAAAATAAATGTTTCTCCACTCTCAGCTACTCCTATCCTACTTATGCTCGTTGCAGAGTTGATTTCTATTGCAATAATTTGAAATTTGGAAAAAATTTAATCTAGATAGAACTGAAGTTTACTTTAAGAATCTCTGAAGAAAAAATTGGCTAATGAATTACACATGAAGTATGTAATGGCAAGGAAGTCAGGCATCCCACCACTAGAGAGACACACATGAAACAGATTTTTAAAAGGAACTGAGAGTCCCAACAGTCTTGGCAGGCCAAGTCTTCCTTAGCTAGAAAAACTAGAGCTTCATCCAACATCCAACCAGAGAAGGTTGTCTGGGTCAACTCCAGGTATAAGATATGGTGAAAGGAACTAAGTAAAGATATGGGGTGAAGACAGTGAGGAACTAAGAAAAAGTAGACCTACTTGTATGGGTATTTCCCTGAAAGACAAGGGTTAATGTTTAAGATTTCTGAACTATCATTTTTCCCTTTCAAAATTTAACTCCTGCATGTTTTCCTGATATTATTAGTAACAAAAAGAATTTTTAACCCCCCAGAAAAGGGTTTTTGGATAACTTTCAAGGCAGAGGAAGAAGCAAAAAAAAATCTACCCTCCCTTCCTCAAGGCAACTAAATGAGTAGCATCTAGTATGAAGAAAGGACAATAATATTGAGAAACCCGTGGAGTAACTAGGGACCCAAATCTCTGTTAGTTTCATTTTTTAAAATAGTAATTTATGATTTACGAAGTAGGCTCATCACAATAAATCTTTTGAAAAAGGTAGAAGGAAATCTGAGAGTATAACAAGACTGTGACATCATCTTTTCTAAGGCATTGGTACTTTAAGTAGAAATCTGGGGAAATTCAATGTCTTAACTCAAAAAAAGTGAATTTTGGTTGGCATTTAAGGAATTAGTAGGAGATCAGTGAGAGAGATGTTTTTTCTAGTCTTTATAATATAATTCCTCCAGAGCTCAATGAGAGTTGAGGGACCCTGGAGTCTGGAGATGGACTTGAACCCCTTCTCAACTTTCTGTTCTCAGTGGCCTGAGACAATGAGATACTTTTACAGAGCAGCTAGGGAGCATTTAGAGAGAAGGTGACTTAGATTCAAAATTAGACACACTGCATGAGAGAAGCCAGTGTTTTAGCAGATGGATGGGGCAGGAAGTCTCCCTGACCTCCGCTCCTTTGAGGACTCTTTGCTGATCATCAAAACAAAAGGATCTAAGAGGAGACCAGATACAAATTGATATCCTGAGAGCAGATGGAAGAGCTATAGAGGTGTTTTTGTCAGATGTTCAAGAAGATCGTTAGAAGTACGTTGTGCTTTCTGTACTCCTCACAGAGAGCACAATCCATGGAGATCGATCACACTCCTGTTCTGACCGCTTCTTGTGCCCACAACTACTATTCTAATTCAGGCTCTTATCCCTTCTCATCTGGACTATTACAATATACTTCAGATTGGTCTCCCCTATACAAATCTCTGCCTTCTTCAATATATCCTTCATATATTGTTGTTCTACTTTAATTTTTAAAATTTAATTTTAATTTTCAATTAACAAGCATTTATTTTCTCTCCATTTCAACCCTCCTATTTGAAAGGAAAAAAAGAATGCCATTGTAATGAATATACATAGTCAAGCAAAATAAATTCCCACCATAGCTATAAGAACAAACGCTTATCTTATTCTGCACCTTGAGTCTGTCCCCTATGTTAGGGGGTGAATAGTGTACTTGATCATTGGTTCTCTAGACTCTTGGCTGTTCATTGCCTTGATTAGAATTCTTAAGTCCTACAAAGTCTTTAAAATGGTTATTGTATAAATTGTTCTGTTCTGCTCATTTTACTCTGCTTTGGCTCATATAAGTCTTCTTACAGTTCTCTGAAACAGTTCTTTTTTCCATTTCTTCAAATACCAAGTGATTTCCCTAACTTGCACATCTGACCATGTCACTTACCTACTCAGTCAAATGAGTGCCTATTGTCGCTAGGGCAAAATATGACTCCCTGTTTTTGGCATTTGAAGCCTTTTACCACCAACATCGGGGGCAGCTAGGTGGTGCAGTGGATAGAGCACCAGTGCAGGAGGCAGGAGGACCTGAGTCAAATCTCACCTCAGACACTTGACACTCACAAGCTATGTGACCTTGGGGAAGTCACTTAACCCCAATTGCCTCATCCTGGGTCATCTCCAGTCATCCTGATGAATATCTGGTCATTGTAGTCAGATGGCTCTGGAGGAGAAGTGAGGATAGTGACCTGCACAGCCCTCCCTCACTCAAAACAAAGTCAAGTGCAAGTCAGGTCATTATTTCTCTGATGGCGTGGTCTTCTTTGGCAACGAAGGATGAATGCACACACACCACCAACCTCAACCTCCCTTTATAGACTTGTTCATTACTCCCCTTCCTGTATCCATGGTGTATTCAGACTGATCTTGGTGTTCTTTACCCATTCATGGTACCCTATCTTTTAATTCTGTACCTTGCCACTGACTCTCTCCTATATCTGAAATGCTTTCTATTTTCACCTTGCCTTTTCACTGACTCTTAGAATTCCTTGTTTCCTTTAATATCCAGCTACAGTAATTACCAGCTTCTATATGAAACCATTTTTATTGCCTCCAAATCCTATTCCTCCTCAAATTATCTTACATTTACCTGAAATATACTATACTATACGTAATAATTTATGTGCATGATACCATATAATAATAATAATGTATATTTAATAACGCAGATTGTCATATTTTTTACTCTGTATCATCACCATAGCACAGTGCCCACCAGGGAACAACTAATATTGCAAATGTCCCAGCTGTATGTTTCCTTGCAAAGAGCTCATGCCACTAAGGAAATGTGGGGAAAGTGCATTAGAAATGCTCTAGCTCTCATGTTCCTCCATTTTCTGATTACTACAATGTAGAGTGTTGGGAGGTTATGGAAATATGTTTTACGTGACTTCAGGTGTATAATAAGCATCATGTTGCTTGCCTTCTCAATGAATGGGGAAGGAGTTGGAACTCAAAATTTTAAAAATGAATGCTTAAAAAATAGACATAATTTTAAGAGTTTTGGAAGGGTGATCTGTATCAGTTTTATGCACAGGTAGAAAAGGCGGTAATTCAAAACTAGCAGGAAGACCTCATTGTCCAGGGAGAAAAAAATCTCCCTCACTTGCTCTGTGATGCATTCAGTTACTTTAATAGGTCATGGGGTAAGATGTACTCTTTGATCCAATGATATGCTCTACCTCTTGGTTCTCAAGAGTTTTCTCTGCCTGGCACCCTCTCTATCTTCAAATCTACCTACTGGCTTCCTTTAAGTGCCAGCTAAAATTGCATCTTTTATAAGAATCCTTTCCCAATGACTTTTAATTCTAGAGTATTACCTCTGTTAATTATTTTTTATTTATCTTGTATATAGCTTATATATATATACATGTACATATATACATATATATATATATATATATATATATATATATATATATATATTCCATGTTGACTTTCCCATTAGATTGTAAGCTCCTTGAGGAAAGGGACTATTGTTTACCTCTTTTTGTATCCTCAGAACTTAACACATTGCCTGACACATCCTGAGTGTGTCTGAATATAATGGAACCCTGTTGAACACCAGGAAATGGAAAATGGTCTTAGAGACACCTAGGTAGACTTAATGAACTGACAAAGAGTTAAATGAGCAGGATCAAGAGAACAAATTACACTTTTGCATCAACATTATAAAAAATCAACAATTCTGGGAGATTTGAAAGCTGATCAATGCAACAATTAGCAGACCAGTGATGAAGCATGCCATCCACAACCTGAGAGATGCAATGAATTACTATACAGAATGAGGCACAAGTTTTTGAATATGGGTAATGTGGCAATTTGTTTTACTTCAATATGCTTATCACTTATAAGACTTTAACTTTTCTTGGGGGTGAAGGAAAAAGAGAGGAAGGTGGGAAAGAGAAAAAAATAACTGCTTGAAAATTTTTTGAAAATTAATTAAAAAAGAAAAACAAGCTATACTTAATGAAGACGTGGTGTCATAATCAATTCTTTTTTTTACTATGCAATGCTTGTGAAAATGCGAATTCTATTTGATGTTTAAATTCAGAATAAAAATTTATTTATAAAATAAGAAGCTTGCACTAGATAATATTTAAAGCCCTTTTTAATTCTCAGATACTCTGTTCCTATGAATTATCTGCATTCATGTAGGTGACTTTCTGTTTATTCATCAAAAATTTGTCGAACACCTGTTATGTGGCAGATGTTAATATGTGTACTGTGGGTGCAAGATAAAAATGAAATAGTATCTGTCCTCAGGATGTTTACATTCTACTCTAGAACAGAGACAATGACATAAGAGATGGCAGGATGAAGCTGGAGTGATGTAGATGTGGGTTCAATCATTCATCTCTATCTCCAACACTAAGCTATATGGCCGCGGGCATTTCAGTTCTCTGAAAGTCAGTTTTCTTCTCTGTAAAGTGAGGGGATTGAACTCAGTGACCACTAAAGGCCCATTTAGCTTCAAGTCTATCTTCTTCTGAGCAGGAATTTTCCTTTGGAATTTGTTCTTAATATTATATCCAATTCTTTGATAGCTTGTAAAACTTAGTTGCTCCCACCTGCCTCAACTCTGATTGGAAATCCTTTTAGCTGCTGTTCTGTGAAGCCATTATATTCATTTGACACTGTGGAAAGTATAGTGCCTTTGGGTTTCATTATTTGTACTGAATTTAATAAGCTACAAGAACAAAAAAGCTAACACTTCATCATCCTGGGATGATTAAGGGAAAGACAATTATCAGCTCAGGGAGATGCCACATCTAAAGGGATATGCTAGTGGACTCACAGGAGTTAGATTTGTTAGATATTCCTCTTGAAAATTAAAAGCTGGGATGTCTGCCGGGCATGGTTCTAACTGGGTGTGAAATTTGGAAGCCTGGGCCATGAAAAGGGTGGAATATCTGGTACCTAGTTTAGGTTTTCAATGATTAATAAAGCACAAATGAATGAATGAATGATTTTGAGGATATTATTGCACTTTATCTTTAGATTTTATTTCTGCTTGAAAACTTAAGCAAAAATCCATAGATTATAATTTTTTAAAAAGTGACTTATTCCACACAAAATAAATCCTCAGCTCAGTCCATCTTGGGGAAAAGTTTAAGACAAGTGGGAAAGGTTACTAGGACAAATGATACAAACCATGTATTTTGACTCTTCTAGATAAAACATTCAATAATAATAGAAATTTATATCACGCTTTAAAGTTCCCAAAGCGTTTTATACTTGTATCATTTGAACCCCAAACTGGCCTTGATTGATTACTGCTACAAATCTCACCATACTATATGAGAGAGGCAAAATGCCACCAGCTTTGTATTCAGAGGAGATGACACCAAATCCTGCCCCTGTCATTTCCTACCTCTATTGAAAATCACTTTCTAGTGAAAAGACTCAGTTACCTCATCTGTAAAAATGAAAATAGACCAGATATCTTCTAAAGTCCTCTTCACGTCTTTGATCTCCATTTTATATATGAGTAAGGTGAGACCCAGAGAGATCAGGTAATGAAGTGAGGGTCATTCAGCTAGAAAATGTCAGAGATAGAATTTGATTTCCAGTTTCTCCTAGATATGTCTTATTTGTACACAGTTGTTTGCATATGGACTCCTGTAACCTCCTTGAGAGCAGGGATTGCTCTTTGTTTTGCCTTTTATTTTGCCTAGTACTTAGTACAGTGCATCACATACAGTAGGCACCTAATAAATGCTTGTTGACTTCCTTTCAGCAATCTACTTGGTTGCATTTAAAGTGGAAAGTTGTATGATTTTAAAAAAATTGTTTCAAATCTACTTTGGTAAGGAAATGCTTGTTTTACTTTGAAAGTTCAGAATTAAAACCTTGTTTCATCTATCTTTAGTCACAAAAGAAGAGTGATCTAAGCAAAATTTGGAAATGAGATGATTTAGCCTAAGACCCTAATGATGATTTTATTCAGTGGTGGAGATATTTCTGAGAAGTACAAGAAACCCTAAAGTTGTTAGCAGCTGATAGGAGCAGGGTGATGTTGAGGACTGAGCCCTAGGCTTTGACAATTACACATCCATAGTTGGGCTGGGTGGACATAGGGAAGGCACGGACAGAAGTTTTTACCAGTTCTGGATGGGGGCATCATTCTTTAAGGGTGCATTAGGACCCATGAATAAAGATGTTGAGAACTAACAAAGGGAGAGAATAAATTACTCACATGGGAAATAAGAAGTCTAGGAGTTCATCTCTCAAATTTTTATCTTTGAGAACTTCCTGGATTGCTCTGGTTAAGTGACTTGCCCATGGTTACACAGGTATTATATGTCATATATATATATATATATATATATATATATATATATATATATGTCATATATGTCATAGAACTTTAACTCATACTTTCCTAACTAGAAAGCCAACTATCTACAATTCCTTTGGAGAAAGTTATTGAGTTTAATTAATTATTCCTCCTATCTCTGAATTTTTGAATTGCTAATTTGTCAGAAAAAAAAGAAATTGTAACCATGCCCCTTAAACCAGCCAAACTTATACATAGGCAGAGGAAGCAAGAATTTATTAAATATCTACTATGTGCCAGGAATGCTAATAGCTTTATAAATATGATCTCGTTTGATCCAGACAACACCCCTAAGGTAGATGCTCTTAGGATTCCCTTTTGACAGTTGAGAAAACTGAGTCAGACATATGTTAAGTGACTTGTTTGCCCAGGGTCACACAGCTATTAAATACCTGAGACCAAAATTCAAGAATATTCTTGATTCTAGAAATCTCTATCTACTAGGCTACCTAGCTGCCTCAGAGAGGTATGAGAGAGAGCAAAAAAAAAAAAAAAAGAAACGAGACACAAGAAAAAAGAAAAGAAAAATGTACTTGAGTCACTCTTCCACGAGATTATTTTGAATCAATTTTGTTTATACTTTTCCTGTTAGAGGAAACAACCATTCTTCTAGTCACCAAGTCTCAAAATCCCTTTGTCATCCTTGACTCTTTTCTACCTTCTATTAGCAAATGTTGTCATTTCTTCCTTCACAACATTCTGTATGTTATATGTGTTGTATGAGTTCCCTTGCATATGTTTCCCTTCTTTCCCTTTTACTCACAAAGCCATCACCACTCACCTGGTCTATTGCAATAGCCTTCTGTTTGGTCTTCCTGTGCCAAGTCTCTCCCTACTACAATCCACCCTTCACCCTTCACTCAGTGAACATAGGCATACTCCTGAAGAATGTCTCCCCTCCCCACCTCCCAACACTTGTAAAATCCAATGTCTCTTCCAGGAACAAATATAAAACTATTTGGCATTTTTAGAGCCCTTCAAAATCTGGTTTCTTCCTACCTTTCCTGTCTTTTTACACTTTACTCATCTCCATGCACCCACCATGAATCCATTATACTGGCTTACTTACTGTTTCTCACACAAAAATTCTTCACACTACATGCCTGTGCATTGGTTGCTTTCCCTTACATCTAGAATGCTTTCTTCTCTCATTTCTACCTCCCAGCTTTCCTCGCTTCCTTCAGTTCTCAGTTCAGTTTCTACTTCCTTCTACAGGAGGCCTCCTCTATGGACCCCTTTCTCCAAATGCCACCTTCCATTTGTCCATTTGTCTTCCCAATTAGAATGTGATCTTTGTTGAGGGCATCCTAGAATCCCAAGTACTAAGCATATTGCCTAGCGCAGGGTAAGCCCTTAAATGTTTCTTGACTGAGTAACTGTTGGGAATCATTATTTGCAATGGACTGTATGAGGCAGTCATAAAAGAGTACTGAGTCAGAAAACAAAGCACCTGAATTCTGATCCTGGCTTCTTGTGCATCCTGACCTCAGTCACTTCGCTTTACTGTCCTTAAGAATTGTTATTTGTATCAAAGGGATAAAATCTGTATCTCCTCCACAGATAGGGTTGTGATATAATAAGAAATGGAAAAGATCTTTGAAAAAAGGAAAAACACAACCTAGATACCAAGCTATGGAAAAGGACAAGTCAATGTTGATACTCAATAAAACCTTTTATTAATGTTATTCGGAAAAGGGACCTTAAAGCAATTGACCAATGAAGATATTTGAACTTTCCTAGGACATTAAATCAATACTGCTTATCCCTTTACAATGACAAACATGGAACTGTGAAAAGTTCTTTAGTTACCAGATTCAAAAAGGTAGCCTTCAATAGAACCACTTAGACGCTTTCTCCCATTTCTTTGAAAAGTACCCAGGTTCATCCTTCTTCTCCTTCCTTTGATGTTCCATTGAATGCAACCCATTGTCCAGTGTTACTTAGCAAAATTATCAGACTCTTCCCTTGTGCTTCCAGAAGTGGCTGTAACTTGGATTTCTCTAGAAGTTAAAAAAAGAAACTAAAATTAAATGGAAAGTGATTCATTCATGGTGACACAGGGTTTCTGCCTCAACCATAAATACTAGAAAGAAACAGGTAGCAGGGGCTGACTTCATTACTGTATCAAACTCGGGGGTGGGGGGTTCTTTGGTAGATTGCAGAAAACTGAAAGGAAGGAAAACGCATTAAGCTAACATTACAAGGGCTAGAAGTGTGCTTCAGGAAGTAAGGGAACAGAATCTCTTAACTGGAGAGTAGTCTCCATTTTCTATCTCCTACTCCCTGCTGTCATTTGCAGTAAGTGTAGGATAAGAGAACAGACACATTTATCTATATGGAAGCAAATTGATCTGTACAGGAGCAAATCTATCTGTGCACACTCTTCAAACACTTAACTGCTTGTACATGCACAGTTAGGTCTAAAAGAACTCATATGGAAACAAGTGACTCAGAATTGGATTTCTCAATTAGGGGTTTGGATTTTTTTTAAAAATAATTCAAAGCCAATATCGTATCTTAAATAGCTTCTTTTAAGGAGGAGCAGGGAGAGAAGAGAAATGGACAGAAATCATTAGGATTTGTTTTTATCATTTTATCTTTTTCATTTGTCATTTTTTAAAAAAAGAAGCATTCTTATTTAAAATTTGTGGCAAATTCCAGTTACTCTTAAAGTCGTCTTAGATAATATAAAAAGGAAAAATATGGAAGCTTAATATTTCTGAAAAATGTTTTGACATTATGATATGCTTTACTATTCAACTCATTACTTTCATATGAAGAATGGAAAATTCTATAGTTCTCTGACTGAAAACTGAACAGCACGCAGATATGTGGCAAGTGATTTTTAACATTATTGTTCCATATAGCATCAGTAGTAGATTCAAAGAACTTATTTTATTTTAATTTTTAGACCTGGGGGGGTGGCTGTTATCTTATACAAACTAGATGTTTTGCCTTTTTTATGGAATCATTGTTAGTTTTATGTTTGAGGCTGAAAAGGAAAAAAAAACACCTGGCATAGCATGGGTTACCGAGTGAAAACAATGAAGTGCTTGCTTTCAGTTATTTCTCATATGTTTTCCTGGGCAACATAGCTTACCTGATTCAGGCAACGATTCACGTAAAATAGTTGTACTGTTGCCATAGCCTTCTAATCGGTCCCTCTCCCTCATGTCTCTCCCCGCTCAAATCCATCCTATGCACAGCTGCCAAAGTGATTTCCTAAAGCATAGGTATGATCATGTCACTATTTTCCACCTCAATAAACTCCACTGGTTCTCCATTACCTCCAAATCACATAAAAAGTCCTTTGACTTTTTTTTAACTTTTCACAACCTGGCCCCTTCCTCCCTTTCTAGTCACACTTTACTCACCTTGACACACTCTACAATCCAATGATGTTATCCTCTTGCACACAATATTCCACCTCTCATCTTTGTCTTTCTGCCTTTGTACTGGCTGTCTTCTCTATAAAGAATGATATCTCGTTTCAACTCTGCCCCTTAGCATCCCTAATTCCTTTATTTAAAAAAATTGTTTTTTTTCTAATTCATGGAATATAGTATAATTTAAAATAATGTAATTATGCAAATAATAAAAATATAAAATAGTATAATTTTAGAAAAGATGACTGCATATAACTTCTTTTAAAACTCAGTTCAAATGCCACTTGTAGGCAATCTTTCTTAGTCTCCCTTTTCATGGAAGCCTTTCCTTCCTAGGCTACTTTCATTCCATTCTGTATGTATCTTGTCTGCACCAATAAGTTACATGTTATCTCCCCTGTTAGAATGTAAGCTCACTGAAGGAAGGGATTGTGTTTGGTTTCTTTGTTTTTTAGATTTCTTTATGCCTCCAATGCAGAGTACAATGATGACCCATGGTAAGTACTTTATAAATCTAGGTTGACTTAGCTCCATTCAACTCTGCATTGTCTGGTACCTTGTGTTCTTCACTCTGTAATATTCTCAACCTCTTGATTTAAAAAAAAAGTTTGTTCTTCTCTTATCTTTCCTCCTCTCTTTTTTTGAAAACTATGATTAAATTCCAAAGGCCTTTTAAATGATCTGTCTAAGCATTGCACCATGGTTGTTTTCACCATCTTTGTGACTTCCCAGAACAAAATTCCCTTCCCCAACTAGTACTCATCCCCCACAACCCAACCACATCAGTATATTCTCCATTAGAATATCAGCTCCTTGAGGGAAGGACTATCAAATTAGTGTTCCAGTGTAGGGGAAGGTTTTTGGAGTAAAAGGAAAAAAGACTGAAGGAGAGGAAAGGAGTGAGGTAGTAGATTTTTTCCTGACACATGCAACAGCAGTGGAGTGTTGGAGGCCAATAGAAGTGACATCTACAATTTTCTCCCTCAAGTCAGAACCTTCAAGATAGACTCCAAGAAATAAAAGCTAAAGAGATAAGTGGGAAATATAAGACTTTTTTGTTGCTGTTGTA
Source organism: Bettongia penicillata ogilbyi (assembly GCA_023548195.1). NCBI lineage: Eukaryota > Metazoa > Chordata > Mammalia > Diprotodontia > Potoroidae > Bettongia > Bettongia penicillata. The sequence continues at coordinate 1,172,936 of JAJHZJ010000566.1, forward strand.
AGCATCCATTGGAGTCTTTATCCCCAGCTCCTGTCTTACTTTAGAAGGGTAAAATGGGTACCCATCCTTAATTATGTCTTCTCATGAATTCTTGTGATTGGCCCTGGACTGTTTATTTCTCTATGTTCAAGTCTTGAAACTGTGGATCAGTAATTGGAGCAACAGAGGAATGATTTTTCCTAGCTTTGGCTCAGATAAGAACTTGCAGTCTGTTGATAGAGTTTTTTCACTCTCTAACTAGATGTATAATCATGAACCATTCATCAGTTTTATAATTATACTTCCAATGAATAGAGTTATCATGAACTTGGAGTCTTTTAAAATCTGCTGTATTGGGACATGGGCCTAACATGGATGTGTAACACCTAGAGTTACACACTCATAGACAAGCTAACAATTGAACTTTTTATTGTTCAGCCAATCGTTCTGGCATTGGGTAGACATAGCTAAAACATTCACATTTTACTGGTTTCACTTCTTTAATCTTCAAAATGGCCTTCCTTTTTCATTTGATATTCGTCTCAAAGAATTCATCTCTGAGTATTCTATATCTTCTTTGGATGTTCTTCAAATTTGTCATTCTTTCTAACTTTGTGAACCCAAATGGCTTCTAGAATCTCTTAAAATCCAAAATTCCACAATTTGGGAACCCACTACCCAGTTTGCCCTCAAATCTCCCTGTCCTACTACTGATGTCACTGTCTTCACTCTTCTATGCTTCTGGCAGTAAACCACCTCCTCCTTTCTTCTCCCTTTGCCTCCAGACCTTGGTTTTAATGCCCATATTTTGGCAGTGAAATTACTGAAGTTGCTCCCTCTCCCCCAACACTGTTGTGTAGTATCACTAGGTAGATTAAGGAAGATAGTTAAAGGGGAGAGAGCATATGCATATGGCTTAACTATCTGGAAGAATAGGGGAGGAGCCAAGATGGTGGAGTAGAAAGACTCACATATGCTAGCTCTGAACCCACAGCCCATAAATTTCCTATAAAAAGAACTCCTCACAAATTCTGCAGCAGTGCAAGCCACGCAGCAACGGAGTGGAGGAGATTTCCCATCCAGAGAGCCATGAAAAACTGACCCCAAAGGTCCGTTGCGCACCGGACAGCGGAGCCCACCCCTGCCCACATGGCCCCAGAGGAGCAGAGCCAAGCAGGCTTCAGGGACGGAATCTCTGGCCACGAAGGTCCCTCTACCCACAGGTGCTACAGGTCAGTGAGAGAGACTTCTGGGCTGGCCGAGAGGGGGAGCGGGGTGTCTCCATAACTCAGGCCCCCTCGGGAGGCAGTGGCAGCAGCAGAGGCAGCGGCAGCCAGGGACTCCCAGAGCAGGCAGGAGCTCCACTCCATTACTCAAGGGCTCCACATAAACCCCCTGAGGGAACTGAGCATGGGAGGCGGCCCTTCCCCCACCCAAGCACCAGAACTTAAGCTCACATTGAATAGCAGCCCCACCTGCCGCTGAAAGCCCTGAGGCTGGGGAGCAGCATTTGAATCTCAGACCCCAAGCACTAGCTGGGCAGATCTAGGCAGGGGTGAAGAGAAATCTCAGAAGTCAAGTAACTGGTTGGGAAAATGCCCAGAAAAGGGAAGAAAAATAAGACTATAGAAAGCTACTTTCTTGAGGGACAGATGTTCCCTCCTTTCATTTCTGAAGACGAGGAACAATTCTTACCATCAGGGAAAGATGTAGAAGTTGGGGCCTCTCTATCCCAGACATCCGAGGTGGATGTCTGGTGGGCTCAGGTCATGGAAAAGCTCAAAAAGGATTTTGAAAATCAAGTTAGACAGGTGGAGGAAAAACTGGGAAGAGAAATGAGAGAGATGCAAGAAAAGCATGAAAAACGGGTCAACACCTTGCTAAAGGAGACCCAAAAAAATGCTGAAGAAAATAACACCTTGAAAAATAGGCTCACTCAATTGGCAAAAGAAGTTCAAAAAGCCAATGAGGAGAAGAATGCTTTCAAAAGCAGAATTAGCCAAATGGAAAAAGAGGTTCAAAAGCTCACTGAAGAAAATAGTTCTCTCAAAATTAGAATGCAACAGATGGAGGCTAATGACTTTCTGAGAAACCAAGAAATCACAAAACAAAACCAAAAGAATGAAAAATTGGAAGAGAATGTGAAATATCTCATGGGAAAAAACAACTGACCTGGAAAATAGATCCAGGAGAGACAATTTAAAAATTTTGGGACTACCTGAAAGTCATGATCAAAAAAAGAGCCTAGACATCATCTTCCATGAAATTATCAAGGAAAACTGCCCTGATATTCTAGAACCAGAGAGCAAAATAAGTATTGAAGGAATCCATCGATCACTGCCTGAAAGAGATCCAAAAAGAGAAACTCCTAGGAACATTGTGGCCAAATTCCAGAATTCCCAGGTCAAGGAGAAAATCTTGCAAGCAGCTAGAAAGAAACAATTCCAGTATTGTGGAAATATAATCAGGATAACATAAGATCTAGCAGCTTCTACATTAAGGGATCAAAGGGCATGAAATAGGATATTCCAGAAGTCAAAGGAACTAGGACTCAAACCAAGAATCACCTACCCAGCAAAACTGAGTATAATACTTCAGGGGAAAATATGATCTTTCAATGAAATAGAGGACTTTCAAGCATTCTTGATGAAAAGACCAGAGCTGAAAAGAAAATCTGACTTTCAAACACAAGAATGAGAAGAAGCATGCAAAAGTAAACAGCAAAGAGAAGTCATAAGGGACTTATGAAAAGTGAACTGTTTACATTCCTACGTGGAAAGACAATATTTGTAACTCTTAAAACTTTTCAGTATCTGGGTAGTTGGTGGGACCACACACACACATACACACACACACGTACACGTGTGCACGCACACACACATACACACATGCATGCACAGAGACAGAGGGCACAGAGTGAATTGAATTGGATGGGATTGTATCTTAAAAAAAAATTAAGGTAAACGGTGAGAGAGATGTAGTGGGAGGAGAGAAGGTGAAATGGAATGGGGTAAATTATCTCTCATTCAAGAGGCAAGCAGGAGACTTTTTAGTGGAGGGAAAAAGAGGAGAGCAGAGGAAAAAAAAACATGAAGTTTACCCTCATCACATTTGACTAAAGGAAGGAATAAAATGCACACTCATTTTGGTATGAAAACCTATCTTACAATACAGGAAAGTAGGGGAGAAGGGGATAAGCAGGGTGGGGGGGGATGATGGAAGGGAGGGCAATGGGAGGAGGGAGCAATTTGAAGTTAACACTGGGGAGGGACAGGATCAAAAGACAGAATAGAAACAATGGGGGGCAGGAAAGTATGGAGGGAAATATAGTTAGTCTTACACAACGCGACTATTATCGAAGTCATTTGCAAAACTACACAAATATGGCCTATATTGAATTGCCTGCCTTCTCAAAGGGAATGGGTGGGGAGGGAGGGATGGGGAGAATTTGGAACTCAAAGTTTTAGGAACAACTGTTTAGTATTGTTCTTGCTACGAGGAAATAAGAAATACAGTTAATGGGGAATAGAAAGTCATCTGGCCCTACAGGACAAAAGAGAAGATGGGGACAAGAGAAGGGAGGAATGACAGAAGAGAGGGCAGATTGGTGATAGGGGAAATTAGAATGCTTGGTGTATTGGGGTGGCGGAGAGGATAAAAGGGGAGAAAATTTGGTACCCAAAATTTTGTGAAAATGAATGTAAAAAGTTAAATAAATAAATAAATATTTTAAAAAATCAGGAAAAGAGATTATGAGTATACCTGTTGCAATATTAAATAAAAGTGGTAATGAAGTGGCCCGAAAAAAAAAAGAATGTGCAATTACTTCTCTATGAGTTCAATGCTCTTTCTAAGCCTTCACCTATGTAAATATATTTTTATATTGTCCTTGGTTAGTTCCTCATTATCCTGATTCACCTGACTTTTTTCTCTTTGGTGTCATTATGCATATCCCTACATCTCTACTAGAATTATGCTATTTCCATTCTACTTCTGTCTTGGAATGGAGCCCAAGAGAAAAGTGTTTTATTGGCAATCTTCTGTGAGAACTTCAGGTGACACCACCAAACATTAACAAACCCTTGAGAATACTGTATGTTCTTCTTAATTTTTCCCATATGTCTGGAATAGTCGTAGATTTTCTTTGTGACAGGTACAATCCTTTCTTCAGGTTGTATATAAAACCCCATCCCTCCTGTCTCTTTGCACTACAGTTTCATTCCTGGGAATAATTTCACAGCTTTTAGCACTGAAAACATTTTTCCACAAATTAATTTTTCTGTGAATTGTCAACATCTTTACCAATGACTTGCCAAAGAAATAGAGGCCAATCTTATTCACCTCTGAAAATGACAAAAAATAGGAGTGCTAATACATTGAATGAGAAAATCAAGATTAACAAAACATCAACAAGTGTGTCTGATGATAGACTGAAGGTAACAAGACTAAATAGACAGTGGCATTCCAGTCAATTCATGTTCTCATTAGTATAGGGACTCCCTCCATTGGTTCAGATCTCAATCCAGTCAACTCTTCTCATCATGAGCAATTTCTTGTCAATATCCTACCACAAGTCTTCCACAGATAATCGATAAAAAGATCACTGCATTTGAAAACAGAATTTGAGTTTAAGTTCTCACTTTATTACCATAGGTATGATCTAAGGTAATGTAATTTAGTTCAATTTTTTTAATGATTAAGCATATTATTTAATGAGAGGGATAATAGAAGGGTAGATTGAAGGATGGTTTTGGAGTCAAGTTGGCCTAGGTTCAAATTCTGCTCCAGGCACATATCAGTAAACCGCTTTATCTCTCAATTCTCTAGGAAATCCTCCAAGGCTATGAGGCACAGAACAGCTGCTGATCTGCATTGGTACAGTGATTTTTCTTACTGGAAGTTCCCTCCAATTTTGAGATAGCAGGCCAGGATCAAAGGAGGAAAGAAAAGAAAAAAAGAAATGTGTACTTCACCTCACTGAGTAAACCAAGCTACAAATGAGGTAGCTCTTACATTTTGGTAGTTTGCATTCTACCTAGGGTATATAGCACCAATACATATAATAATAATTATAAAAGTATAATAGATTACAATAAAAATTATAAAATCAAGTTAAATACAAAAAAAATTACAAGAGTGATGGAGAGAGAAAGGGAGAGAGAAAATGGGGGAAGGAGAGAGAGACAGAGAGAGAGATTATACTTGTTGGGAGGCAGATGAAGGGAGGAATCAGGATAGGCATAATTGAGGAAGTAGAATCTTAGCCTTAAAAAGAAACTAAGATTCTCTAAGAGAAGAATGAGAAAGGAGTGCCTCTTAGAGGGGCAGTTTGGGCAAACATACAGAGGTAGGAGATGGGGGCTCAAGTTCAAGGAACAGCAACTACAATGTAGTTGGGACATAGAATTCATGAAGAGGAGTAGTATGAAATGAGTCTGATAGAGTAGAAGGATAAAAGGTTGTAAAGTGCCTCAAATGCCAGGATAGTAGTAGTAGTAGTAGTAGTAGTAGTAGCAGCAACAGTGGTAGTAGTAATAGTAGTAGTAGTGGTGGGGGTGTTCATAGTCACAGTCATAGTAATAAGTATTTATGTGGCACTTTAAGGTTTGTAAAGCATTCTACATATTAATTCAAATGATTCTCACTACAATCCTATAAGGTAGGTACCATTATTATCCCCATTTTACAGATGAGGAAATAAAGTGCAGAGAAGTTAAATGACTTCCTCAGAGCTAGGGAATGTCTGAGGCTGGGTTTGAACTCGTCTTCTTCGCTCCAAGATCGGCACTTTACTTGAGGTGCCTTCCAGCTGGGAAATTGCTAAAACTTTTTTAAACAAGGGAGTGACATGGTCAAGAAGATAATATTGGCAGCTAGGTGGAAAAGAGATTGGGGAAGCAAGAGACTGGAGGTAGGGAGACCAACTAAGTGATCATTACGGGGTCTAGGTGAGAGGTGATGGGGGCATTCAATAAGGATGTTGACTGTGTACTGTAGGGATAGGATAGATAAAAGAGATACTGAAGTAGAATTAATAAGTGTGAAGATCACTTGTTAGGTCCAAGATAGCGGCAAGTCCTTTAATGTATGGGTTGGAACAAGTAGCCGTTAAGGGGTTTTGCAACTCTTAAATTCTACGATTCTGTAAGCAAAAAGGATGAAGGAGTGGTAGGATTGAGGACATGAAAGCGTCCATGAACAGTGATAGAAGAAGACACACTCTGGCTTGTCAATGTCCTTCCTAAAATGGTGGACCACAGATGAACACAATTCAGGTTGTGGTCTGTGCAGAGTATAGTAAAAGCCATCACCTCTCTCATTCTAGATACTTAGAAACAAAGAATCATTTGGGGAGAAAAGTAGGTGTGTGCAACTGAAACTTAGTGGAAAAGTCCAGGCCCTTCATGCACCATTCACCATTTTTCTAGCTCTATGTACTTCCTCTCTTGTGACCTCACGTTTATACTACAGGGATTCTGGGTCAATTAGAAAGTGATTAGGGAAAAAAGAGGAGTAGTGAGAGATTGTATCAGCAATTTTATTGGTATAGGGAATCTACTAGATGCTGACACTTCATCTACCAATGCATGCCAGCACCTTCTCACAAGTACTAAAGAATTACCCACAAGTAATTACTCAGAAGTAATTAGAGAATTAGAGAATCTGTTGAGAGCTTAAATGACTTGCCTAGGTTCACACAGCCTATATTTGTCTGAGGCAAGATTTGAATCAAGGTCTTTTTGGCTCCAAACTAGCCCTCTCTCCACTATACTATATCTTTATTCTGTGTGAGAGAAAGAAAAGTGGAAAGGAAGGAATAAGGGAGGAAGAGGTAGGGAATGAGAGGAGGGAAGGAAAGAATGAAGAAAAAAGGATGAGGGAGGGAAAGAGAAAGGAAAGGAAGAAAGAGGGAGGGAGGGAAAGAGAAAGGGAAAGAGTAAAAGAAATTTAAAAACTTCAGGGCAGCAATGATGAAATTGCTACCTAATGTAGGCCAAGGTACAACTGATGTGAGAAATGAAAAGCCAATGGTATGCAAAAGGCATGCATGACCCTCCCAAAGATTTCATTCACTCACAACTTGACCTTAAGAATGTTTTCACACTTTAGCAAGAAAGGCACCAGCTGGTATCCTTGGATAGCTTTCCTGATTCTACTTGTCTTAAGCAATACAATGGGTAAACATCTCAAGATGCTGTGTTAAGGGTTTTGAAACTTGTTGAGATAAAGAAGTCACAATACAGAAAAATCTTCTAAGTACCAGCTGTCCCAAACTGCATTATAGAGTTATTATTGAAGAGAAGTCAAGCCAGGGACACGCTTGGCAGTTGGGAGCTTCCTTCATATCAGAAGTAGAAGTTATATAGGAAGTATGAGGATGATGTCGAAGATGTGAATCTCTCTCCCCACACCTTCTCAATTACACCCTCTTCTTTGCTTTCACCCATGGGGCTTTCCTTTCCTCTGTGAAAAGAAACATTTTCCTCAATTCCCCTTTCCTTCCCTCTCCACTCTTGAAATAAGAAAGACTGCAGCAACTTGTTTCTCCTTAGCTTATGCAGAGAGTGTTTGTCTTCATAACACAGCAGAAATGGAGTCACAAAGATCTGGATTCAAATTCACTTTAGATATTTCTTATGTGACTAGGGAAATCACTTCACCTCTCTGAACTCTTTTGTCTGTAAAACAGTAATAATGCCTACCTCAAGGTGTTGTTCTGAGGAACACAAATGCAATGTACGTAAAACACTAATAAATGTGAATTGCTAATATCATCATCGCCACCTCGTAAAACCCTATCCTGTGATGAGGAACATCTGTGCACCTTTGCTAAATGGGTCCTGGAATTTCTTGGCTTTAGCTCGACTGCAGCCCTTATCTGAATAATGGCAATGCCTTCTCTTCAGCCTCTTTGGCCACTGATCTCCCACTGAAGAGATTTGGAACTGCCCTAGATCCTACCTTAACTTTCTATTGTTTTAGGTTGACTCAGTTTCCAAAGATATCATTGCCTTTTTCCATCTTTTTTTCTTAAAGACTGGATCTTTCTATCTCTCCCAGGATATAAATAAGTGCAGGAACTACTTAAGAGTCCAATTTTACTACTGATAGCAGTAAGAGTTCTGATCTACTCCATTTTCTGACCTGAGCTGGTTTGCCCCTCCTTAGGCAACCTGATGCTACCTTCCAAACTAAGTATTAAACATGTTGATGCTGCATTAAGTGAAGATATCTGACTGGTTCAGTCTCCTGTGTCTCAGAACTCCTGAGCTCATGAGATCCACCAGCATCAGCCTCCTAAACCTGAGATTAGTGGACATGCCTGTAGTATTATTTTTACTCATCCAATATTTGCTTTTTCTTTTTTCTTCTGTTTCTTTTTTCTTTTGCCTTTTCACCACTAATCTGGTTCAGGGAGGATATCCCGTAGCATAGGATATTTTACGTTACAGAAATAGTCACATGTACAATATAGTAAGTATCTACAACAGTGAGAAAACATTTTTCATATATTTCAAGCCATCTTTAGAACCACTGTGTAGCTTCCCTTGTTTTTGTCTCCTGAATTTCTTTAAAAAAAATCTTTCTCCTTAATTATGCCCATAAATCCCACAGTGGGACTATACTGACTGTACATTCTCTGTAATTATCATCTTTGGAGTGTACCAGATGTATCTGAATTTACGGAACCTCAATGTGTTCTTTGACAAGTTACTAAACACTAAACTAAGAAGGAATAGGCTATAATACCTAAACATGTGAGCAAAAGTCTCTGAGGACTTCAGTCATTTATCCCATGAAGTCTTGCCAATTAGAGGGCTGCAGATTTTCAATTTAAAGCCTTCCTTATTTGAACCCTGGCTGGTTTTATGTGGTGGCAGTCTGCCGAATGTCTTTGGAGAGCAGTATGCATCATTTGGGATTTCTTCACCTGGTTTTCATTTATATTTGGCTCTATCTAACCAGGCACTTTTATTGTCTATAAGTCACTGGGAAAATAACTAGTTGTGCCCACTTAGGATGGGAATAAAATGGGTGGGTGTATTTGAAGGAATCTAGAGAAGAAATTCTTTAGAGGTTTTCGGGTGTTTGCTAATAGGATCCTTTGAAAATCTGTGTGAAAAGGTGGATTAAAAGTCATTTTCAAAGTTGAATAATTGTTAAAAAAAAATTTCTACAAAAGGTAAGGCCATCACATTGTTCTGTGTGATAATCCCAAAGGGGGGGGGGGTGTGTGTGCTGGTAAATATTTAACAACCTGCTCTCCAGGAAAAAAAAGAATATATGACATCCTTTTAAGTTTAAACTGCATTAGTAACATTATCTCCATAATTTTCTTAAATCTAAACAATCAATAAAATAGTAAATCATGCCTGACTTATAGTATTTACCTCCCAATTCAAGCTGAATCCAGCATGTGCCTGTCTACAAGGATCCTGAAAGAATTTCTAGCAGATAAGAAATCTGAAATCTTTATTAATAATAAAAATACTGTTATTTAAAAGCATTTTACAAATATCTAAGTTTATCTTCCCAACAACTCTGTGAGGGGAGTGCTATTTTTATTCCCACTTTACAGATAGCAGCAACAATAACAATAGTAAGCAACTATATAATACATAAATTACAATGTGTAATAGAACAAAATAATAATAAACAGCTAATATTTATAAGTGTTTACTATGTTCCAGACTACACTAAGTACTTCATAAAATATCTCATTTCATGCTCTCAACAACCCTCGGAGTTTTTTCCCCATTTTAAAGATGAGGAAACTGAGGCAAACTGAGTTACATGACTTACCGAGGGTCACACAACAAATAGGTATCTGAGATAGGGTTTGAACTCAGGTTTTCCTGACTTAGGGAACCCTGGGAGTTTTCACTGTGGAATTTCTTCAAGGAAGAGACCAGTGGATTCTTTCAATTTCCACTTTGCCCTCTGGTTCTAAGAGATCTGAACAGTTTACTTTTAACTTATTGAAATATAATGTCATGGCACTTTTTTGCTCACAGCATTGAGAAAGTAGTGATTCTTAAATTTTTTTTCTCTATTTTCTGGTCAATTGTGTTTGCTTTAAGATGACATATTTTTTCTATTATTTTAGTCTTTTGACTTTGTTTTAATATTTCTTATAGCCTCATGAAGTCATTGGCATCTATTTGATCCATGATTATTTTCAGGGAGTTTGTTGCTTTGGCAAAGCTTTGTACCTCATGCCATGCTGTTAACTACCTTACTGTTAACTACCTTTTTAATTCTTTCTTCTATAGTTCTCATTTCTTTTCCATTTTTTTCTTTAAGTACTCACATTCAATTCATATATATATATAAACTCTTGTTCCATCTCTTCAAAAAATTCTAGCTGAATTTGTGTCTATGTTTATGTTGCTTTTTTTCCCTCCTGTATGAGGAATTGCTTGTAAATGTTTTGGAGTCATTTTTGTCTTCCATGTTTGTGTCTAAAGTGTCCTTGCCACCACAATAGCTCATTATCCTTGAATCCTTTATTGTTTGCTCATTCTTCCAGACTCCTGACTCTGGACATATTGTTAGGATTGGCTTCTGCCATATTTCTGAATGGAGCATCTAAGCTGGTCCTGTTGCTGGTTTGTTGGAGTATCGAATATTGTGTTATTTCAGGATATTGTGGACAGGCTGGGATACTTGCAAGCTTTCATCATTCCCCAAACGGTCTGATTCAGGTCAAAATTTCATCATTGCTCCCTGTTCCTGAGCTCTGCAAGGTTCTTAATATGGACTTGGTTCCGTGCAAGACAAACTGCTATTGGACTCCATCTCCGTTATCTATCTGGAAAGTTGTAGAGGTTCAAAGTGGCCGAATTTTAGGCTTCCCTTTGGTATCAGTTTCCTGCCCTGGTTATTCCTCTGCAGGATGTGCTGGATGCTAAAAGTCAGACCCTTCTCTGAACCTGGAGTTTGAGACACATTACTGCTGCTGACTTAAACTTTCTCCTTTTTCGGTGTATCACCCATAGACTCCCTTCCCAAGAACACCATCCCCTTGAGGGGATCACTTTCACAATTCACCTTGCATCTATGATCCTATGACCCTATGGTATGTGACAAAGTTGTCATTTCAGCCCCATCCCAGACCTGTAGTGCCCTATTATATGTCTGATGGTGCCCCAGGATAGATGTGAGGCACTTTCTTACCCTTGACTATTATCCCCTTACCTAGGGACACCTAACTGCTACTCTATATGAACAAATTATTATTATTTATGTTTGCCAAAAAATTGAAAAGCTAAATGCATTCTAATAGCCCAACCTAAAGCACTGTATTTTATTGATAGGAAACTTGGCATAGGAGGCTATTTACAAATCTCAGAGTCAGGAAGACCTATGTTTAAGTGCTGCAAGTGATATTTACTAATTATATAACTATGGGCAAACCATAGGATCATAGCTATAGAATTGGAAGTGATCTCCCAGGCCATCTAGCACAATTCATCTCATTTTACTGATGAAGAAATTGAGACAGAGAAGGGTGATGTCCAATGATAGAAATGACTATAGTCAGAGACAGGTCCTATGACTCTGAATCAGTAGCTGTCTTCACAGTACCTTGTCACTTCCCTTTTTGAGTCTTAGTTTCCTGAGTTGAAGGGGGATAATAGTAGCTGAAATATGTACCTCATTAGAGGCATCATAGCACAGTGGTTAGAGATCTGGCCTAGGGTCAGGAAGACTTGGGTTTAAGACCTGCCTCTGACACATTATGACTGTGTAACCCTGCACAATTCACCTAACCCAGGAGTGGGGAACCTGCACCCTCGAGGTCACGTGTGGCCCTCTAAGTCCTCAAGTGCATCCCTTTGACAGAATCCAAACTTAACAGAATAAACCCCACAAGGCCCTCTAGGTCTTCAAGTGCAGCCCTTTGAATCCAAACTTCACAAAACAAATCCCAGATTTGGATTCAGTCAAATACTTGAGACCTAGAGAACCACATGTGATCCTGAGGCTGCAGGTTCCCCACCCTTGACCTAACTTCTTAGTGTTGTAGGTAATTCTTTATGATTATTGCATGGAAGATGATGGCATGTATTGGTAGAGGGAGTATTCTCAACTGAAAATTCCTTATATGGGTGAAATCACAGCCATAGCTCTAGTACCCAGCCTACGTACCAGGTAATGTTTTTGTCAGGCTTTAATTGGATGATTCCTGGGAGAGCTTTGCAAACTTCAAAGTGTTGTACAATGCTAGTTATTTATTGTTATTCTTATTATGTGATTTCTGTACATGGAATTTCATAAAAGAAAACTGCATTTCTGGAGAGTTTGTTTTTGAGAACTAACTAGCTCACACATAACCCCCTCAGGAAATGTTCCCTTCCCTTTGGGGCACTCACCAGCTCTGAGTTATCATTAGAGGTGCTAATGCTGAAAGGGAAAGAGAAGCCGGTAAACTCTTTGTTAATCTGCTCATGTGGCTTCTGGACTGCATGCCTGCCGAGAAATAGTCTTCAAAGCCAAACCAGCAGAGCCATGCCTGCAAATGGATTCTGGCCATTGAGCAAAAAACCTGGCAGCCTCTGACTGAGGGCTTGATGGAAAGGACAAAGAACATACTGCAAGTAGCTTTTCATATGTCATTAGTAGCCTAGAAATTCATTCAAATCTGGGCAATTGAATAGTTTTCTTTTTTTCCTTCCCACCCTTTCCCCCATGTCTGAACCTTAGAAACTTTTCTTTGCTGGATGCGTGGATGCTTAAACAATCTTTTCTGTCCATAGGATCTTACCAGCCCATGTGATCCCACTCCAGAATTTTCCCCCAGGAAGTTGTAAAAATCCTTTTCATATGGAGAACATGAGTTGTATGAAACTCTCAGACTTCACAAGTGAAAAAAGAGAATCATCCTTATATGTTTCTCTGCAATTCAACCAACATTTATTAAGTACTTAGTCTATGCCAAGCAATGTCCTTAGATAGAAAGACAAAAACTAAACAAGACCTTGCCCTCAAGGAGCTTACTTACATTCTAATAGGGGAAGCAGCACATGAGTAGATGAGCGAAGGCAAAATATAAGAAGTCCCCAAAGTCTTAGTGCAATTTTATGCTTATAAGTAACATTTTCATAAATACCTTGGAAAAGAGGATATGTGAAATTCTTCTAAGTCTTTGAGGACTGTAATATATTCTGTAATAAGAAACAAAAAATCAGTTTAGGAGTATAAAGTAGAGTACTACTAACTGGGGAAATCAGAAAAGATCTCCCAGAAGTAGAGGCACTTGAACTTGAACCTTCCAGGGATCTATGGATTAGAAGAGGAAGGAGGTGCACAGGGGTAATTTTCCAGATATAGATGGGAACTTATGAAAAAGCAGGGAGGTAGGTCATAGTATATTGTACAAGGAGAGCAGCAAATAAGCCCATTTGACTGGAGACTTGGTATTTGTATATGTTAAGGTGGTTGTGGTGAGGAGTTGATATGAAATCAAAATGGAAAAAATAATTTGAAGGCAGGTTCTAAAGGGTTTTAGAAAAGGCAGCCTTGATCATAAGAAGAAAACCAGATTTCTTCATGAATGGGTCATGCCAGAATAGCATCATTCCACTTTTTGACAGAAGTTCTAAGATCAGGAAAATGCTGTTTTACCTAAACTTTTAAAAAAAACATTTGATGGAATCTCTCATGTTATGCTTGTGGATAAGGTAGAAAAGACATGAGCTAAATAATTTTATACTTAGCTGGCATGAATGTAATTATAGTTGATATTATTAAGAAAAAGCCCCAAAACCGCTAGAATTAGGGGAAAGCTGGACAAGAGTATGGTTAGGTGGATTCATAATTGGTTGGATAATAGACCTGGAGATTGTCGATTCAATGTCCATATGGAAGGAGGTATTTGGTGCAGCCATCTGGGGATCTGTTCTTGATTGTGTGATGTTTTTATATAAATAACCTAGAAAGGGGCACACATGGCATTCCTATCCAATTTTAAGATGACTGGAAGCTGAGAGGAATGATATAAGATAGAATGAGATCTAGTTTCCAGGTCTGAGAATTACAAGAGTTGACAATTCAAAATGATTAGTACTAAGCCATAAGATAGAAATCCATTCTAGGATAAGACGTTGATCTGAGGCTCAGGTATTTTAATTGCATTTTTGAGACAGGTAAGTGGCATAATATACAGAGTTCTTGACTTGGAATAGGGAAGACCTGAATTCAAATCTTACTTCAGACACTTAATTTTGTGATCCTAGACCAGTCCCTTAACCATTGTTAGCCTCAATTTTTCATTTGTAAAAAGGAAGATAAAAATAATCCCAATTCTCAGGGTTATTGTGAAAATTATCTGTGAAGTAAATCTTGAAGCAAGAAGTGATAGCTACCATTATTTCCTAGATAGGTTCCAATATAGATGAGCAAGGATTTCTCAAGTTGCATATTTAGAGAAATTACTGAGCACTTTGTCATGTATTAAGACAAAGGGGACAGTGAGGAGATTTGAAAGGAGGGAGGAGGTCACTGGTGATCAGGAGGAAAAAGAAGAAGGAAGTGAAATCATAAAATTATAGGACCCCAGATTTGGAAGACTACTTGACTGTTACCCTCTATGTATCTAATCCAACTCTATTTAATTTATCCTACCCATAAATTCCCAAGATTATACTCAAGAAATGTTCAAAATAATGCAGTTGGCCCTGAATTTAGCTCATATAATCAGATTTTTATTTTTGGAAGTATCCTATAAGGCTGCTCTTGATCAGTCATTTCAGCCATTTCTGACACTTTGTGACTCCATTGAAGGTTGTCTTGGTCAAGAGGTTTACCATTCCCTTCTCCTGCTCATTTTACAAATGAGGAAACTGAGGTAAACAGTGTTAAGTGACTTGCCTAGGACATATAACTAGTAAATATCTGAAGCCAGATTTGAACTCAAGTCCTTCTGACTCCAGACTAAGCATTTTATCCAACTGACCAACTCATCCTAAAAAGTACTTTAGTTCAATTTCCAGTTTCATGAAGGAATCCACAATGTTCTTGACCTCTACTTCTACTTGAATATCTCTAGGACTGGGGATCTAATTGCTGCTGAACATAGCCTATTCCGTTGCTGGATAGTTCTAGGATTTAGAAGACTACTTTTTACACTCAGCTAAAATCTACCTGATGACCTACCCTCTATTCATTGACTCTATTTCTGCTTTCTGATGTAACACAGAATAAGTCTAACCTTTCTTCCATGTGACATTCCCCCAAATATTTGAAGACAGCTATCATGTTCTCTAAATCTATTCTTATCCAAGTCAAACAGCTGCTGTTCAAATTTAGGCACATAAATATTATTTTGCTCTAAGATCATAGCATTTCATTTTATTGTCATTTTAATTTGTTTTATTCACTTTAAGTTTTTGCCTACTGCACTTTGGTCTTATGAGATGGATAGATAAATATTGCTAACCATGGTGACCTTCATCCTACTTATTCAGAGAATCATAGATACTTAAAGTTTGGGAAGGTGTCAAAAGTCATCTAAGCTACTCCACATATGAGCTCATATTTCTTTCTTTTTGTCAAATTTCCAACTTTATTTTACTGCCCTTATTTTTGCAATTGCAAGTATATAAAGTATATATATATATATATATATATACACACACACATACATATACACATATACATTTACATGTATGTATGTGTGTATATATACATATATGTATATATGTTTACATATATACATATATGTGTGTATATCTGTGTGTATATGTGTATATATATATATAGAGAGAGAGAGAGCCATGTATTCTTCTCCTTTATATCTTTCCTTTTATTTTCATCTATACATTATGATTTTTTTCTTTCTACATAATGGCTGTTGCCCTTCTGAGTTTTTTATTTGGGAATTTTCTTCTCCCACCAAATTTCAATTTAAAATCCTTACTTAAGCCACATCTTCTCCATCTTAGGACTTGAACTTGATGGTTTTTTTAAAGGAATGAAAAGATATTGAACCAACGTATTCTCCTATGAGTCACTGTCTTTCCATACCAGTATTTGTCTTTCATCTTCTCAAACTTTTTGAGAAATTCATCTTTCTTGATTGAATCCCTTACTATTCTTGATTAACCCTACCTCATTTTGAGTCTGCTGAGCCCTGTTCTATGGAACCATAAAATGGAGACCAGGGCCTTGGTGGAGCTTCAACATGAGATCTCATGCTATACAGTGCCCGGAGCATAGTGGACACTCAGTAAATGTTTATTGACTCCCTGACTGCCCAAACGTACCTGCCTCCCCACTCCTAGGATAGCAGTAGAGAGACCATCACTCTCTGCCAATGGTGTCTGATGGACTAAAGTATCCAGGGGTTTGGTTAAGAACTCTTCTTGCTCTTCATATGTCCCTCCATAGGGATCAGAGGCATTTATGACAAAGCACAAAAAAAAATTAAATAAGCCCCAGGCTCAGCCCGGGGCATCCCATAATTTCCCAGGGTAAATTTGCTGGGAAAACTTTAATGACAACTGAGAATTACAAGGTGAGTGAGTAGCAATCCATCATGGCATCTCAAAAATACACTTGAGAATGCAAAGGGGTGAATGATTCATCAAATCAGTAAAATATATAAAGGAAAAGACTAGAAAAGATAATATGTGGCTAAAAACCCCATTTGGGTTTGCAATGTATTTTCTGATGTTATATAAAAAAATATTTCAATAGGATTACCTGACTGAAAAACAATTTTAAGATATGCTACTCTCTTAAAGTACATCGCTAAATTGTAAGCTTGTTGGTAGCAAAGATTGCCTCCCTTTTGTTTTTGTACTCGCAGTATCTGAAATGATGGCTGGCACACAGTAAGCACTTAATAAATGTCTGCTGATTGACTGATTGATGCCAATAGAGCCCACTAGCCATCTCCATCCACCAATTTGCAGTGTCTGTCCAAACAAGTGAATGTGGGCAAATTAACAGAGTAAAATTGAGATGAAAAGTTACCCATATATATTAGATATGTGTGTCTTTCCTTGCTTTATTTTTACATTGATCTTCATCCCACTCCATATGTTTCCCTTCTGATTTGTGAGCACTGTTACTTATCTTATTACTAAATTAGAAAAAAAATACTTCAGCTACTTGATTCAACCCCCACCCCCACCCGCAACTCCCTCAGTTGAATGTGTGCCCCTTCCTCACCCTTCATTCCCCCTGGCAAGTTTGCTGAGGTGTGTACCAAGTTCTAGAAAGTCTGAATACCATCTTGCCTTGAATTAAATGGGAGCCAGCTGGCACCACTTATCTCTTCAAGTTACAAGAAAATGTGAGAAACAACAGGGTGTAAATGTGGGTTTGAGCAGAGTCCTAAAGGGCAGCTATGTGTGAAAAAGTATATCATGAGGATGAGCCTGTGAATTGTGTATTATCCTGAAGGATTCTGACTTGACAAGACTTAGCCCAATTTTGTTTCCCTAATCAGCTCTTCAGATTTTTCTTTACCCAGTCTAACTATCTTCCAACACAGGATAATTTCTCGAGGAAGGGAAGCATGAAGGGGGGTGTAGAGGGGAGGTGAGAGGAAATTCATTTTCTCACTTTGCACCCATATACTGTAAAATGGAAATCAATATAGGGTAAAAAAAGGATCCCAGTGAAGACTGAATATTAATGCATTGCAATTTCTTGGAATTTCTCTTGAGTTTCAACATACCATCCTTGGATCTGTAGGCTAACTTTAATTCATTATATAATGTATCACCTTTTGAATAACTATCACTTTTTATAGTTTTTTTAAATCCATGTGACTACATATCACAGATATACTTCATAAAGAATTCTTTTTCCAATGAAAATGTTACAAAGGGAGAAATTTATTGAATCCATGCAAGGCTAGATTAGCCAAGATGAGTGTGCGTGTGTGTGTGTGTATGTGTGCGTGTGCGTGTGTGTGCGTATGTGTGTGTGTGGTATTTTTAGAAATGAAGATAAGTAGAACTCATGTTCATAGTATTTGTTTGGATATCATTTAATGAAATAAATTATTTTGGGAAGTTCACAAATGCAAAATTTGTGTTATTAGTGTTCCCTGTCACAATTTTTACTGCACATACAACAAAATATAGGAACCTAGTGAAAAGATAGGTGAGAGAGAAAAAAACCAGGTGGTTTGAAGAGGGGAGCAGACATACAAATGAGAAAAGGCTGACCTTGAGAAAGGTTTTTGTTTTAAAGGGAACAAAAACAAACAAATAAAATGTCAGTTTGTGAAGTTGTGGGAACAGGGATAACCCTGAGATTATACAAGAAGATTTATAGATATAAACACCTATCTATCTATATCTTTATCTAGATATCTCTGTATCTACCTATCTCTATCACATGTCCCAGGGGGCACGGCCTCTGCTTCACATATAAATTTGCATATACAACGCATGTATATAATACACATAACACAAAAACATATTAATATATACACATATACATGTATAGCAAGGTCCAGGAGTCACTGCTTCTGCCTCTTATATAACATATATATGCATACATGCACATATACATATATACATTTAAATATATGAAAAATACATATCCTAATAGTTTCAAAAGCATGTTCAAATTCATGATTTCATTTGATCTGTCTTTGAGCCTGTGAGGTAGGTGGGTCAGATATGTTGGCAGAGGCAACTGGTGGCACAGTGGATAGATTCCTGTGTCTAGAGTCTGGAAGAATGAGTTCAAATCTGACCTTGACACCCTGAGCAAGTCACTGTTTACCTCAGCTTCTTCAGCTGTAAAATGGAGGTAATAACAGCAACTGCCTCCCAGACTTGTCAGGGAGGATCAAAGGTGATATCTGTTAAAAAAAAAAAAAAAGGAAAAGAAAGTGCTTAGCATAATGACTGATGCATTGTAGATCTTACACAAATGCTTACTACATTCCCTGTGAGATTTCCATTTTACAAATGATGACAGCAAGGCTTAGAATGGTGAAATAACATATACAAGATCAAAATGCCAGGGCTCGTGATGCAGTGGAAAATGAGTTTTATTTGGAAGTGAAGGATCTGAACTTGAATCCCTGCCCTTCCACTTTCTACCTGTGAAATGCTGGGCAAGTTGATCAACAATTTTGGACCTCACTTTCCTCATATGTAAAATAAAGGATTTGAACAAGGTAACCTTTAATCTTTCTTCCAGTTCTAAGTTCATATATAATTTAAGCCTAGATTTTCTGCCTCAAAGTATAGCACTATTTCCACTATTACATGCTATTCAATACTACTGAAGAATTTCATAGAATTTTTTGAGCAACACAGAAAAGAAATTTTAAAAAATAATGAGGATCAAGGCAGGGAAAAAAAGGTGACCCTGATAATTATATTCAGTACTTTTGTAACTTGAAAAGTGCTAGAGCAAATTATCAGTGATTTTACATTTACCCAGAAAGCACAAAGATTTTTTTCAGAGAGTAAGCCATGCCAAAGCGATAAAGTTTTTTTTTTGTAGACTGGAAAAGGACACATTCATACTGACTGAATATGTATAGATGCAATTAGATTGGCTTTTTGTGACATTCTTTTCAACACATCAGGAAGTGATCTTTGAGGACAGTAGATGTAAAACTTTTTGGTCTCAAGATCCTGTTACATTTAAAAAATTATTGAGGATTCTGCCAAAGAGCTTTTTTTTATGTTAGTTATATTGACTGACATCTAGCCTATTAGAAATTAAAATGTAGGGCAGAGCCAAGATGGCAGAGCAAAAGCAGCAACTTGCTAGAGTGTTCCCCCCAAATCCAGTCAAATACCTGTAAAAAATGACCGTAAACAAACTCTGGAGCTTCAGAATCCACAGAATGATGGAGTGAACCAAATCTCTAGCTTAAGACAGCCTGGGAGGTAGACAGGAAGCATTGATTTCAGACTAGGAGCAGAGCACAGTCCAGTGTGGCCCACCATTTGATACAGACAGGACCTGAGTTGGCTTGGGGGAGGGAGGACTGAATATCTGGCACCTGTGGCAGTTTCCAGATTTCACCACCCCAAAATGCTGAGTGCAAATTGGAAGATCAGCGGAACACATATGTCGGACCTGTGTGAGAGAATAGAGTAGTCCGGGCCCAGTCCCACAGCAGCAAAGGGGCTGGAGGAGCCTGTAACAGCCAAAGAAGCAGCAGGGGTAGTGGCAGCAGCTGGTTCTGGAGCTCTAGATCCACAGATCATCGGGGGATTGAATGACTGACAATACACCCTCCCACCCCCACTGGAAGCAGAGAGCTACCTTGACAAAGAGCTCAAAAGTCAAATAAATGGCTGGGGAAATGAACAAAAACTGGAAAGAGAATCAGACTATAGAATCTTACTTTGGTGAGAAGGAAGACTATAATATACAAACAGAAGAAAATAAAGTCAAAGCTCCTACATCCAAAGCCTCAAAGAAAAATATGAATTGGTCTCAGGCCCCAGAAGAGCTAAAAAAAGGATCTTGAAAATCAAATAAGAGAAATAAAGGAAAAATTGGGAAGAGAAATGAGAGTAATGCAAGAAAATCATGAAAAACAAGTCAACTTCTTGCTAAAGAGGACTTCATACAATGCTGAAGAAAGTAACACCTCAAAAAATAGACTAACCCAAATGACAAAAGAGTTCCAAAAAGCCAATGAGGAGAATGCCTTAAAAAGCAGAGTTGGTCAGATGGAAAGGAAGGTTGAAAAGCTCACTGAAGAAAATAATTCCTTAAAGATTAGAATGAAGCAGGTGGAAGCTAATGACTTTTTGAAAACTCAAGAAATTATAAAATAAAACCCAAGGAATGAAAAAATAGCAGACAATGTAAAATATCTAACTGGAAAAACCACTGACCTGGAGAATAGATCCAGGAAAGATAATTTTAAAATTTTTGGACTACCTGAAAGGCATAATCCAAAAAAAAAAGAGCCTACACATCATCTTTCAAGAAATTATCAAGGAAAACTGCCTTGATAGTCTAGAACCAAAGAGTAAAATAGATATTGAAAGAATCCATTGATGACCTCCTGAAAGAGAATCCAAAAAGAAAACTCCTAGGAACATTGTAACCAAATTCCAGAGTGGAAGTGAATATTGAAAACTGAAAGTAAATAAATTTTTAAAAAATAAAGAAAAAAGAAATTAAAATGTCCTGATGTTATTACAAAAATAATATTGACCTCAGTGATCTCCTGAAAAGATCTCAGGGCTTCCCTGGTTGTTGCTAGACCATAAATTTGAGAACTGCTAAGGGAGGCCAAACCACTCTTTGTATGCAATTCATGAGGGAGTGGCATTGGAAAGGAAAGAATTCGAATTGGAAAATTTATGGATGGTAGCCATATTCGGGAGAAAGGAGACAAAAGAAAGAGTGTAAACTTCTGGGGGTCATTCCTGTGGCTTCAACATTCCGTATTTTTAATAACAACCTCAGACTGATATCTTGAAACATACACTTTTTTCTTCTTCTTTTGGTTAGGATAGAGAAAACTGCTGAAGAGAGAAAAGGTATAAAGTTATTTCAGAGTGTTAGATGTGAGAATCTTATAGGAGATGCCAGTTGAATGGGAGGTAGCCAGGGAATGCACAAAGAGAATATGGGAAAACAAAATCACATCTTTACATCAATCTTTTCTATAAAGTATGTTGAGAAAATGGCTACCTCTGAACCACCGAAGATAATACAAAGGTGATGCATGACTGAAAATAAAAAAGATCTGAGAAGTTGGACTGGGACAACTGAGAAAAAAATTCCATTGCAATAAATCTCCAGAACTGTTTCCTAGTTCTCAAAGAATTCTTAAGGAAGGAGGACAGATAAAATATTTGAGATACAAACAAAATTGTATAATATCTTTTCATTAAAATTAAGTGTACTCCTAGTGAACTGGCGGGTGATGTGATTGTCGAGAGAGAGAAGGTGCAAATTAAGAGTGAGGATGAGAATTAGAGATTGGTGAATCTTGCTTCCACAGCAGAAAAAATTACAGATGAGAAATCTATCACTGTAAAACAAGAAGGGTAAAGTACTAGCGACAGGCAGCCACAGGTTCCTGCCAAGGCAAATGTCTGTTCTTAATAGCTTAGAATGTAGATAATTCAAGGGAAGATGAACCTCAAAAATCTGATTTCTTTAGATCGTAAAAAAGATTCTCCTTGTAGCATGACATTTTTAAAATAGTTTTTAAAACCCTTGACAGAGATCATAGACATAGTGAATGTTAGAAGTGGAAGGAATTTTAGGGCTCATTTGTCCAGTGGCTTCATTTTACAGATAAAGAAACTGAGATCCAGACAGAGTGAATTTTTTTCAAGTAATGAAAATATCTGACTCTTATATATTGCTTAAAGGTTTACAAAGCACTTGACATGTTTTTGGTTTGCAAAACACTAATTTTTTTTTCTGAGTTGTCCCAGAGTAATTTGTGAGGTATTTTTTTATCTTTGATCATGCCTCACTTTCACATTTCCTGCAGTAGTTCAGAAGCAGGAATTCTGTCCTCACAATGAGCCTAGTGGGATGAGGAAAAGTTCTGAGGCAGGGTATGATTTGTCCTGTGTCAAATAGAAAATAAAAACCTGAAGTGGGATTACATCCCAGACCACCCTGACTTCAGGTCTAATTCTTTGTCTGGTAAGATATATCATGCTGCCTCTGCTAATGTATTAAGATACAGTTGTATTAAAAAACAAGGTTGAAGGCAAAATAGATGCTTCGTTATATTAAGTGAATAGAATATTCTTAAGGGGTAAAGGTTATGACTAGGTTTTTATCCACATATGGGCAATGCATCAGAACATACTGCTCATGTTGTATTTACAAGGGTATTTCTTCAAAGATGCTGAAGAGAGCCAGAGAATATAATTAGACCAGAAAATGGACAATGTTCACGACCATAAGATATCAGAGGTCAACAAAGGAAAGTGATTCCTTTTAAATGGAACAAATCAAGATGCACTAGAGTTGCTTTTGAATCAGTTGTAAATGTCTGGATTATTGAAGGCAGGGAGTCTTACCTGAAATCTGGATCTCATTAAAAAGTCTTAATTGACTGTGCAACAGATGATGAACTATAGTGTGGTCTATTGGATAAGATGTGAGGCATGGCATCCATTTGGGCCTAGGGTCAAACACTGCCTCAGACACTGATCAGCCATATGACCTTAGGCAAGACCCTCAATTCCTCATCTGCAAAATGAATATGATCATATTGTATCACTTATTATATAGGGCTACTGGGAGAATAAAAAGAAATAATACACATAAATTGCTTTACTAACCTCAAAGTGCCATTTAAATGTCAGTTGTTGTTATTTCTCTCCCAAAATGTATGACACAATAGGAACCCAGGCTTTGGGAACTGATCAGATTTTATTATATTAACATTTGGTAGAATACTCTATATTTATCAGATTCTCTGCAATAACTTCTCCACTCACCTTTGAGATTCATGACTGGGTTGTAGCACCAGATGAGTCTTGCTTTCTGTCCACATTGGCCTCAGTAACTTTCCCAAGCAGTTTCTTATTATTTCAACATTCACTTCCACAAGATTTTAAGTTTTGACTTTTCTCCCATCTATCCCCTCCCTCACCCTAAGATATCATGCATTCTGATTACCCTTTCCCCCAATCTACCCTCCCTTCTGTCATCTCTCCCTCTTTTCTTATTCCCCCTTCCTTTCTATTTTCCCGTAGAGAAAGATCAATTTCTTTACCCCGTTTCCTGTATATTATTTCCTAGTTGCATGTAAACACAATTTTTAACATTCATTTTTAAAACTTTGAGTTCCACATTCTCTCCCTCCCTCTCTCCTTCCCAACCTTCATTGAGAAAGCAGGCAACTTTATGCAGTTTACACGTGCAGTCATCCAAAACACTTTCATAATAGTCATGTTGCAAAAGACTAACTATATTTCCCTCCATCCTATCCTGCTCCCCATTTATTCTATTCTCTCCTTCAACCCTGTCTCACCTCAAAAGTGTTTGCTTCTGATTACCCCCTCCCCCATTTGCCCTCTTTTGTATCATTCCTCCATCTCCTTTTCCCTTTCCACCTACTTTTCTGTAGGTTAAGATAGATTTCCATATCCAATTGTGTGTGTATATTATTCTCTCCTTCAAATCTGATGGGAGTGAGCTTCACTCATTCTCTTTTTCCCTCCCCTCTCTCCTCCCTCTTTCTCTTGCCTTTTTCCATGTGAGATAATTTATTTGCATTCTGCTTCTCTCTTTATCCTTCTTCTATTCCTCTCTCACCCCTTCATTTTATTTTTTAGACTTCATCCTTTCATATTGAACTCACCCTGTGCCCTCTGTCTATCTATCCATCTATCTATCTATCTATCTATCTATCTATCTATCTATCTATCTATCTATCTATTCCCTACAACTACCTTAATACTGAGAAAAGTCTCATGAGTTACAAATATCATCTTTCCATGTAGGAATGTAAACAGTTCAACTTCTTTATGATTTCTCTTTTGGGTTTTCCTTTTCATGTTTCTCTTGAATCTTGCATTTGAAAGTCAAATTTTCTACTCAGTTATTGTTTTTTCATCAAGAATTCTTTAAGACCCTCTATTTCACTGAATATTGTTTTTTTTTCCTTGAAGTATTATACTCTGTTTTGCTGGGTAAGTGATTATTGACTTTAATTCCAGTTCCTTTGTCCTCGGGAATATCATATTCCAGGCCCACTGATCCCTTAATATATAAGGTGGTAAGTCTTGTGTTATCCTGATTGCATTTCCACAATACTTGAGTTGTTATTTTTTGGCTGCTTGCAATATTTTTTCCTTGTTCTGGGAACTCTGGAATTTGGCTACAGTATTCCTAGGAGCTCTCCCTTTAGAATCTCTTTCCAGAGGAGATCAGTGGATTCTTTCCATTTCTATTCTACCCTCTGGTTCTAGAATATCAGGGCAGTTTTCTTTGATAATTTCTTAAAAGATGATGTCTAGGCTCTTTTTTGATCATGGCTTTCAGGTAGTCCAATAATTTTTAATAATCTATATTCCAGGTCCGTGGTTTTTCCAATGAGATTTTTACATTGTTTTTTATTTTTTCATTCTTTGGGTTTTGTTATATAATTTTTGTGTCTCCTTTAGCAAGCTGCTGAGTTATTTCTTCATGATTTTCTTTCATCATTCTCATTTTTCTACCCAATTTTTCCTCTTCTTCTCTTACCTGATTTTCAAAATCCTTTTTGAGGTTTTCCACAGCCTGGAAACAATTCATACTTTTCTTGGAGGCTTTGGATGCAGGAGCTTTGATTTTTGTTGTCGTATTCTGGTTGCATGTTTTGATCTTCCTTGTCACCAAAGTAAAAATCTATAGTCTGATTTTTTTCCTGCTGTTTGCTCACGTTCCCAGTAAACTAGTTTATGTTTTAGTGCTTTGTTAAGACAGAACTCTGTTTCCAAAGTGCACTGTCACAAGCTTCAGGGGCTTTTGTGCAGCTGTTTTCAGAGATATTTTTAGGGACTGTAAATTTTTACTTCTTCCAAGGTTGTATGATCAAAGGGCAGGTCTGTGCTCTGGTCTGTGAGTGACCGCAAGTGCTCTATTCTGTTGTGGAACTGTGAGGAGGATCCCCCTTCAGTGCACCACAAGCTCCACCACAGCAGTACTCCTCCTTGTCCCAGGACCATCATCCAGGGCTGTGACCCAGATGCAAGCAAGGCAAAGCAAGAGAATCAACAGCAGCAAAGAGATCCCTGCAATCCTCCTCTGATCAGCCACTTGATCTCTCTACCCTCTGTGGGTTGAAAGCTCTGGAAGCAGCTGCTTCCTCTGCCAATGCCACCACTGTCCTGGAGTTGTGGCCAGACCATGCTCCTCTCTCATTCAGGTCCCACAGACCTTTCCTATTGACCTTCTAAGTTGTCTTTGGTCTTTGTGGGTTTAAAAGTCTGGAAACTGTCAAAGCTGCCAGTGATTCAGTGCCCTGAGGCCTGGTCTGGCTCTGTCTGTGGTCTGTGAATGCTTGGCCCATGCCGGACTGTGCTCCTCTCTCAGACTGGTGCAACAATCCTTTCCTGTTGACCTTTCAGGTTGTCTTAGCCCAGAAATTTATTTCACTCTGTCATTTTGTGGTTTCTGCTGCTTTAGAACTTGTTTAGAGTCAATTTTTACAGTTATTTGGAAAGGTTTATGGGGGAACTCAAAGAAGTCCCTGCTTTTAATCTACCCTCTTGTCTGCACCCCTCTCAAGCAGTTTTACACCAAGAGATCTGAGTATGCAGGCATTGGGAGCCACCACCTGGTAGGTTACAGCACAGGGGCATGGTCGGTGAGCATAGCTCAACTCATAGATGTAGTGAAGATATGTTTCCAGGCCTAGGCTAATGCAGTGGGAAACTGGAGATCCCAATGCACAGTGGACACCTACAAAACTATCACTTGAGAGAAGGGGCTTCCAGGTTTATGGAAAGGAACTTCACCCAATGTTGCCCACAATGCTATTGTCAACTTTGCTGAGCTTGTGACCTATGATCTCATCAAAGATGTCCTCCTGAAGGTCCACATCATAACTGATGACCTTCCATGCCACTTCACATCAGCCTTTGGGGCTGGCTTCTGCACCACCATCATTGTCTCCCCCATGGATGTAGTTAAGACAAGATACATTATGCCATGGGTCAATATGCCACTGTTGGCCACTGTACCTTCACCATGCCTCAGAAAGAGGGACCCATAGCCTTCTACAAAGAGTTCATTCCTCCACTTGGGCCTCTGGAATGTAATGGTATTTGTCACTTAACAAGCAACTGAAAAAGACTATGATGGCTGTTTGAACTTTCCATGATGCTCTTTTCTGAGCTGTCTCCTGCTGGTTTTCTGCCTTATACCCCTCTCCTTTTAATCTAGACCCTATCCTGCCTCTTCCCCCTCCCATTTTTCCCTTTTCCTTTCTTCTCTTGCCTCACCACTGAAGAACCTCCACTATGTCTTACAGATAACCCCATTCAACCCTTCTTCAGTGCACTTCTTCTACCACTGAGTCCTTACTGATTTCTTAAGTTCCTTATTTCTAACAAAGTCTGACCAGAAACCCACCTACCTCCCCCAAAAAAGTAAAAGAGAAATTCGTTGTAATTGACTGGTGGAACTTAATGTTGTAGGCCAATGTTCAGTTGCAGAAAGAATTAGTTATATACCATGAATGAAGGAATGAAGAGATGATGTACCATAATACTAGTAAGGGTGAAATTAGAGGCACTGTTCTTCATGTTTTAAAGCCTAAGTTGGTCACTAGTTAGATCAAGGAAGGCCTTCTTTGATGATTTTCTTCCTCTGCTCCTCCCAAAATGTTGGAGAGCAGGGTGTGTAATAGGAATGGGAGCTGATGTAATTGTTATGGTCAGGAATTGGACAGTGCTCAAGTCAAGCCTTCTCTACTTCGGCATAAGAATCCATCTGAGTGTCCACTATAGGTAGTCACCTCCCAATCCCCCACCCTCTTGCCCCACACACCTTATGCACACACCCTACCTTCTGGTGGACTTCCTCAGGGTTATAAAATGGATGAGATATTTGGGAGATCTAAATATAAAGGAATGCAATTTTAACATATTGTGTCATTAAGAAGTTTAGGGGCTTTTAGACACAATCTGGAGGTAGTGGAAAATTAGATGCAGTGTTGCATTAGACATGTTTTTAGTATTTTCTTCTTTTTGTAAAAGCTGTAATTTTCAGAGTTTAGAACCAATTTAATGTCCCTGGAGTTAGAGCTTTTTTGTATCCATTGTCCATTAGGTGAATTACTAAGCCAAGAATGGAATCCATTTATAATGTATAAAATACTGTAAAATGTCTTAAAAACAGTCTTTGCAGGGGGAAAAAAAGCATCAGGAGTCCATTAAATTTGAAGACTGAGTTCTGAGGTTCTTCCTATAATCATATAATGGGTTTTTGTGCTTTGATAAGATGCATTAGATATTGGAAGATTTATTTAGAAGTTTGAATTCAATAAAAATTTATATAGAACTAATGCAAAATGCATTATGTTTGACATTTCAGACAGCTTTCAAAACTGAGTGTTTTGTCAAAAAACCCACTTTAATAATATTTATTATATTTTAATACAAATTAATAAATAACCTATGAAATACTTCTGTACTTTTTTTAAATGGCAATGTCACTATCACAGATATTTAACAGGTTTAAAAGGTTTGTCATCTTTTGGAGATACCTATTTTGAGGAAAGTTTGATTGGCTGATCAGATTAATGTGTCTTAGATTAAGGAGACTGTACATAGATTACATATACAGTATGTATACAAACATACTTAAATATATACATCACTTATTTAAATACATACACACTAAAATTCACACATATATAAACACATGTACATGTTTTGATTAATTTGATATCAGTTAATCAGATAATCAGTTAATCAGCAAAAACTCAGCAGAACAAGGACCTGTAGGGGACAAAAGAAGACTACTTTGATTTCTACCAACCTAATCCAACTAAGCAGAACCAGTAATTAATCTATTTTTTCTTCATGTACTTCTAAAGAAAGAGGAAAAATTATCTATATTAGGCTACATAATTTCAGAGATTTAGTCAAATAAGCAATTTCCAGAATATGTTCTGGGATTCCTATAGTTTAAGTTCAATTTCTTAAATTTTCTTCTTCTATACCTCAGTAATGTAAGAATCAATTACATGCATTTTAAAATTTATAGAATGAACACATATACATGTATACATGCAGATGTATATATAATTGTAAATGTATACATATACCCATATAATTCCATGTGATCTTCACAATAACCCTGTAATGTATTCATAATACTGATTAATATCTACAACTTACAAATAAGGTTCAATTCATCTCAGAGGTAAAGAGGTTTACCCATCATTACACAATTAGTCTGTCAAATCGTCAATAAACATTTATTAAGCACCTACCACATTCCAGGAACTGTAGTCAATGCTGAGAATACAAATAGAGGCCAAAGATAATTCTTGGCCTCAAGGAGCTCACAATCTAATGGAGCAGATAAGAAACAAACAAATATGTACAAATAACCTACATATTGATAAATCAGAAATAGTTAAGAAAGTAATTAAAAATTAACAGAAATTGAGAAATCTCATTTTCCCAGAAGATGGGATTTTAGTTGGAACTTAAAGGAAGCTAAGGAAGGAAGTGTTGTCCTTAATCTGGTCCTCCAAGGCTTTAGTTTTCTCCTCTATAAAATGAAATTTGACTCTAAGATCTCTAAGTTTTCTTTCAATTTAAATATTCTGTGATAAGATTTAGAGAAAGAAAAATCTGTTACAAAAAGTTATGTATAGTCACCTGCTGTGAACAATTGTTAGATTTTTGGTATGAGCACTTATATCTCATAAATCCATAAATGCTGCAAATGTATGCATACACACATAGGAATTTATATATACATATGCACATAAATTATATACATATATATTCTATTCATATTACACACAGGTGTGTGTAGATATATTTGTATATGTATATGTGTGTATGTGTACATGTGTGTATGTGTATATGTGTGTATGTGTATATGTGTGTATACATACACACACATACTGTATGTAATGCCTATTATGTATTTATTAGTTAATAGGATGGCTTATTCTAAATCAGCATACAAAATTTCCCTGGTTAGGATATATTACTTGAAAGACTCCAAAGGCATTTACTGTCCTAAAATGATAATATATTCAACCATGCCCCTTACACATACACACACTTGTGTTGTTTGATTTTCTTTTAGGTATTTCCATGCAGTTTAATGGATATAAAAATCCACAACAGGGCACTGTATAAAAATTATTTTTTACATATAAAAGCCTGGAGGGTCAGAGTATGAACAAAATGCAGATTTTATGTGAAGAGATGGAACTCTGACCCCAGGTCCTGAATTTCATGGAAAATTATACTGCTATTACATTTTGGAGATCTGGCTTTAAATCCTAAATGAAGCAATTATAAACTAACATTCTCAGTCACTTGTTGAGTACCTACTATGTATAAAGCATCACCCATTATTCTGGGAGAATCACTGCCTTTCTGCAACAGATTGTAATCCATCCAGGTTTTACCATTAGACTGTGAGCTCCTTGAAGGTAGATGTTGTTTTTGTCTTTTTTTGTTTCCTCATGTTAACACAGTGCCTGGCACATAGCAGGCTTTAAATAAATTCTCACTGACTTCTTATCCTGTATGACTCTTATCCCTGTTCTACCATAGATCCTCCTCAGCGGCGCTCACCTACTATTCTGGGTACCACCTTCTCCAGACATCTCAACACCATAAATCATGCGCACTATTCATTGTTGGTTCCTTAGTCCCACTACTTTTGTTCTCCTCCTTTCTCAGGCATATATTTCTCTGATAATATGGATTATTCCCTTTCTGAATAATTATTTTTTTGGTCAATGTGTCACAAACTGTTATTACCCATCATTTGGTTGCGACTTTCCATTAATAACTTTGTTTCTTCTGAGACTCATTCAAAGACTTACATCCATATTGATATCATTGGAAGAATGTTGTTGTTAAAAGACAGGCCTTTATTTTGTAGAGAAATTAAGGACTGTTAAAATCATGTTAGAATTCCTTGAAAGAAATCCAATCCTCTCTCCATCCTATTCAATCCTTGTGACATTTTACTGTGCACAAGCTGTGTCTGATCAAGACAAGTGTAGCTGTAGTGTCTGTTCATTTAACGACACATCCTATCTAAGGCAATAGTGATTCTTTTATAACTTCTTTTTCCCTTGTGCCCATCTTTGCACTGAAGTCTGAAAATATTAAAATATATGATGATTTAGAAGATATTATCAAGTACTTTATAAGATATCTCTCTCATAATCCTCTGCAGCAACAGTTGTTAGTGCATACATTAAAATTGCTTTCATAGAAGTTTGCTATTTATTTATTTTGGCATTTTCACAAATATTTATAATGAATACTGCAATAAAATGAGCAAATGTCCCATGGAATTATGTTTCTTCTTTTGGATACACAGAAAGAATAGCTCCTTTATTAATCTTTCATCAGAGATATTGTAAGCTATACTTCTATGCAATTTTAACTTCCCTTTGCCTTCTCTTCTAATTCTTTAGGAATATTGTTGAGATGGCTATAATTCAGTTCCTCTGATAGTATATCTAGTCAATGGTCACAGGACAAGTTTTTATATTGTTAATTGTTAATTATAATATCAACAATTACATTAATGTTTATGGGTGATCAGAAAGACATGTGATTCTTAGCAATCTTAGCCCCCTTTGTCATCATTCTGCCACTGTCACAAGAAAAACTCCCAAGATAAGATGAACAAGAAGATAGCCATTTCAAAGTGTGGGTAATTTTCATCACATTTTGGTTTTTTTGTCTTAACCACCATTACTTCTGTGGCTGGAGAGAGTACTTACTCCACCCCAGTCAGCATTCCTACCCTATAATCCTTATGCAATTCTCTTTGGTTTAATTTCCCTTGACTTTCCACAAATCAAGCTTGATTGAAAAGTCAAGTTCATACTTATGAAATACAAACAAAACTTCAGCCAAAAGTGAGCACTGTTTCCTTAACCTTTAAGTCTAGGTTCTATAGAGTCTTGGTAGCCATTTTGCATTTTCCTGGTTTTATATGTTGCATGATCAAGGAATTCATTCCCAAATCAACTTGAATAACTTTTCCTATACTTAGGTTGTCTTCAGAAGGCAGACACAATCCCATTTCTAAAACTTAAATCTAAGCCATTCCAACATGGAAGAATCTTATTAAATGTCATCTTATGAGTTGTTGAGTTTGCCAAAATGTTAGCTTTCCTGCCTAGATTTGTATTATTTGAAAATTTGATTATCATTTCACCTATGCTTTTATTAAAATATTTGAAGCTAAGAAGAGAGGCTGAGATTTATTCCTATGGAACTGAGAGTTGAACACCCATGAGAAGATGAAGTAGAAAGAAAAGAAGAGGCCAAGGACAGGAACTTGGGAAATATTTCTCTCAATATATTGATAAGAGAAAATAAATCTAGTGATGAAGATAGAGATGTGGTAAGAGTGATAAGAGGAGAATCAAGAAAAATAGAAAAATGTGGACGATAACACTGAGAAGTTTTGAAGCCTTGAGGTAGGGCGTTTCAGGAGCACACAATTGGTAGTTGATATAACTAATAAGTAGAAGTCAAGGAATGTACAATATCATAATTTCGAAATAATCATGGAATATAGAAATATTGGGTCATCAGCAATGTCCAACTTTGCAGGTATTCAGGAAAATAAGCCTGAGAATGGCTACTAGATTTTGATGATTTAGTCATATTATAGAGAATAATCTCTACAAAGGATGAAAGATGGAAGTCGGGGTATGGTGCAGCTGGGTAGAAAGGAACTGAAAGCATGAAGTACAGATTCCCTTCTTCAAGAAATTTGGCATTATGTGGGATGTTAAAGATGAGATGATCACTAGATGGGATAGGAGGAAGAAGGTGTTTTATTTGTTTTAGTACAGGGAACAATTAAGTACATTTGTAGGCGGGTTGAAGGAAGCAGTAGAAAGGAAGAGATCAAAGATATATAAGAAACGAGGGATAATTGTGGGAATGAGAATCCAGAGAAAAAGGAGCAGTTAAGATAGGGATAAGCTAGAGTCTGTTTGTACTAGCTGCAAAGAGACAATTGTTGTATTTTCTGTGTGAGTACTACACCTCATGAATCAGTAAATTCTGCAAATCAGGACTGGATTTATCTTGTTGATTTTCTAGACTTAAGAAAATAATGAATAAAATAGTGTGTTATGAATATGTGTTTTTTCCCCTAAGAGCTACCCCTCTTATTAAAAATTTACCAAACACCCCAGAGATGGGATTAATGTCAAGTAGATGGTTTAACCTTGCAAAGTTTTTGCCTACCTCTTCCAAAACTGGAAAGGAGAAGCAAAGAATGGATTCTCTTGTTGAGAAGTATTGAGGCCCAGAGGCAGGAATCACAGAAGTTCACAAAGGACAGCCTTGATTTTAACAAAATAAGAGGCAATGACCATTTCTCTGACAATGGAGGTTTACTTTAGAGGTTTGAGTAGAAAGTCAAGTTAAAAAGACAGGAAGCATTTGTTAAGCACCTACTGTGTGCCAGGCACTGTGTTAATGAGCATACACAGAAAGGCAAAAATATTGGCTGCCTTCAAGGAACTCATAATCTGCCAGGTAGTCAATGTGCAAATAAATACACAGAAATAAGATCTATACAGTATAAATTGAAGATTATCTCAGAGGGGTGGCAATAGCATTAAAGAGGATTAGGAAAAGCTTTTTGACAAAGTGGGATTAGTAAGAAAAAGAAATAACAAAATCATCTGGAAGAACAAAAGTTCAAGCATACGAAGTGAATACGTGAAAAAAAATGTGAAGGAAGGTGGGCAAGCTGTACCAGGTCTCAAACTGTATTATAAAGTAATAATCATGGAAACAATCTGGTACTGGTTAAGAAACAGAATAGTGAATCAATGGAATAGGTTGGGCATATAATACATTATAGTAAATCACCATAGTAATTTAGTATATGAAAAGCCCAAAGATCCAAGTTTTGGGGACAAAAACTCCCCCCTTTGACAAAAACTACTGAGAAAATTGTGGGGAAAGCATGGTAGAAACTGGGTATAGACTCATACTGTGTACAAAGATAAGGTCAAAATGGATACACAATTTAGATATAAAGGAAAATACCATAAACAAATTAGTGGAGTATGGAATAGTTTACTTGTCAGCTATGAATAAGGGAAGACTTTAGGACCAAATAATAGACAGAGAGCATTACAAAATGTAAAATGGGTAGTTCTGGTTACGTTAAATTTGAAAAGTTTTCCACAAATAAAACCAGTGCAGCCAAGATTAGAAGGAAAGCAGAAAACTGGGGGGAAATTACAGCAAGTGTCCCTAATGAAGACTTCATTTCTCAAATATTTAGAGAACTAAACCAAGTTGTTATAAGAATACAAGTCATATTCCAGTTGATAAATGGTCAAAGGCTATAAACGGGCAGTTTTGAGATAAGAAATCAAAGCTATCTATAATCATATGGAAAAAATTCTCAACCACTGTGGACTAGAGAATTGCAAATTTATTTAACTCTGAGGTACCACCTCATATCCATCAGACTGGTAAATAGAAAAGTAAAATGATAAATGTTAGAGGGAGTATGGGAAAACTGAGACACTAATGATCTATTGGTGGAGTTGTAAACTGATTCAACCATTCTGGAGATTAATTTGGAACTATGCCCAAAAGTCTATATAAACAAAGGTATACAACCTTTGACCCAGCAATACAATTACTAGATCTGTATCCCAAAGAGATCAAAGGAGAGAAAAGGACCTATTGGTACAAGGATATTTATAGCAGCTATTTTTGTGGTGGCTAATAATTAGAAATTAGGGAAATGCCCCAAAATAGGAAATGACTGGAAAATGGCAGTATATTGTGATGGAATATTATTGTGCTATAAGAAATGATGAGTAGGATGATTTCAGAAAAAAAAACAGAAAAACTTACATGAACTGATGCAGAGCAAAGTAAACAGAGCCAAGAGAATATTGTATACAGTAACAGCAACATTGTAACAATGACCACCTATGAAAGACTGAGCTATTCTCAACAATACAGTGATCTAACATAATGCCAAAGGACTCATGAGGAAAAATGCTATTCCCCTCCAGAGAATATCATCAGAACCATAGACCAAAGCGTAATATTTTTCACTTTCTTTCTTTCTCTTTTTCTTTCTTTCTTTCTTTCTTTCTTTCTTTCTTTCTTTCTTTCTTTCTTTCTTTCTTTCTTTCTTTCTTTAGTTCAAGTTTTCTTCCATAAAATGACTAATATAATTTTACTTCATTGCACATGTGTAGCCTATGTCAGATTGTTTACCATCCCAGGGAAGGGAAAGGGTATAGAAAGATAGAATTTAGAACGCATTTTGAAAATTTTTTATTTTATTTATAATGTTTAATATATATGTTAACTTTTAAAAATGTGTTAAAAATGTATATATTATTTGGGGGAACATAATATTGTTTTTTAAAACAATGATATTCACCTAAAAAAAACAGAGATGAAGGTAGGATTTTATCAGACTCTGGAAGGAAATCAGAAGGTAGGGACAAAGAAAGAGAGAGACTTCTAAGTATGGGGAACCACCAGTAAAAATACATAGAATTGAAAGATGGAGTGACTTAAGACAGGAACATCAAAGAGGAATTGTCATTCCACTGGAGTGTGTTTAAAGAGTAAGAAGGTGTGTTGAGTGTGCTGGAGACAGCTTGTAATGGTTTGAGAGAGCTGATTATTAAATTTTCATTATGAACACTTTGGAAATTGACAAACACTAAAAATTAAAGTTTGATTTATTGTTTTATTGGTTGTACAGACTTAAGAAAGCAGTAGAAAATGTTAATAATTCATTCAATTTAAAAGTGTGTCATGCGTGCATTTAAAGTGAGATGGGGTGGGGAGAGAACTGATTGTTAAAATTTACCAGTGGGCTGATAAGTGTAGAAAGATTGGAAATTAAATCTTTGGAAGAGTCACCTTGGAGAACAAGAATAAGAAATGAGATAAGTTGAAGCAAAACAAGAAATTTGTTTATGTGTAAATGTTAAATATTTTGCTTATGGAGAGGTCATAAATCTGATGGCAATAGGAACAAAACCTGTAGTTTTGCAGGTGAGGGTCTTCTCTGCAATTTATAGTCTTAGAGAGCTACCTAGACCACTAAGAAGTTGGAGGACTTGCCCAGGATTCTATAACTAGTAGGAGATGGAGTTGGAATTTTGTCTTCCTGGTCTACCTGGCTTTGAGGGAAGCTTTCTATCCACAAGGACATGCTACCTCTCTGACTTCATAGTGGAATAAAAAGATAATATTCTTCCAGAGGATGTCTCCATATTGATCGTGTTAATGGCGCAAGTAAATGATTTAGCTTTGCAAAGATTCTGCCTACCTCTCTGAAAATTGAAAGGAGAGAATGCATTCTCTCACTGGGAAGTATTGCAGAATTTGGGGAGCTTACAGCAAACAACCTTGATCTTATCAACAAAGTAGGAGGCAATGACCACTTCTGTGACTATAGAAAACCAAAGAGGTTTTCAGAGGTTTGAGTAGAGAGTCAAGTCAACAAGATTGGAAGCATTTGCTAAGCACCTACTACATGCCAGACACTATAGGAAGTGCTGGGTGTACAAAGAAAGGCAAAACTATTTGCTGCTCTCAAGAGCTCACAATCTAACAGATAGCCAATGTGCAAGTAATTGTAAAAATAAGACACATACAGCAACACTGCCAGAAGATGACCTTCTACAGTAGTTCACCCCCTACTTCAAAAAGTAGTTCTGCCATCTTGACAGATGTGCAATGAAAGATATGCATTAGGTGTCCAATGAGTGCTTATATTGAATAAAGGAACATAACCTTTTTTAAGTTTCTTCTTTTGGGACATAATCCTTCAATCTCATATGTTTATTTCAGCTCAGAGAACAAAGAAGTTGAGGGTCTGTGAATGTTTCCTGGCAGCAGTTTCAATTATAGGATGTGACTTGCTTTCCTAAGATCTTGGTCCCTTTTTTATGTGCTACTAAAAACCAAAATAAAACCCCACAACTGCAGAAAGCAGACTAGAAATTCTTCCACTCAAACAGCTTGAGGGCCCTACCTTGCAGGGTTCTGAAAGGAAGGGCTATTCAGGGATACGAAATCACACAAGTGAAACCTGAGGAACACTTGCGCCAAAGCTCATGTGAAGTTAAATTGGCAATCAGCTCAAACATTTCTTATGGCAGAGCTGCCTATTGGGTAAATAATATGCATTTTATAAAAACATTCATAAATGCAAATTCACACAAGAGATTGGAATGACTCCTTAGGGTTAAATGAAATACATATTAACAACACTTATGAATAGTAAATAGCATGCACTTTAAAAATGGGCTCAATATGTATTTACATAATAGCCTGTAAGAGTTCCAGTGTCAAGGAAATAATACTGTAGTTGCCCTTAAAAGTCTTTAATTACCTACAGTATATACAGAGAATTCTGTAATGGGTTTCTGGATTGTGTCCTCCACTCTTCTCTTTTCTGACATTCTCCACTTTTCTTTTTGCATATATCTATCCATATCTATAATGTATGTATATAATTAAATTAATTTTCAAATGGTATTAAAAGTAACACTCATCTAAGAAGAATTGCCATGAATGGTTTCCATTATGTGAATAAGGAAATTTCACAGGGAAACCTGAGATACCAGGCTGATGCCTTGTCCATACAGAGGACCCTACAAAACAAACCAACCAAACAAAAGATGGGGACTGGGGGATAATGAGGCTGAAAGCTATGTGCAGATGATAACTTCTGTGAATTAAAAACAGGATTTTCAAAAACCATAGAATACCTTTATTTGAATGTGGGAAATAATTATAACAATATTCATTATAATACCTTGCATTTATACAACACTTTAAGGTTTCAGTACGCTTTACAAAACCTTATTTCAGCTTGTCCTCCCAGCAACCGTGGGTATTAGATTCTATTACTTACCTCATTCTATAGTTGAGGAAATTGAGGTAGGCAGTGGCTAAGTGGCTTGCCCAGGGCCATACAGTTAATAAGACAACATCTGAATTCAGTTCTTGCTGATTCCAGGTTTAGTGCTCTATGATGTGTGACCCTAGACAAGTCACTTAAGGGTTCTCTGGGCCTTTAATTACTCAAATGTAAAATGAAGGGGAAAAAAATACTTGCCTCCATTACCTCACTAGATTGTTCAAAGGGAAGCAGCTAATAAACTTAAAAATTGTGGAGAAATGAGTTCTTATTTACTTATGGTGATTATACACCTCCCTCCCCCACTAAGTTAGCTGAAGGCAATTAAGATTTAATTCCAAACATGAAATTGGAGCAAAAGGACAGTTTTGCTCAGCAGAGATTGCTGTGTAAAATAATGCATAATGCTCAGCCAGGGCCCTTAAGAGCAGTTGGCTGCCTGCATAATTTAATTTGATAGGCATTGTAAAAAAGTCCCTTGTCCTCAAAATATTCAGTATTTTAAATTTTCCAATATTGGAAATTTTACCATTAGACCTTCATTTCTTTAGATTCTGAAGTATTCTAAGCCTTAAGAGTCCACTAATCAAATGCAAATAGCCCCTGAGAATATTACTTCTTACCATATATTAAATTGTTATCAGCCAACCCTCTAGCTTAGAAAGTGGAATACTCCTAAGGAATATGCCACAAAAGAAATGGGGCAAGGGGCGGAGGGCAAAGCTGGATCATTCATGTATACATATATGTAATACACACACACATATATACATACACTTATGTGTCTGTATATGTGTCTATGTATGTATATGTATATGAATGCATGTATGTGTATATGTGTGCATATATATGTATGTACATATGTATACATATACATATGTATAAAAACAAGTCAGGAATATCAGAATAGGAACTCCAAAAGGGAATGGGGAATTGTGACTAGGGACACTTAGGTCAAGAGGATAAAAAGCCAAATTGTTGGCAGCACCTAAGAGGGAGATGCCTTACTGCTTTAGCAAATGTCCTGACCCATTCCCCTGTGCTTCCCCTCTTTCCCCACTCTCCCTTCCCTATATGAACTGCTAGTACCTAGGCTCAAGCGTTGCAACTTTATTCTAGCCCAAACCAATTATTGTCATCACTCTATGAAAGGTCTGATAAAAATACTTCATTTTCTATGTTCTCCTGCAGTCCTATATCCCAATCAGAGGTGGACTTCGGCAGTGATTTTGGGAGCTCTCTAAGACAAAAGGCAGGTTCAGTGACACTGGGAATGTAAATCAGAAAGTGGCATTTAGGTGTCATTCATCACTCTGTCCTGGGTGCTTAGTGGCACTGTGGTACTGAAGATACCATTCTACAATGCAGCTGTAAATCTGAGGTCATGCTCACTTGTGATTATAAAAGATCCCCTGGCAATTTTTGCAAGAGGCAAGGTGTTAATTCCAAAGTCCTGGCCGAAATCCAGCTCAGGAAATTACTTTCTGCCTACCTAAATTACTCTTCGAGTTCCAATTGGAAATTAATTCTTGAGTTCTCTCCTGAAAAACATTACTGTTGTAACGCTGCTGGAGTGGAGTGGTTAGCACAAAGCTTTTAGTTTTCCCTCCTTTCATCTTGCCCTCCCTACCACACTTCCTTGCTGAGTGGCACAAACTCTGGAGGTACTCTCGAGACCGTCATTAGCAATGGCAGGTTTGGTCCCCAGAACCAAGCTGCTACTTTTTCCCCTGAGTCTAAGGGTAATGTTTAGGGGCTGAGGGATTTTTTGTCTAATGCTGTAACAAAGGTATGATAGTGAATGTTTAATAACCAGCTCTCCACAAAAGTATGCACAATACACGTTTGTTTTATTTACATGTTTAACATTTTCACTATCTCTTTAACTCTAGCCAATCAATAAAATAATAAATCAAGCATTGATCTGTAGTGTTTACTGATTTCCAGGATGTAAATGCTCACAGTGAAAATTAAACAGTGGCTCTCCTGAACTGTTTCAAGATGACAGCACACAATTGACCATAATTCATGTCCAGTCTTTTGAGTCATGTCTGACTCTTCATGACCCCATTTGGGGTTTTCTTGGCAAGATGCTAGAGTGACTTGTCATTTCCTTCCCTACTTTATTTGAAAAATAAGGAAACTGAGGCAAATGGTTAAATAATTTGCCCAAGGTCAAACAGCTGGAAGTATCCGAAGCCAGATCTGAACTCAGAAAAATGAGTCTTCCTGACTTCAGGCCTGGCACTCCATGCACTACAGTGTCACCTAGCTGCCCTGACTATGATTCATAAACTCCAAATCAGACAGTAAAACTTTAGAAAAATGGCATTTTATTAATAGAAATGTAGATGGTGCAGTTGGTATAAAATATTCCCTAAAACTGTGTGACATATTCTTCCACCAGGACAATCAGTTCAGAGAAAAGTGGTCTCAACTTTAAAGAGTTAAGGAATAACTCAGCTCCTCCAAGTCCTTTTGTTTGAGACTTCAAGATGTCCTTTCCATATGATATACTTTTCTTTGCTGGGCTTTTGTAGACACTTGAAATTTTCTTTCTCAACATGTTCAATCTATCTATAGTTTGTGATTCAGAAATTGCCATCTCCTAATCATTCCATTGCTAGGACACCAGGGGAAAAAGCCAAGTCATCCAGATCCTTCAAAGTTCATGAGGCAATTCCAGTCAAGGGGGTGAACATAGGATACCAAGGCCAAGGCTGAGGCCTAGGATGTTGCTCATCTGGCCTCAGTTTCCTCTCTGACTCCAAATTTGTTTCTCTTTCATTTGTACTTTCTGCATTCCTCTTTAAAGAATGTCTGCCTTGATGACTGACTGATAGACTTGACTCTTCTCAGCAATTCAAGGTTCTAAGACAACTCTGAAAGGCTCATGATGGAAAATGCCATCCACATCCGAGAAAGAAATATGGAGTCTGAATATAGATCAAAGCAGACTGTTTGTTCTCTCTCTCTTTTGTTTTGTTTTGTTTCTTCTGTCTTGTGGTTTCTTCCATTGGTTATAATTCTTCTTTACAACATGAGTAATGGGAAAATATGTTTTATGTAAATGTATATGTAGTCTATATCAGATTGCATGCTGTCTTGGGGAGGAGGGATGGGAGGGAGGCAGAAAAAATTAAAAACTCAAGAGCTTGTGAAACGGAATGCTGTAAACTAAAAATTAATTAATTAAAAAAGAATAACTGCTTTGTCAAGGAAAATTTAAGGAAATACAATAATATCTCAGTACAAGTGTAGCACCTCTCTTACTAAATTTCAATTTGCATCTATTACTATCTAATCTAACCCTAAAATTTTTAATCTGCTTTAAGTATAACATCTTAACCATTCATGTCATAGGAGTTAAAAAAAAAAGACCCTGGCTTTGTTCAACACATGTCAAAACCAGGTGCCATATTTAATGCCTAAAACATTATGTTAATAATAAAAGAGAGGCAATGAAGATGGGACTCTGACCTTCCAAGGCATTCGGAGGAATGTCCTATTCCCCATTCGGCAACTAGGTGGTACAGTGGTTAGAGTACTGAGCCTCATTTCAAATCTAACTTTAAGTACTTTCTGAATCTGTGACCCTAAGAAAATCACTTAACTTCTTTTTGACTCAGTTGTCTCAACTATAAAATGGAGATTATAATAGTAATATAATCGTAATATAAATATTACATATAATTATATATATATAAATTACAATTATAATAATATAATCTCCCAGGGTTATTGTATCAAATGTGATATTTCTTTTTTTTTTTTTTTTTAATTTATTTATTTATTTAGCTTTTTACATTCATTTTCACAAATTTTTGGGTTCCAAATTTTCTCCCCTTTTCTCCCCTCCCCCCACCCCAATACCCCAAGCAATCTAATTTTCCCTATCTTCAATCTGTCCTCTCTTCTGTCATCCCTCCCTTCCCTTGTCTCTATCTTCTCTTTTCTCCTGTAGGGCCAGATGACTTTCTATTCCTCATTAACTGTATGTCTTCTTTCCTAGTTGCAACAACAATACTAAACAATTGTTCCTGAAACTTTGAGTTCCAAATTCTCCCCATCCCTCCCTCCCCACCCATTCCCTTTGGTACGGCAGGCAATTCATTATAGGCCATATCTGTGTAGCTTTGCAAATGACCTTCCTGATAGTCGTGTTGTGTAAGACTAACTGAATTGCCATCCCTCCTAACCTGCCCCTCATTGTTTCTCTTCTGTCCTTTGATCCTGTCCCTCCCCAAGTGTTGACTTTCAATTACTCCCTCCTCCCTTTGCCCTCCCTTCCATCATCCCCCCCCCAATATCTCCTTCTCCCCCGCTTTCTTATACTGTAAGATAGGTTTTCATACCAAAATGAGTGTGCATTTCACTCCTTCGTTTAGTCAAATGTGATGAGGGTAAACTTTTGTTTGTTTGTTTGTTTTTTTTTTTTTCCCTCAGCTCTCCTCTTTTTCCCTCCACTAAAAACATCTCCTACTTGCCTCTTAAATGACATATAGTTACCCCCTTCCATTTCCCCCTCTTTCCTCTCACTACATTTCTCTCTCACCATTTACCTTAATTTCTTTTAAGGTATGGTCCCATCCTATTCAGTTCAATCTGTGCTCTCTGTCTCTGCATGTGAATGCATGTGTGTATGTGT
Organism: Bettongia penicillata ogilbyi; assembly: GCA_023548195.1. Lineage (NCBI taxonomy): Eukaryota > Metazoa > Chordata > Mammalia > Diprotodontia > Potoroidae > Bettongia > Bettongia penicillata. The sequence continues at coordinate 1,215,141 of JAJHZJ010000566.1, forward strand.
GTGCATGCGTGTACATGTGTATGTGTGATCCCACCAACCACCCAGATACTGAAAAGTTTTAAGAGTTAGAAATATTGTCCTTCCCTGTATGAATGCAAACAGTTCATTTCTGGTAAGTCCCTTAATACTTCTCCTTGCTGTTTACTTTTGCATGCTTCTTCTCATTCTTGTGTTTGAAAGTCAAATTTTCTTTTCAGCTCTGGTCTTTTCATTAAGAATGATTGAAAGTCCTCTGTTTCATTGAAAGACCATATTTTCCCTTGAAGTATTATACTCAGTTTAGCTGGGTAGGTGATTCTTGGTTTCAGTCCTAGTTCCTTTGCCTTCTGGAATATCCTATTCCACGCCCTTCGATCCCTTAATGTAGAAGCTGCTAGATCTTGGGTTATCCTGATTGTATTTCCACAGTACTGGAATTGTTTGTTTCTGGCTGCTTGCAAGATTTTTTCCTTGAGCTGGGAGTTCTGGAATTTGGCCACAATGTTCCTAGGAGTTTCTCTTTTTGGATCTCTTTCAGGTGGTGATCGATGGATTCTTTCAATACTTATTTTGCCCTCTGGTCCTAGAATGTCAGGGCAGTTTTCCTTGATAATTTCATGCAAGACGATGTCTAGGCTCTTTTTTTGATCATGGCTTTCAGGTAGTCCCATAATTTTTAAGTTGTCTCTCCTTGATCTATTTTCCAGGTCAGTTGTTTTTCCCATGAGATATTTCACATTCTCTTCCATTTTATCGTTCTTTTGGTTTTGTTTGGTGATTTCTTGGTTTCTCATAAAGTCATTAGACTCCATCTGTTCCATTCTAATTTTGAGAGAACTATTAAATTCAGTGAGCTTTTGAGCCTCTTTTTCCATTTGGCTCATTCTGCTTTTGAATGCATTCTTCTCCTCATTGGCTTTTTGAACCTCTTTTGCCAATTGAGTGAGCCTATTTTTCAAGGTGTTAATTTCCTCAGCATTTTTTTGGGACTCCTTTACCAAGATATTGACCTTTTTTTCATACTCTTCTTGCATCTTTGTCATTTCTCTTCCCAGTCTTTCCTCCACCTGTCTAACTTGCTTTTCAAAATCCTTTTTAAGCTCTTCCAAGGCCTGAGACCACCCAACACCCCCCTGGGGTGTCTGGGGTACTGAGGCCCCGCCCTCCACATCTTTCCCTGATGGGAAAAATACGTCCTCGTCCTCCCCATCAGATCCGAAGGTCGGGATCATTTGCATTTGTTGGAAAAAACTCTCTAAAGTCTTATTTTTCTTTCCCTTTCTAGGCATTTTCCCAGCCAGTTACTTGACTTCTGAGATTCCTTTCCACCTCCGCCTGGATCCGCCCAGCTAGTACTTGGCCTCTGAGATTCAAATGCGCTTTCCCGCGGCAAGCTTTAGTTCTGGCGCAGGGTGGGGGCAGGGCCGCTTCCTAGCTTGGGCCCTCAGGGGCTTTCTGAAGCGACTTTCAGGAACAGAGCGGGTGGGGGTGGGGTGGGGGGCCCCACCTGCTGTGCTCAGCTCCCTTGGGGGTTTTATTCAGAGGCGTTCAGCAGTAGAGCAGGGTGGGGGCAGGGCCGTCTCCCCTGCTCGGCTCCCTCAGGTTGGAAAGACCTTCAGTATTGAAGATCCTACCTGCTGCTGGGGGATTCCTGAGTCCCGGGCCGCTGCCGCCTCAGCCGCCCCCAAATGAGATATTTCTAAAGAATATAATAGGTGTTTAATAAATGCTTCCTTTCTTCCAACATAGAAGGCCCCTAACTGACACTGACATTTATTCATTCAAAATGCATTTATCAAGCACCAGTTATATGTCAGGAACTAGGTTCATTAATAGTGAAGAACTCTGGCCAGACATCAGTAAAGATCTTCTTAAGTCAAGTGAGGCTGGCTAGGTAGACAGGGCTAAGTGGAACTGCTCAAGATAATAATCAATCATTATATTAATCAACAAATATTTGATGAGTGACTAGGATATGTCAGGCATCTGAGCAGAATGTTGGGTAATTAAAAAGCAGAAGAAATTTTTATTTAATAAGACCAGCGACTATCAAGGGCCTGTCACAGAAAGCAGCATGGGGGAATGGAAGGGCACTGCATTTCTAGTCAGGGTTCCTGAGTTCAAATACTTACTCTATCATTACCCATGTAACTTTGATAAGTTACTTAATCACTATTGGCCTCAGTTTCCTCATCTGTAAAATAAGGTACTTAGAATAGATGATCTCTAAGCTTCTTCTCAAGTCTAAATTTATGATCTAGAGAATTATGTTATCAGAAAGAATAAAAACAAAAATTTTAAATATGAAGAGGGATAAACAGGAAAACTGCACTATGGTTAAATAGACAACAGATCATGAATCAAAATCAATAGAGACAGGAAATTGGATTTCATTGGGATAGGGAACTCCTAAGTCAAGAAACCTCTACAAGTGCAGGTAGGCATCACTCCTACAACATATGGCCTCAGAGAGTACCAAAAGATTAAATGACTTGCCCAGGGTGATATCTTACAGGTGAGATTTGAACTCAAGTCTTCCTCACTTGCTACTTTTCAATTCACTACTTCATTGTTCTTCTCAATTCAATGCTAAATATAGAAGTGCCAAATGGCAGAGAATCTAAATTAATAATGGAAAGGTTGATTTTCAAAATGACACATACAATAACACAAGTATATGAAAATTTAATATTCTCTTAGAAGTGGAGAAATCTAACAGAAGATAAAACGAATGGAAATATAGAACTGAACAAATTTATTGGAGAATATAAAATTTTAAGACTTGTGGTGTTCTAAGGGGAAATCAAAGAATATTCATATTTCTTAGCATCATGTGGTACCTTTGCCAGAGGCAGAAACAGATAAGTGATACAGTAGATAACAGTGCTGGACCTAGAATCAAGAGGACCTGAATTTCAACCTTGCCTCAGACACTTACGAGCTAGATGACCATGGACAATTCACTTACACTCTGTCTGTGTCAATTCCCTCATCTGTAAAAATGGGAGAAAAATAGCACAAGATTGTTATGATGATAAGATAATATTTTACCAAAGTGCTTGACACACATTAGACATTTAATAAATATTTGTTTACTTTCTTCCATTACAAAGTGAACCAAATAATAGACCACAGAATAATCTTAAGTAGATGTAAATATAGACCACAACACAATAAGAATAGTAAGAAGTATGGTGAACACAAGCAAAAGAGGTAAACCTAAATGTAAATAATTATTATATCAGGAATAATAAGTTGGTCAAAGAACAAATCATAGGAATAATTAATATTCAGATGAAAAACAAGGATGATAATGAGATAATGTATCAAAATTTCTGGGATGTAGCTAAAACAGTTCTCAAAGGATAAATTATATCTTTTAAAATATTCATTAACTTGACAAAAACAGAGGATTGATTAATTAAGCAGATAATTTTAAAAAGACTCCTAGAAAATCAGAAAATTAAAAAATATAGCATAAATGCAAATAAGGAAATCTTTAAAACTATAGGAGAAACAACTTAAAATGGAAAACAGAAAGATTAGAACATATGTGTAGTGGGGATCATTCCATAAGGTACAAGGCTATGGACTTGTGCCATTTCCCCATCCAGTACATCCCCTGTTGTCCCTTTCCTAGCAGGACAGACATTACCAACAACTGCTATTATTGGTCTAATGATTTTTAAATGATCTCTTCTCTGCATCATGAAAGGAGCACAGAACTTGGAGTCAGGAAAACCTGAGTTTAAACCCTGCTTCAGATATTTGCAATCTGTGTCATGAGATTAAGCAAGTCACTTAACTTCTATGAGCCTCAGTCTCCTTGTTTGTAAAATATGGATAATGATAGCACCTACCCCCCAGGTTACTGTGAGCACCAAATGAAATAACATGTGCAAGTTGCTTTGCAAACCTTAAAATGACTTACAAGTTTTTGTTATTATAATTACTATTGTTTTTATTTTATCTGGCTCTTCACAAAGACTGTTTATTAGGAGTTTATCTAAGAATTGCATTAAAATGGACTGATGAAAATCTGGATTGCATTTTGTAAAGGCCATCAAGAACGGTACAATGTGCCAAATATACTCAAAAGTTTAATCATTTTTCCACATTGGATTTACACTAGGGTTGCCAAGATGATTCAACATTAGGAAAACAACATGATTTGTTATATCAGAAAGAAAAACATACTACATCATTATTATGGTTATAAAAATAGGTGTAGAAAAGGCTTTTGGTTAGGGAGCCAAGATGGTGGAGTAGAAGGATGGACCTATAAAAGCTCTCCCACCACAGTCCATAAAATACCTGTAAAAATGACTCTAAACAAACTCTAGAGCAGCAGAAGCCACAAAATGACAGTGAAAGAGATTTCAAGACATCCTGGAAGTCCAACATGAAAGCTCTATTCACCAGGCTTGGAGCATGGCATAGTCCATGGAGTGCAGCCCAGCCTTGGCCATGAGGCAAGGTTCAGACAGGACCAGAGCAGGCTTTATGGTGCCACTAGCAGCAGTTGTGGTTCCCAGATTCCTCAACCCACAAACCCCAAAGACAACTTCAAAGGTCAGTGAGAAATATGTTTCCCCTGGGTGAGATGGGAGCCAGGTCCTTTCCTAGCCCAAGCCCCAGACACTGACAGCAGCAGCATCCATTTTTCGAACCCTTGACCTAAAGATCCTGGGGGAATTGAGCTGCTGGTCTGGATCTCAACTCTAAGTGGCTGTCCTGGGGTGAGGTGGAGCACTGGCTGATGGAGGTTCTAGAGAGGGAATCCTACTCACAGATCCTGGACAGAAAAACTTATGGTTGCTCCTAGAGTAGAGTACAGGCCAGGGGAGGAGTAAACTCCTCTCCCTTGATTGTGTGACCTTGGAGAAACTGAGAACTTATATATCCCCAGAGTATACCCTCCACTTGACAAAGGACTCAAAAGTAAAGTGACTGGCTGGGAAAATGCCCAAAAAGGGGAAAAAATAAGACTATAGAAGTTTACTTACTTGGTGAACAGGTATTTTCTTCCATGCTTTTAGATGAGGAAGAATAATGCATACCATCTGAGAAAGACATCAAAGTCAAGGCTTCTGCGTCCAAAACTTCCAAAATAAATATTCAATGGACTTAGGTCATGGAAGAGTGCAAAAAGAATTTTGAAAATTAAGTAAGAGAGGTGGAGGAAAAATTGGGAAGAAAAATGAGAGCAATGCAAGAAAACCATGAAAAGTGAGTCAACAGTTTGCTAAAGGAGACCCCAAAAATGCTGAAGAAAATAGCAACTTTAAAAATAGAATAATTCAAATGGCAAAAGAAGCCCAAAAAGCCAATGGGGAGAAGAAAGGTTTAAAAAGCGGAATTAGCCAAATGGAAAAGGATGTTCAAAAGCTCACTGAAGAAAATAGTAGCTTAAAAATTAGAATGGAGAAGATGGAAGTTAATAACTTTATGAAAAATCAAGAAATTATAAGACAAAACCAAAAGAATGAAAAAAATACAAGGTAAGGTGAACTATCTCACTGGAAAAACAACTGACCTGGAAAATAGAACCAGGAGAGACAATTTAAAATTATGGGACTACCTGAAAGTCATGATCAAAAGAAGAGCCTAGACATCATCTTTTATGAAATTATCAAGGAAAACTGCCCTGATATTCTAGAACTAGAGGGTGAAATAAATATTGAAAGAACCCACCTCCTGAAAGGCATCTGAAAAGAAAAATTCATAGGAATACTGTGGCCAAGTTCCAGAGTTTCCAGGTAAAGGAGAAAATATTGCAAGCAGTCAGAAAGAAACAATTCCAGTATTGCATAGATACAATCAGGATAGCACAAGGTCTAGTAATTTCAACATTAAGAGATCAAAGGGCCTGGACTATGATATTCCAAAAGTCAAAGGAACTAGGATTAAAACCAAGAATCATCTACCCAGCAAAACTGAATCAAGAGAAGCATGAAAAGGTAAACAGGAATGAGAAATCATAAGGGACTTTCTAAAGTTGAATGGTTTATATTCCTACATTTTGATAACTCTTGAAACTTTTCTCTTTGGTGGAATTATACACACATATACACACATGCACACACATATACATATATGTATATGTATATGTATACATATATGTGTATATATATATATATATATATATATATATATATATATATATATACACACAGACAGAGGGCACAGGGTGAATAGAATAGGAAGGGATGATATTTTAAAAAAATAAAATTAAGGGGTGAGAGAAGAACATATTGGGAGGAGAAAGGGAGAAATGAATGGGTCACATTACCACTCATAAAAGAGGCAAGAAAAAGCTTTTTCAACGGAGTGGAAAAGGAAATAGGTGAGAGGGAAAAAGTGAAGCTTACTCTCATCATATTTGGTTAAAGGAGAGAATAATATGCATACTCAATTTGGTATGAAAATCTGTCTTACACTGTAGGAAAGTAGGGGAGAAGGAGATAAGTGGGGTGAGGGGGATGATAGAAAGGAGGGCAAATGGGAGGAGGGAGTAATTAGAATTAAACACTTTTGGGGAGGGACAAGGTCAAAAGAGAGAATAGAATAAATAGGGGGCAGGAAAGGAAATGGAGGGAAATATAGTCTTTCATAACATGACTATTATGGAAGTCTTTTGCAAAACTGCACATATATAGCCTATACTGAATTGCTTGCCTTCTCAGTGGGGATGGGTGGGGAGAGAGAGAGGGAGAGAAATTGGAACTCAAAGTTTTAGGAAGGAATATTGAGAATTGTTTTTGCATGCAGCTGGGAAGTAAGAAATACTAGTAATGGGGTATAGAAATCTATCTTGCCCTACAAGAAAAGAGAGAAGACGTGGATAAGGGAAGGGAGGGGTGTGATAGAAGGGAGGGCAGATCGGGGGAAGGGAAAATCAGAATGCACAGTGTTTTGGGGTGGGGAAGGGGAGAGAGAGGGACAAAATTTGAAATCCAAAATCTTGTGGAGATGAATGTTTAAAACTAATAATAAATTAATTAATTTATAAAAAGAAAGGACTTTTGACAAAATACAATGCTAATTTATGGTCAAAATTCTATAAAGCATGGGGATGGAAAAGTTTATTTTTATTATATTTAAAAGTACACATATGTGTATATATACATATGTAACACTTTCAAGTAAAAAGATTAGTCTTCATACCAAATATAGAAATTTAAAATGGAGGCCCTCCTTTCTTCACTACTGTTTTACATAGTTACACAAATGTTTCAGGTAACAATGAGACAAGGGAAAGAAATTAAAGTAATAATATTGTCAAGGTGGATGCAAAATTTTCCCCTGTTGCTAATGACACGAGGTCATATTTTGATAATGTCAGAAAGTAAAAAATATACAAAGTAAAATAGTAAAATACAAATCAAATCCACAAAAATCAACAATATTTGTACACAATAAAATAAATACTAATAGATTTTAGGAAGAAACGTATAAATCAAATTCAAAAAACTGTAAAATTCATTAAAATGCATAACATATCTGGGATTAATCTGCCAAGGCATACTCCATACATATGAATTCAATAATGAGATGATTTTTAAAAAAATAATGATTAAAGATTTTGAGGCATATTCATCACTCATGGCCAAATCATGCCAAAATATTCATACTACTTAAAATAACTCACTGATTTGTTGCTATATTAATCTAATTAGCAAGGGAGTATTTTACAAATTTTGTTCTTACTGACTGACTCATTGATTGCCTATCTTTGAACCTCCAAAGCTTATCAGAATTGCTAGCACATACTACGCACTTAATATTGAGCAGCTAGCTGATTAATTGACAAAATAACCACAAGATGATATAAAAGAATCAAAAAATCTTGAATTTCAAAGTAAATAACAAAAATAGTAGCAATGAAGTAAACACTTTTAGACCTCAAATTATATTATTAAAATTTATGAAAGTGATTAGTGATTTGGTATTGGTGAAAGATAAAAAAAGACATTTTAAATAATGGAAGAGTAAAAATCATTGGACTCTGAGTGTAGATAAAACTTAGAGAGTATATTACTTGGTGAAAATATTCTACCTGATAATGAGAAAAACAGACAGCAGTTTTTTAGAAGCTAGGTTAATACTAATATCTTAAGTCATAGATAACATAAAAAGTCACATACCAAAAACTTTTAGAGAAAGGTTCAAATCTGGCACTTAATATAGCTATGGTTCAAAGGAAAATTATCAACTCAGCAGGGATAGAAGTGATCCCAGAAGACAAAATGGAAAATTTCAATTATATGAAATAAAAAGCTTTTATTTTATTATTAAATCAATGCAACTGAGATACATCTCAAAAGTAGAAATACAAAGTATTAATAAGCATATGAAATATTGCTCTGAATCAGTAATAATAAGAGGAATGTAAATCAAAACATATCTGAAATTTTACCTTACAGTCAATAAACTGGCAAAGCTGGCAAAATAGGGACAGTCAATGTTTGAGTCGCTACAGAAAGATAAGCACACATACATTGTTGGTGGAGTTGTAAAATACTTTAACCATTCTGGAAAGCAATCTAGGTATTATCCTTTTAAAAAGTGACTGAGGTATTCATTCCTTTTGTTACAGAGATGCCATTGAGTCATATATTAGGAAGCAAGGAAGGAAGGAAGGAAGACTAACCTAACTTTCAACAAAATATTTATAGACCTGGAAATAAAATAATATCTAAAAGTTGTGTTGAATGAACCTAATAAAATATTTACTGAACTGAAGGAATGACTAATATGAAGAATTCAGAGGAGCATGGGAAGCCTTCTATGAATTGAAGAAGAGCGAAATAAATAGAACCAAGAAACCAATATACATAATGACCTCTATAATGTAAGTAATAATAACAGCAATAAAAGAAATATCCCACTCTGTAGCTATGATGACCAAAGTTGGCCAAGGGAAGGGTTAAGAAAACTTATCGCTGATTCTTCTTTGCAGAGCTAGGGGATTGTGGGTGAGTACTATTTTTTGTATATACTGTCAGATCCAGTAGATACGTTTTTGTTTTTGTCTTTTGATGAACTGATCTTTTTCATCTTTTATTTTTTTTTCTTTGTTACTAGGGATGGTCAAGGGAGGGAGAGGGCTAACTAAGTTAGGAAATGAAACAGATGCAAGAAAAAGATATCAAAAATAATTTTAAGAGGAAAAAAGAGATCACTGCTGTGTTGTTTTTGCTCTGATTCAGTCTCTGATGCCACCATCTTGACTTCCCAGGTAGTACTTAAAATGGAGGACAATTTTTTTCACCCTACTTTATAGCTAGCATTGCCTTATATATAAGGCTTAACCTTTCATAACTATGACTGATGACTTTGATTTGAGATTGCGGAGCCCTCGAATGGCCCTGTCAGCATGCTGGTCCATGAACAGTAATGTCACGTGCTTCTTGGTAGCTAGCTAATTGCAGTTCTCCTCTGCTGTTGGCAGTAATTACTGTTACTAATACTGGGAAATGTCTTAACATTCTCTGTGCTTTCAGCTGCTTTCTCTTCACGAAGCTTTTCTGTCTTCCATGTGTCCTTCTGAACATTTTAAAATCCATTCAAATAGACGCGAGACATTTTTAAACATAGACGCAGGGAGCCTTCCTCACAAAGTATCATAGAGTTCATGCACAGGTATTTCAGAATGGAAAAAAAGGGCCCTCAAGGCCTTCATTTAGAACCTGTCGACTTAAATCTGCCACCTTATTTTCCACAGAATTCGAACAAGTTGGATTCCGTTGTTTTCCAAGCCAAAATAGATCAAAAATAATAGATTGGGAAGGACTTGCTCCTAGGGGCAAAGACACTTACAATAGCAAGAAGTGACCCTTGACAAGGAAGGAGAAAGAGCTATAAAAAGCAGACACAACCTTGAAAACATGGCAATCTGGGGTAATTTATACCTCAGTACCTTTAAGGTAATTGGTTATAAGAAAACCTCCCCACCAGCACCAAAGGCATCTATACACGATGGCTTTATTTTGTAACCTAGGGTGGTAGTTGGGGTCACTGTACTATCATGAGTTCATTTTGCTTAATTTGCTTCCTTCCACCAACAAACCTCTGGTAGATCAGCGCTGCCCTTGTTGACACTGTGACTCTGATAGGCACTTGTCCTAGAACTTTCAGACTTGGAATGCTGTGAGCAGGTGACAGATATACTTTCTATACTAGTCTATAATGAAATCTGCCAAGAGCACAGTTGATGTATTATCCAGTAGTGATCTGGAACCAGCTTCCTGAGCTATTGAGAATAGACATATTTCAGAGATTTCTTTGAAGGGGTATCAAGCCAAATCAGCAGAAGGCATCAGTCAAATAATAACTTGGGTCCTTTGTGCCACTGGTACCCTGGCATACAGTGTGTAACTGGATTCTAGCCCAGTACCATAAATGATATTCATCTTGATCTTAAATTACACAAAATGAGTAGAACCTGATCAGTATAGTCTATTTAAGAAGACAGGGAAATGAATAATCCATCTTTGAAATATTTCTCTAAGCAGTTGTAAAACTTTTAATATTATCTTAATTATTTTAATATCATTTTAATTAACACGGGTTTCCATTATTGGAAAATTCACTTATTTAGGACCCTTCTCATTCTTTGCTGTGATGCCACATAAAGTGGAGGGATTTCATTAAATCTTTATATTCACATAGGCTCATCTCTAGGATTTCAGTATTTCCTAGAGCCTGACATTCTATTTTAGCTTAAGGACATAAGGATGTGAAGCAACTTGCCTTGGGTCAGAAAGCAATTATCAGCACAGACAAAATTAGAATAAATAATCCCCAAGTTACCAAACTATTGGTTTGCTATTGAGCATTTCTGCTTCTAAGTCTCTCAAGTCTTCCCTGCCTCAGCTGTCCTATTGTGACAGTACTCTTTGCCCCTTACATCACAAAGTGGGCTGTCATTTGTCTGCATATTGTCACCTCTGACCACCATCGGGAGAGCATATACCTTGATAAGCCCTTTAGTGGATGGATGAATACAGCCAACCACAGTCACCAACTGCAACTCATCTCTTGATCAAGGATCTCTCTTCGAGAAACTATTACTCTGAATTTAGAGTCTATAATTCCTGTTCTCTGTTTCCCAGATCACAAAGAAATGAAAGGAACTTGAGTTATAGAAATACAGGAAATAAAACTTGTCTGGGGCAGGATGGAAGAGGCACATACTATGAGAGATTGATCATTCACTCCAGATTCTTATTTCATAGAAAAAATGAGGAGGCCATAAAAAGCAGATTAAATTGTCCAAGTTATTATAGATACTTTAGGCCAGGGTCAAGGCTAGAACTCAGATCTCCTGACTCCATTAGCCTTTCCATACGCCATACTTCAATCCAAGCAATAGGAATCCCCTTTACCAGCTCCTGACTGTGTTTAAGGAAAGTGGATTACAGTCAGACAGGCAGGCAAAAGGCATTTATGATGAGCCTACCATGTATGTGACAAGTACTGTGCTGAGTTCAGGGTAAAGAAAGAATGAGAAGAAAACATGATTTCTGTCCTTGAAGAGCTCACATTCAAATGGGAGAAAGGAAACAAGCATTTTTTAAGTATCTACCATGTGCTAAGCACTGTGTTGAGTTTACAGATTTTTATTATATATATAATATTTATATGTTATATTTACAGATATTATTTACTTTGAGCCTCACAACCCTGGGAAGAAAGTGCTGCTATTATTGTGTGTGTTTGTCCTTCGTTGCCAAAGAAGACCATGCCATCAGAGAAATAATGACACCACTTGCACTTGACTTTGTTTTCAGTGAGGGAGGGCTGTGCAGGTCACCAGCCTCACTTCTCCTGTGGAGCCATCTGAATCCAGTGACCAGATATCATCAGGATGACTGGAGATGACCCAGGATGAGGAGTTGGGGTTAAGTGACTTGCCCAAGGTCACACAGCTAGGGAGTGTCAAGTGTCTGAAGTGAGATTTGAACTCAGGTCCTCCTGACTCTTGCACTGGTGCTCTATCCACTGCATCACCTAGAAGATCCTGCTATTATTGTACCTGTTTTGCAGCTTAGGAAACTGCATCAGACTGAGGAAGTGACTCAGTCTGAGAAAGTAAGTATCCAAGGTCACATTTGAACATAGCTCTTCTTGACTCTCAGTCAAGCACTCAGAGTCCTATGACATCACCAGATTATATAATTTATGAGGAGTAATCTCAGAAGGAACACACTAACAGAAAAAGGGTGGGGAGGAGACCCTGAGAAAGACCTCTGCAGAAGACAGAATCTGAGCTGATTTTGGAAGGGAGTCAGAAGGTAGAAGTGAGGAGTGAGAAAATTTCAGGTACTCTAATCAGTGGGAAGTCAATTAAAGTATTTTTGATGATAGTGAATAATATTATAGAACTCACACGTAAAACATATGGCAATAGAGGTAACCTTTTTCACAAGAGGAACAAATCATGAAATGGGGATGAGCCAAGCATGTTTGCTATTGTCATGTTGGAAATTCAGTGCAGATTCCAAGTTGAAGAGAAAGTCTATAGATGATGAGGTCCTCCAGGTTCTCATGTGTATCAGTGACATTATTCTGATTACATCATGTTCTAAATCATGGGAGAGCTTCTTTATTGAAAGCTATAGCCATTTAAAAATGTTTGGCATAAATGGAGAGAGAAAACCTATTGGCCAAATCGCAACATATTGAATTAAATAGATAGCCTGCAGGGCTCCCTCACCAGTGGACATTTGTGTGTTTGCATGTATGTGTGGGTATGTGCATGTGTTCATGTTTGTTTATATTTATATCTTGGGCAGATACTATAAATGGGCTATGATCTGGGCCCAGAATAATTTTGTTTTAAAGGAGGCAAGTGGGTTGGATTGCTTTTGGGAAATTTAACAATTCATCTAATTACCCTCAAGCTTCTCCTTTAAACAAAGACCAATCCTTTTAATACCCCTATCTTTCTGGTGATGTCATGGGACTCTGAGTCATGAAAAGCTATTGATGTTGAAGAAAAAAAATTAAAGATTAACTAAGGGACAGTGAAGAGGCTTGTGGTAGGCATTAACAGACACCAGTACATTATACACAGAAGGAGTTGCATAGAGAGAAGAGGTGTAAAGAATTTAATGAAATAGACATATGATGAAAAAAGATGAGCTCCCTCTGCAGTGAAACCAAAAGACAATAGATAGTTTATATCTTCCATTAGATCTTCATGATTCAATAGAAAACATGAGAAAGCCTCCAACTCATTGTGTATACTCTCTACAGCAAATTTCTGCAAGGACATGAATGAAAGTCTTGGAATAGTAGCAAATATGGATAGATTTCAATCAGCATCATTGGAGAGAATGTTAACCTTAATTAGATTACAAGTGTATTGACATATTGGAGAACTATGCTAATAGCATATAAAATATAAGCCAATTTAAAGAATTGATCAGCATTGCTTAAGGTTAAAAGACGCTATGGAGCCAACTGACAGGAATATAGGAAAATAGATCTGGAATTAGAAGGGACATTAGAGGTCATCCAATCCAGTCCCTTCTCTTTGAGGTTTTTGTTCTTTAGACCTTAGTTTCTAAGATCTAAAGAGGTCAAGTAATTTGCCCAAGATCATACAGGTAGCAAACAAAAGAATTGGTCTTCAAACTCATATGCTGTGACTACAACTTCAGCACTCCCTGCTCTGTGCCTTACTCCTCCCCATATCCTCACAACATATTCCAAAATTATTTTGGAATAACAAATTGCATTCCTCAGGAGCACATAAACTCCTTGAGAGCAGGTACTTGTCTTTCTATCCCCATCTATATAACACAGTTCTGGGTACACAGTAGGTGTTTAACAAATGTATGTTGAATTAAATTAAGATGGTTAGGGGTGCAAGTAAGCTGTTCTCTTTCCTAATGGAGCATGTGCATATATGCAAACAAATAATTCTCATTCTGCCTCTTCAAGTTTTGGTTTGTATATCATTTCTTATGTGTCAGTAAATATGCCAGAAGAGAAAAATAAGAAAATTAAAAGAGGCCAAGGGATCCTGAAATTCAGAATATACATCCAAAGAGAGGAATACAACTCTAGGAATATTTAGAGGTGTAGGTATGCAATGCTAAGGAGAATAAATGCTTATTAATGATGTTAAAGACTAGAATATGTATCGATACGCTAAATTAGAGAAGTAAAGGATCATTGCATTCTTTTGTGAGAAGCACCAAGTAGCACCAGTTGTACTGCATTCACCCCTCAGTATTACCCTCAAAAGATGAGACTTGGAAACTGGATTTCACTTGAGTGTGAAATGTTCCACCCTTCACAGGAAAGGTGGGGGTGGTTACTAGACATGTTCCTTCAATTGTCTGCTTCCTATTCATTCTAATGGGCTGGCAGAGTGACTTATATTTGGAAACTGAATTTCTGCTCCTCCTGAACTTTAAAAAATGTGAGGTTGCCAGTTCCTACAGGTTGAAAATAGCACTGTATTATTTAGCCAAGCATTTGCAGATTTGAAATGCTTTTTTAGAATGAAAAATTGAAAAAAATAATATGGCAAATGCATCCATGATGCCTAATGGTAAATAAACCTAGAGGGATCAGGCTTTAATGATTTTATGTTCATTTTTAATTTTATTCCTAAATATCCCTCTACATGTATGTGCACTTTATGTATATGAACATATAATGGGAAAAGCTAGAAATTAGTGAGATCTTCCTCATCTCCCAAGCACATTTGTATGTCGTCTCTCAGAAGCCTTTAAAAAGTGTCAAAAGCTGTTTTCTCTGAACTACTTTCCGACTAAAACTCTAGGAAGGTGCTCTGTGCATAACTGAGGCAATTCAGTACTTGTGATAAGAGGATCTCATTTGATCGGTTGCAGGGGGATGTTGAAACTACGCAGCAGAGCGAACTTTTCTTAAGAACCTCAGTAGTGCCCATCTACACATACATAATCAACATGCTAGTTGCAAATCATTATTTTATTTAGTGATATCCATTTGTCACTTATCATATACTATTTTACTTTTTCATATATTCAATTCTTTTTGTCTCTGAGACTATAAGTTCCACGAGATTAGGATTTATGCCTTATTTATCTTTGGATCTATCATGGTGTCTGTTTGCACTGAGGTCAAAGTAGGAGCTCAAGACATATCTGATGATTGTCTTACGTTTTCATGAAAAAATATCCCATTGACATCTATCTATCCATGTTTAGTTTATTCATTAATCTTCTCTGGGCTGCAATTTCCTCACCAGTAAAATGAGGAGACTAGACTAAGTGGTCTCTGAGGGTTCTTCTGCCTCTAAGTCCATGAGTCTACACACATACTGGCGAGTAACAAAGCTAAACCTCTTTTAAAATATTCTACAGTTGAGACATTTCATTTCAGACTGTTTCCCACTCCTCTCAATCCAAACTGGTCTGTTAATTATATCTAACTTCACGTAATTTGTGATGTTAATTATACTCCAGAACTATATAGATATATAAATATTATTCACATACATGTTAGCACATTGGAGTAGAGGTGGGAGACATAATTTGGAATGTGAGGAAAATAAGGATGGGGGAGATTTTAGGTGCTCAGAACTTCTGGGGGTAGTCTGTGAAGGTTCCTTTAAGGATATGTGTCATTTTTCTTTGGTAATATTGTCAATCTCATATTCCTATGGTTCTAATTCCAGCTCTGCCATGATAGAGGTTGACTTCTTAAGAACTGCTCTACCCATAGCAAAAGAAGAAGATTCACGGCAACCTTGAGCTAAAAGGACTGAAAAGGTCCTTAGCACTTTACTGAGTGGTTTTTTCTGCTCTAGGTAAAGCTATACTTGTAGGCTCACAGAATATTCCAGGAGGAAATGGATTTTAGATCTCAATTTTAACCAATTCCGTCCTTCTACAGATGAGAAAACAGGTCCATAGAGGATAAGTGACTGGGTAATGGACTTGTTCAAAGACACCAGGTAACTAGCAACCCTGGAACCTGAATTTCATGTCTCCTACTTCTCAATACAATACTTTTTTTTTTTTTAAGTGACTCATCAAATGTTCCTCATCAGCTAAAGAAGGACAAGGTAACTACATCATATAAAAGCAACACAAAGCCACTAGTAAGTGCAGGGAGAGGTAATTTAAGCAGTCTTGTGGGTAAGTAGTGATAATTCCAAATTACAAATTTGTAAATCTTCTTTGCAAGTTTAAATTTTATGAAGGTTCAATAGTGCATTTTGCCTCTTAGACATAGTAGGAGTCTGCTAAATGTATATTGAGCTTGGTGTAATAGGAGGAATATTGTGTGTGTGTCCATCCTTCGTTGCCAAAGAAGACGATGCCATCAGAGAAATAGATATGACTTGCACTTGACTTTGTTTTGAGTGAGGGAGGGTTGTGCAGGTCACCAGCTTCACTTCTCCTCCACAGCCATCTGAATCCAGTGACAAAATACTCATCAGGATGACTGGAGATGACCCAGGATGAGTCAACTGGGGTTAAATGACTTGCCCAAGATCACACAGTTCATGAGTGTCAAGTGTCTGAGACGAGATTTGAACTCAGGTCCTCCTGACTCCTGCACTGGTGCTCTATCCATTGCACCACCTAGCTGCCAGGAGGAATAATAACTCTGCAGTCAAGGGGATTTAAGTTCAAACTCTGTTTTTGTTGTTTACTAGCTTTGTTACCATAAGCAATTCACTTGGCTTCTCTAGGCTTCAGCGCTTAGCACATTGTCTGACACATAGTAGGTGCTTAATAAATGTTTATTGAGTGACTGATTTACTCATGGGTAAATTGATAGATTTAGACTGTATGGCTTCTGAGACTCCTTCCAGTTCTAGAGTTATGATTTCATGAATTATTTATTTTTGCTCATGTTTATATCTTTACTAAAGTTTTGCTCTACTACTTCATTGCAGCATAGAGATGACCCCGGATCCTCAGTGACTATAACAGCAGAACACAGGATCTGCTTGTCTTACGTACAGACTGCAGCCTAGGTGAAATCATGGGGCTGGATATTTTTGTTTGCTCTCAGAACTCACATCTTACAAACTGGCAGTTTGTTGGTGTAATTAGGCATCGGAGTCAATCAAGTCAACAACGAAAAAAGAAACCAAACACTATGAAACTTGTCTCAAATAAGTATGGAAAACAAGGAGAACTTTTCTGTGACCTACAGAGAGTGCGCTTTGTTTCATCATAGCCATTACCATAGAATATGTCTGCCCAAAATTCAAGTTCGTTTTCTACAGGAGAAAAAGAGAGTTGGAGGTGAGATTCAAGTCTGCTTTTCAGATGATCAGGGACAAATAAGTTTTCCTGTGAAACCAAATAACTAAACTTTGGTAAAGTGCTTTGCTAGCTTTAAGTATAAATAATTGTATAAATTATAAAATAAATTGTATGTATAAAATACATATATATGTATAAAATACAATAAAATGTATAAAATAAACCTGTATAAATAATAATGATAATAGCAATAATAAATAATTGAAGAAGTGTTTTGAGGAAAAAATAAAAGGAAGTCCAAAGGGTAGAAGTATGTAACACAGAGAAAGAAAGGAAAAAAGAGGACTGGATTTTTGAATTCATAAAGTGATATGGCATTCTTCTTTCAGGGGGGGATGTTGGAGGCAGGAGATTCTTACACTTCAAGGAAGGATTATGTGGAACTAGAGGTTTTGTAAGGTTCAAACTTATTTAAGAATGATTATAGGAATAAGAGAAAAACAGTGGTGATTGGTGACTTCCTGCTCAGGGGAAAGAAATCACAGAGTTAGCGACTGCTGTTTTCAAGGCATGTAGGCATGAGATGATGGAGAGTCACTTGAAAATTATCAAAGCTCACAACTGCTAATCACTTCTTGTGTTAAATGTGGGGACAAATGATACCACCAAAAGGGACTTAGAAAGAGTTGCTAAGGATTGTGAAAATCTATACCAGAAAAAATGAAATGAAGCTATTTAAAACATAGAAAGTATTTTCATTGCTGTGTTCATCCTTCATTTTCAAAGCAGACCATGATATCAGAGAAATGATGACATGACTTGCACTTGACTTTGTTTTGAATGAGGGAGGGCTGTACAGGTCACTAGCCTCACTTCTCCTCCTGAACAACCTGGATCCAGGGACCAGATATTCATCAGGATGACTGGAGATGACACAGGGAGACCTTGGTCTTTGAGTCTAAGGCCTTTTCAGGTACTCACTTAAAGGGAGGTAATGCCCATTCAGTGAATACTTTAAAAAGTAGAAAATAGAAAAGAAAAAAGAAAAGTAGAAAAATAGAAAAGAAAAAAACAAATAGAAAAATTGCAATGGGAAAGGTGGGAGCCTCAGGGTTGTTGTTTGGAAGAGAAACTACTCTGCTCTTGATTGTTTACCCTTTCTCGGTATCCTCTGCTGATTCATAATCGGTATTTTCTCATGTAACTGTAGTTGTACCTCTAAGGCTGTATCCTAGACCTTCTTTTCTCTTAACATTCTCTGACTTGTTAACATCATCAAATATCATTGGCTTAGCTATTGTCTCTATGAAGGTCACACACATAGATGTGTACATGTGTACATATATACATCTTGCATGTGTATACATATATGCACATATATTATATATACATATAAAGAATTATATATACACATATTATATATACATGTATAACATATATATAATATTAAGAATTATAAAAGCTAACACTTATACAGTGCTTACTATATGCCAGGCACTGTGCTACATGTTTGACAATTATCTCATTTGATCCCCACCAAAATCCTGGGAGGTAAATACTATTATTATCCCCATTTTACAGATGAGGAAACAGAGGCAGACAGAGGTAAAATGACTTGCCCAGGTTCATACAGCTAGGAATTGTCTAAGGAAGGATTTAAACTAAGATCAACATGCCAATCCTGTATTTGCATTACTATTAGATTGAAAGGAGGAATTTGAGAAGAAAAAGACAAAAATGAAATGTTAATAGTTAGCTTGGTTGCCTACAACCATGATTTCAATTTTAAACCATGGATTAAAATATAGGAGTGATGAGCTCTTGGCAAGAGATAGAATATGCCAACCAAGAACAGTAAAAACATATCTGCTTGAAATTTTGTTCATCTAATCAAAAATAAAGTTAAATGAAAAAGAAGGGAGAGAGAAAATTGCCTAGATATATCTATTAGCCTCAATCCTTTGAAGACTAACTACCCTTTCAGAAGAGAAACAGTAAAAGTGCCAAGAAAAGCATAGGAGACAAAAATTTAAGAAAGGGGGCAGCAGTAAAACTCACATCTTCAGATAGCTACATATAAATGCGAAAAGTAGAGTTAACTACTAACAAGACCAAATCTGGAACCTAATTCAAGCAGGTCATTTGACCTTGAAGGCATTATAGAGACTTTGGGGGATGGAAATAATGACTGGAATTTGGTTATGGAAAATTAAAACTCATTCAAAAGAAACTGATTAGATTTTTTTAAAAAATAAATATCATTTATATTAAGATATACCTATACCAGGAAATCCTGAAACATGAAGGGAAATTCAAGAAAAAGAGCAATTAATTGAGAATCAACAGAGATAGAAAAGGAAATGATACTGTTGTAGTAGCAAGCAACAGATCACTTGGACAGAAGGATGAAGATAAGGAGTCTGGGAAAAAGACCATGAACCTGATATGGCTGCACAGTGTAGTAATGGGGAGCTTTAACTATCCTTCAGTGGACTGTGCTTTTTTCTTCCAATAGCAGAGCAACTACTGAAACTGTGACTTGTCTTAGTGCTCTATTAGTCAACCAACAAGCACTTATTAAGGTTATTAATGTTATATCAGGCCTTGAGGATAAAGAGGCAAAAATGGAATATTCTCTGTCAATCAATGACCATTTTTAAACGTCTTGTATGTGCCAGGCATTGTGTTAAACCCTTAAGTTTGCTAACATGTATGCATATAAATTGATATAAAATATATACAAAATAAGTGCAAGGTAGTATATGGGAAGTATGTATGGGTGCCAGCAGCAATGAAAGGAAATTTTTCTTAAAGAAAGTGGCATTTAGCTCAGTTTCAAAGGAAACAGATTCATAGAGGCAGAGGCAAAAAGGAAGTATGTTTTAAGAACCAGAGAGAGAGAGAATGCAAATGCACAGAGATGGAATAATGATAATTTTGTTGATGGAGGGAGCAAAGGGAATTGCTACTAGGGGAAGAGCAGAGGACCTGGGTTCCATTGCCACCTCTGATACTTGCTATGTGTGTAACATCGGACAGGTCACTTCACCTCATGGACATCTATAAAAAGAGTAAAATTGCATAAGATGGCCTCTGAGGTCACTTCCACCTCCAAATCTGGGTTCTTGTCATCCTAAGAGAAGCAAAGAGAAAATTGCTTACTAATTTAAAAAAAAAAAACAGAAATATTTAGGAACAAATATCCACTGCATCAGAGAGTTTGTGGTAGGAGAACAGGTTACAAAGGGAGGAAAGAAAGGAAAGGCTTACATAATATGGCACTCTAGTATTTTTCAGGAGAAGTTGGTATAATAGCAATGAAAAGCTCTCAGGAATAAAATTCCACAGAAACAAGTAAAATGGTAGATTAAGAGTGGGTACCTAGGGAACTTGTAGACAAACTCAGATGCTAAAATTATATATAAAAGAGGAAGCTATAAGGGTGATGATCTGTAAAATTTGGATCCTGTCAAAAGGCCACTTAAGGATCTAGAAGGCCACATATGGCCTTAAGTTGTCAGGTTTCCCACCCGTGGCTTAGACAATTACTTCTAAAGTATTCACTTAAGATGTTACCCTTGATCCATTGAGTATGTAAGAACACATCTTATTTTATTCTCACGATGTTCATCTGAAAAAGTCCTCTACCTCCCTGTAGTGCAACAGGAAGATCGCGTGGATTGGTTGCAAAAATTCGTCATTCCCTCTGGGATTGGTTTAAACCAAGAGGATAGCATAGAACTCTAAAAATTCAAATAAATACCTGGCAGTTGAGAGGACATAGTGTTTTAACTGAAGCCTTGAGAAAGAAATGACTAGGGGAGGGAAAAGGAGCTCTTAGACTCGGATCTGGTCTTAATCTCCCCTCAACTCTTGACCAGAGGAACTTCAGGAACTTTAATGAGTTCAGAGGATTTAGACTTTTTCATCAGTATACTAGAAGCATCCTCGGGGAAGAAAAACCTGGTAGCAAAGTCTGAATAGGGAGCAAAGAATGAACTGGAGAAGATCAAGAGAGGTAGATTCATGGCTCTGCCAAGAGCCTGACAGGGAAAACAAAAACAGATTACATCATATGTGAGGGGACCATTGCAAAGACAAAAGCAAAGGAACTCTCAGGAGCTATGAAGTATCCTTTTGTCATATGCACAAGCTTGGATCCACTTTTCCTTAGATTCTGTATTGGTGATAGATTGAGTCATTGAGATGCTTGTACCAACTGCAATGCCCTTACAAATATTCTTTTATAAATGCTAATTATGTTTGATTGGCTAATTGATATCAGTTGATAATCATGGGAACACACTGGAGAGGGCTTCTACCATATAATATCAGAAAAGACAATCTCTAAGCCTTCAGGTTACCCCTACAGTCCTCTAGGGACCTAATAACATTGCTCTGGGACGTTGGTTGCCAGTTGTTGAGTGGAAGTTAAGAGATGGAGCCCAAAGAATGCATTAAAGAAGCAAGGGCAAGCAATCAAGGACGTCTATAAAAGAATACCATGGTTCTATAAGATTGTGGCTTGTCTTTTGTTCTCAAAGATGACCATGACATCGGGAAGATGGTACCATGACTTGCAGAAGAATTGGAACTAGGACTGGACAAAGTCACCAGACTTGCTTTCTGCTCCAGAGCCATCTGGGTTCAGCAAATTTAATGGCTGAATCCTATAAGATTACTATAGTTTCAAAAGCACTAAAACCCTTAATTAAGGAGCTAGAATGATGGACTGAAGGAAATAAATTTAAATTAATTTCTTTATTATATTAGTTAAATTGTTATGTAATCATTTCTAAATACATGTAATTATTGCTAAATTTATTTATTTAAATATAAATTTATTATTAAATTTATTTAAATTGAAATTTAAAAAGAATAGATTAGGCATAATGGTATATATCTATAGTCTTTGTTAATGGGAAGGAAAAGACCAGTATCCCTTGAATTTGTGAGTTTTGTGCTGCAGCATGGTGACAACCAATTCCAGGTCTTCACTGAGTCCCATTACTCATACAGTAAGCCCTAGGAAGGAGGATAGGTGTGGGTGGCTGCCTGAGGTGGGCAGGTAGACACCAGCTGAGTTCAGAAACAGAGCAAGTTTATCTTATGTAGATCAGCAGTGCTGTTGGGTCTGTAAGTGACCACTGTAATCCAGTCTGGGAAAGATAAGGAGACTCAATTTTAATAACAGTATTTCAAATGATGGTGATGATGACAGATAAAAAATATGAAATTCCAGACACTTGAATTCTAAAAATCAACTTCAAAAATACAAGATGAGTGAGGTGAGTTGAGGATATATAACCATCCCTACATAAAAAGACTTGGACTTTTCATTTACCAAAAGTCAAACTGAATCAATAGTATGATGAACACAAACAAATAAAAAAAGTTGTTACTGTCCTAAAATGTATTATGAGTGGCACAACATCCAGAATAGGGAAAGTCTCTGTCAGAATACATCTAGGCTACCATGTTCAATTCTAGGCACTTCCTTGTAGCAAAATCCAATACTAGAGAATGTCCAAAAGAAGTTGACAAGGATGTTGGTAGAACTAAAAAATGTCCCCAGGAATTTACCCCAATTGCTGGTTCTTCCCTCCAAATATATTTATTATGTATGTTTTTTATTTACTTATCCAGGCACATGTCATTTCCCTCCCTCACCACTCCCTTCCCCCAGTAGAGTATAACTTTCTATATACCAGAGACATTTTTCTTTTTGTCCCCATGTCCCTCCCATTTACACAGTGGCTATCCTATCAATTAACACGTTGTGGGAGCTTAATACATAACTCACTGCATTTCATTAAATCTGAGACAGCTTCAATCCTTAACATGCTGCAATGCATTACCAAGTAATTTGGTGAAATTTCACAACTGATCTACATTACAGATATTCTCATAAGATTTATCCAAATAACATTAGACTATTTTCAATAATTAAAGGTTTTAAATGTTTTGTTGATCTTATTTCTTCAAAGCTTTTTAATTTTATGTAGTCAAAATTATGTTTCACAAGTTTTTACAATAATCTGTATCCCCTAACTGGTTAAGAATTCTCACATATTCACAGCTGCAGATGATATTTCTCTCCATTTTCAGGCTGTTTTTTCAAAGAAGTGACTTTTTTCATTTGTTGCCTATACATTTAGAATTTAATGTGATGGGTGATATAAGATACTATTCTAGCCTGAAATTTTAGCAAAACTGCTTTACTGTTTTCCAAGCAATTCTTGTCAAATAGGGAGCAAAATGGCTATTTCAACAGGGGCGTAAGGAAATTATCAAAGTACTATATTCAACTTCCTTTGAAGTGGAGTTGGTGGTGGATTGGCCACATCCAAGAGAACCTATGCAGGAAGCTCCAGTTTATTTACAAATATTTTGCAAATAACTGTCAAAACAGTGTAGACCTTAAGAAAATCCACAATATTTATGTTATTTACATCTGTATGATATAATATATACATTAGAAAGGTACCACAGCAGGAGTATATGTTTTATCTTTCTTGGAGAGTTTGGGGGTTTTTGTATGGTTTACATTTTTAATGCTAAAAGGAAGCTTCCAAGGATGCTGCCCTTAAAGAAAGACATATGGCAAGACCAGATAATTTTGAGTGTTCTCTTTATTTTTTCAACTGAATGACTCTGGGATTATTGTCTGAAAAATCTCCATTGAGAGATAATGTGTTTTATAATATAGTTTAGCTTTTACATGTATTAAAAACGACTATAATAAATATGCACAGGTTTTATATGTTAGTTGTATATGTTCTGTCCAACTAAATGTTTGTTTTGCAATATTTTGTTGCTGAAAGGTCTAACACCATCCCAGGAGACCAGCTGAAAAGAAAAAAATAATGCTCACATTAAGTGTGTTAGTCTGAAAATGCTCAATAGTACATGGTGATTCCCAGTAGAATATTAAATGGTTTCATTCCAAATCCATGGAAAATTGTGCTTGGCTTTATAATTTCTGCAGGCATGGCCTCATCCTTGTTTGAAAGCCTTTTCATTTTTAAAAATATTGGGTTTCCCTATCTCGCCCAGGCTAGAAGTTCAGGACCACTCACAGATCTGGTCCCACTACGGATCTGCACAGGAATTTTTGACCCTTTTGACCTGGGCAAATTCATTCTTCCTTAGTCAATAACCTGGTGATTTTTGCTCCCCATGCTCACCATATTGATACTGAACTTAGTGTAGACAACAGATTGGCATAGCCCACTGCAGCAAAACTTCTGAGCCCAAGAGATTTGCTACCTTCCCTAGTACCTGGGCATACAAGCATGGGCCCTCATATCCAACCAGATTGAAAATATTAAAATAAATATAGACCATTCCAAAATCACTCTGTATAAGCCCATAAATAGTGGGGAAATGTTTCTGGACCTAATGGACTTTATTCAATACTTTGATGGATTGGTGTTCTCATTGATGAGGCTGTTTCATTTATTGGTGTAGATACCAGTGTAGCACCTGTAGCAGCCCCACACTTTGGGCACCAGAGAAGCCATCCCAGATTCAAAGAACTCAATAGATCATTACCCATTCAAAACGCCTCAAGACTCACCAACAATTTATCTTTACCAGATTGCCAGAAAACACATTAGGCCAAAACAAAGGATATTTGATCTAAGAGCTTAGCCAGTGATTTCTAGACAGTGATTATGGTTGGAGCATAGGTCACAGAAGACAAGACCACCCCAGTCTGATGCTTTGAGAAAAAGCAATTCCGAAAGTAAGTTGAAGAGGAAGGGAAAAGCGGAGTATGGTAGTGGGGTAAGATCTATGTGGCAGAACATAGGCCTGAAGGGAGGCATGGGACAAAGATTCATGGGAATACATAGAATGGGGTTGTGGAAGGACCACAGTTGAGAGGTTAGGGGCACTCTTAGGTAAAGGCTCCGTTGTTTCACCTTAGTTATTCTACCCTAGCTCTTCTTATAAGAACCTCCTCCCCACTCCAGCTTTTTTTTCTTTACATAAGCATTCTAAGTTGAACCAAAATAGAAGGATTTGGGACTCCTATGAAATTCTCCTAGACTGGTATCTTGCTTGTAGCCAACTCTCCTTCACCTCATCTGCCAGGCCCTCCTTGTCTCTCCCAGCTTTGGATTCACAGTCGAAGGGCGTCAGTGTATTTGCTGTACTACAGTGAAGATGCAAACACATTTTCAATAATGAACATATGGGAAAGGAGTTAAAACCAGTTCCAATTCTTTCCCAGTCATATTACTGGCTGTAACAGCAAAGAAGGAAGGAGAGAGTTGAGATAAGAGGGGTATATATGCCTGATTGCAGTTTTCAATTTTTCAGTATTACTTTTACTATTCTTTACACTCATTCACAGTTCATACCTGATGTTCCTGTTATCTTTTTTATCATGTAGCTTCCATCCTGTAGCTCTCAGCTAAACTTAAAGAAAATTCTTACCTACTAGTGAATAATCTAAGTTAACATTTTTAGTACAAAGGGTGGGTATTTTTGTAAGCCTTGTCCTAACAGTTCATCTAGTTTCGTGTAATTATCAAAATTTTTTATGCAAAAATAACAATATATTTAAAAGTCTTTTCCCCCACACTCAATCAGGTTACTTATCTACATGTCAACCAAGCAATTGATATTCTTAAACTCCAGTGTTCCAAGAGATCTTGAAGAGCCCTCTAGTCATTAGGAGGATGTACATTCACTTATATCCTTCAGTGATGTCTCAGACACAATTGTGGAAATTGGTAGTTGAAATACAGAGGTAATAAACAGAAATAGTATTATTGTTGATTATGTAGAGAATAACTAAAGGTCAACAGAAACCTCTGTCAGGTTGACCCATGTAGAAAATTGCAAGTAATTGATTTGGTGAGGATGTATCTTTCCAAATAAAAATGCTGAAAATCTGACCTTTTCACTATCAATAGTAGACCCTTCTAGACAGAATAGAAGGCAATCTTCATAATACTCACATTTATATAGCACTTTCAAGTTTTTAGAGTACTTAAAATGTACTCTCTTTTTAACTCACAACCATCTTGTGAGGTAGCTGCTATATATTATTTTATCCATTTTACAGAGGAAAAGAAAGACTGTGATTCGTAATACTTAAGTGATTTGCCCAAGGTTACACAGTTAGCAGGATTTGAATATAGGTCTTTTTGACAGAAAGTCGAGAGCTATGCCTGGTTGACTTTCTATAAGGATATATAATAATCATTTTCTCCTGCCAGTTGGCATTATCTTTCATATATGTATATAGATATATGCATATATATATAGTATATGTATATGTGCATGTATAAAGTGAGCTGTTTTCAACAAACCACATGCAAGAAGGGACATGCATGTGAGATCTAATTAATCAGTCAACAGGCATTTATTAAACACTGTGCTAGGCACTGAGGATGTAAATGAACCAATCAACATTTCAATTGGCAGGGTTCAGAAGTGGTGGGGAATTCCTGCAGAGACCTGAGTCCTGTCCTACATATCCATTGGGTACTCAAATTTTAATTACCTCTGTGAGTTTAAAAGGGCTATTTCATTATAAAGAACTCCCTCTCCACACATCAATTTCCTTTCTGATTTTGCATAAGATCCAAGTATCTTCTGTCTTTTGTCAGGGCATGAACAGAGACTATACATGGTGGTACATAGCATATCTCTAGTCAGATTGAAGGGAAAGGTATTTTGAATGTGGGGTTTCATCCCTTAAGAAGAAGGAACTTCAATGGCTTGGTTACATTCACTGTGCAGAAAGTTGGGATGTGAAACTCCCAATTCTGGAGTCAATATCGTTTAGTAAGCTACACCTTCCTTGAGGCTACTTTTAACTCCTAGTGAATGTCCCATGAATTGACCTAAAATGGAATGAGTCTTTTGCAAATGGTCTGTGAATTAATAACACTCTGGGCTCCCATATGTCAAGATTGTAACATCTTTTTTTCAAGGATAATGCTGGATTGAATCTCTTTTTCCTTTCCTTCTTTTTCTTCCTTTTCATTTTGTGTGCCTTCTTCCTTAGCCTTTCTGCTATTGCCATTCTCAATCCAGAAACAATTTTAACATCCTACTCCCCATAACTATAAGGACA
The DNA here is from genome assembly GCA_023548195.1 of Bettongia penicillata ogilbyi. Lineage (NCBI taxonomy): Eukaryota > Metazoa > Chordata > Mammalia > Diprotodontia > Potoroidae > Bettongia > Bettongia penicillata. The sequence goes on from JAJHZJ010000566.1 coordinate 1,242,441, forward strand.
AGAGGATCCCTCTAGGATTCTAGATTTAGAGCTGAAAAGGCAATTAGATTCTGTCTGGACCAACCTTGTTATACAAGAATTGTACACTGTATCAAGATAGCATAAGAGGCCCAGAAATGCTAAGTGACATATATCTAAGGTCACACAGGTAATAAATAGTGGTGTTGAGCTTTGAACCCCAGTACTCTGACTCCAAATCCATCACTCTTCTGTATCGCACTGCTTTCACAGTGGAAAAGTTTTTTCGAATACTAAGTTATATTTATGTGGCAGCTGTCTCTGCATACTTAATGATACTTTCTTGAAATGATGAAATTTACTTTCACAGGTCTTTTGTGTCTACATGATGCTTTTTGAATTAGACATTATGACATAGCTATTCGGGGAATGTTTTGCCTCTTTCTAAAGGTTGCATGTTGGACAGTGCTTCCATAGACCAGTGATCCACCTAATGTATTGAGTGGGGAGAGGAGTATAAGGGCAATAGGATTGTTTGGAGGCAACTACCTTGAACACTTGGGGCTAGGGGTAGGGTGCCAATACATCAGCTCCAAGGCCCTTCTGTGATTGGATATGTAATACCAAGTTATTTCACACCATTAAATCTCTCCTAGGGGGGAAAAATCTGTCTTCCCCAATTCTCCAAACTGTTTCTTCTGTCTAGAAGCCAGAGTTAGGATTGGCCAACCCAGCCAAAGAGGTTTTTGGCTACAAACATGGTAATGGAGTTCTGTAGAAAATCTCTATTGACAGTCAGGACAGTCTGGATTTTAACTATTGATTTCATTTATCATAGACATGCATACCCATATCACCCAATATGTGATGTCACAACCTTTCCACCATGTTAAAAAAAAAACAGTTCCATTTTAATCTGGAAAGTCAGTTTGGAATAGTAGAAATAATGGCAGATAGTCAGGAGACCTGGTTTCTAGCCTCATTTCTACCATCATCTCTGCTTCTTTAGGCAAGTCATCTCAGTTCTCTGCTCAAGCTTCTTTACCTGTCAAATGAGGTGGTTATGTTATTTTATATTATGTTAATTATATTATATTGCATTAATTATATTATAATTTTCCATGGCTCTGAAACATTTTAAAATTTGTATGCTTAAAAAATACTATCATTAATCAATGACTCCTGCCACTGATTTCCAATAGAATCCTCCTTTATAGCAAAGAAGTAGAGTTAAGCAAAACAAATCATCATTTTAGCCATTTCTGACAACATATGCCTTATTTTGAGCCTATACTCCACTCATTTTCTGCCAAAAGCAGGGAGATATGTTTCATTATCAATCTTCAGAAATCATGATAGATCACTACAAAAATCAGAATTCTGATATCTTTCATGTTCTGTGCCTCAGTCCCACTTCCCTTTATGTTATTATTGCCATCGTCTAAATTGTCCTCCTTCTGCTTATCGCTTTCTCCATCAGTTCATGCAAATCTTCCTAAATCTTTCTGAACTTTTTGTATTTTTCATAGAATATCAATATTCCATTACACTGAAACCGAACATAATTTATTTCTCAGCTGATTCTTTTATTATTTTTTGCTACCAAATAAAGGGATGTTTTAAATATTTTGTTACATATGAGACCTTCTTCTCTGTCTTTGACCTCATCTGGCTTGGAAACTTGATGTAAGAGTATATATACGATTTTATAATCACAACTAGACCCTCACTATATCAAAACAATCCTCCTCCTCCTCCATAATGTATTCCTTATCCTACTCAGCATAGAAGAACTTCTAACTTTTTCTCTTTTGTCAAGAGCCATATACCTTCACTTCAAATGTCACCAAGAAATCTGATGGTATTCCTTAGAGTCCCCTTTTCTCCCCACTCCTCATCTCATCTTCTTCTAGCATTTTCTCTTACTATATCTTCATTCCATTTTCTGAGGATGAGTTAACCCTTCTGCTCACCAAGGCCAGCCTCTTTGCATGTATCTTTGATCCCCTCCCCTCCCACTTTTTTCTCTAACAGATTGACCCCACTATCATTTCAGTCTCTCCCTATTGCTTCTCTTTCTTACAAAGATACTCAAGTCTCCTCCATTCTGAAAGTAAAACAAAAACTCTGCCTTGACCAGATTCTTCCATGCCCACCAGGACACCAGGTATGGATCTATAGCACCCCTTCCCTTCTTATCTCTTTGAAAATGCCATCTACAACTGGCAGCTCTACTTCGCTCACTCTCCTCTGAACCTCCTACTTCTGACTTCATCATTCCACAGAAACAGTTCACTCCAAATTTACCCAAGATCCCTTAATTGATCAATTGAATGTCTTTTTTTTGATCCTCTATTTTTCTTGACTTCTTTACAGATGTCAATATTGTTGACCACCCTCCTCTCCTGGATACCCTCTCTTCTCTAGTTTTTCATGACTCCATTCTCTCCTGCTTTTCTTCTTTCCTCTACGATCACTTCTTAGGCTCCTTTGATAAAACTTCATCCATGTCCTATCCACTAACAAGAACTATAACCTCTGGTTTCAGGGTTTGCTGAGTCCTCTTCAGGGTTGTTCATTTATCTTTAGTGGCAACCTGGTACTCGACTGTAAGGCACTTTAGCAATCAGCCACACCTTGATTAAAAAAAAAAACAACTTCTTGGCAGATAGGCTAAGCCAGGTTGAGAGTAACTGACAGACCTTGAGCCCATCAGTGAATTAGATGGGTATCTACCCCAAGCATGTGATGACTTCCCTGGGCATTATGGGTGGATGAGAACACTTTATCCCAGAGGCCACAAAGGCATCTGAAGCAGGCACAATGTAGCACTTAGAGCTTGGTCAGACATTTAATTCATTGTACTTATCTGCTGTATCCTGGGTTGCTGTCAGTTGTCCTGGCTTTTATCTGGACTTTGATAACTCTGGAAGAAAGAGTGATGTTGGTGACATTGTGCCTTGCTTAAATACAATTCATAGATGAGTCAAAACATCACCCCGTGATGTCACTGGTCCTCTTCAAAAATAAAGGACAGACTACAACTCTCACTTGGTGATCTCATTAACATCCATAGGTTCAACTGTCATTGCTATACAGATGATTCTCATATCTATTTCTTTAGTACTAGTCTTTCTCCTGAGCTCCAGTCCCACATCATCAGTGCCTTTTAAACATTTAGAACTGGAAGTCCTGTAGGTGTTGGATGCTCATCATGTTCAAAGCAGAATTTGTTATCTTTTCTTCTCCAATCCCTCCCATCTATTGAGGACACCACCATCCTTTCAATCACTCATATTTGTAATTTCTTCACCCTTGACTTCTCTGTCTCTTACCCAATATGCCAAATTTTACTGCAAGAACAAGGCAAATAAAATGATGAAAGGCTCTGAGTTTATGTCACATGGGGATTAGTTGAAGGAAGTGAGATTGTTTGGTCATTTAGCCTGAGGTTAGGGGCAGGATAGTAGAGGGGGAAGGGAAGTGGTAGGAGAGGAAGGACATTATAGTTATCTTTAAGTATATGGATGGTTTTCACCTGTTTGGTCCTAGAGTACATAAAAAAGATCCAAGGAAGTGATGAGGGGGGAAAACTTAGAGTTTAGATCAGAATACACTTCTTAAGACATAGTTGTGCAAAAGTAGAGTAGGTGGTTTCACTAAAGTCTAGTTAAACACTTCTTTGGTATGTGATAAAGGGGATTATTTTTTCAGCTATAGGTTGGACTAGATAGCCTACTCTGAAACTCTCTGATTTTATGAGTCGAGTGCACCAGATGTAGTCATGTTAGGGCCTGACGAAACATCTATAAGAGAGCATTGAAAGCTGAGGATACCACAGAGATGCCAAACATTCTTTCAAGATCTATTATAGGGTCAAGCTTCACTTCCATAACTTTCGAAATGATTTTTGCAAGGCTGATTTTGAAGCTCTCTCTGTGTGTGCCAGCAAAACAGTCTAAGGAGCTGTGAATTCCTTATTCCAAGCAGACTTTTCTTCAGAGGACTGAAGCTGTAAGTGTCTGACGTTTTCACATCAACCTCCAGAAAATTTTCTCTCAAAGGACAGGTTTTCAAAAGACCTAATTGAAATCTCTACCGTGTTTATTACTTTTATTAATTAACATACAAAGGCTGAAAGTCTGGAATGTGCTAAATAGGCATAGATTCTCCTGCCTAGAAAGAAAATTTAAGTTCATTTTTACAAAAGCCCACACTTTTCTAGCTGAATGGAAGCCCACACTCCTGTGGGCTGAAGTGGTTATACTTCTTCCAATGAAACAATATGTAACCAGTAAAGAAGGACATCTGGGGAACAGCTAAGGTGTGTCATCAGCTATAATACATTTACAGAGTAGATGTTTGGGCATGGATTTTCAGGAAAGAGACCTTTCAATTCTGATTGTGGGAGAAGGACTTTCAGCCACAATCGGTCCATGTAGATGAAGGTCAGTAAATCACCTAAAAAGTGTGTCATTTAGTCATTCATTTCTTCGTTCATTTGACCACTCGTCGGCAATACTGTAGAAGGAATTCTTGATCCAGCACAGGTTGGGCTCAGTGGTTTCTGAGGTCTCTACTAACTCGAAGAGTCTATGGTTCTTTAAAAATACTCTTCAAGCACTTCTTACGAGCTTACCCAGTCAATATTCATTTCCTTATGTTGGTATTCCTGGTCTTCCATTACAGCCAGCTTCCTGTCATTCCCCTGACCCCACTCTACTTCTGCCTCAAATCCTTTTCTCCACATGCTGCCCTGGGACCATACTATGCTGATATGGAAGAGTTGGAACCAGCCTCAAACCCACAATGTGGCATCCAGCAATCTTGCCCAACCTTCACATTCACACCCCACCTTCTTCTACTTCTTGTTCTGGAAACACTAATCATATCCATAGTAGTCATGGTAAGCTCCTCCAGTGTTGAGATTAGTTTATTCTTTCTATTTATATTCCTAGTGCCCACTAGTACCTACCACCATGCTCAGCATGGAGTAGGTCCATAGAAACTGTTTACTGATTGAATAATTCCCAGGGAAAAAGCATATAAATTGATTGTTCTGACATCCCAGACCAAAACACTCCTCCCTGGCCAATACTTCCCTTCTTGCTATTAAATTATGAGTTCCTCATGGACAGAAACTAGCTCGTTTCTTGTATTATACCTTTAATGCTTAATACAGTGCCTGGTATACTAAAAGTGCATGCTTTCTCTTTCTTCTCTCTGTCTCTATGTCTCTGTCTCTGTGTGTGCCTATCTCTCTGTCTCTGTTTCTGATTTCTTTCCCTCTACCTTCCTTCTTGCCCTTCTTTTTTCCTTTTTTCTCCTTCCTTCTTGACTTTCTCCCTCCTTTCCTCTCCTCCTCTTTTCCTTCCTCTTCTTCTTCCTTCCTTCTTTCCTTTGGATTCCTTCTTTCTTTCTACCTTACAATCCAGCTTACAAATCTACCTTACAAACTCAGACACTTCCTAGCTATATGACCCTGGGCAAATCACTTAACTTCTGTTTGCCTCAGTTTCCTCATCTATAAAATGGGGGTAATCATAGAACCCAACCTCCTGGGTTGTTGTGAGGATAAATGAGATGATAATTGTAAAGTGTTAGTACAGTACTAAATAATTAATTAATATTCCCTGAATATATGCAGTGCTTATTAACCTCTATTTGTAATTTTCTTCTCTCTTTTACAGATGAGTAAACTGAGTCAAACAGAGTCAAAAAGAGACTCCCCCAGGGTCTTACTAGGTGTATACTAGTAAATGTCTAAGGCCAGGTTTGACCTCAGAAAGATAAATCTTCCTGATGCCAGGCCTGGTGCTCTATCCACTTCACCACCTGGATATCCATGACTAGTAAAATACCTTCCAATTAATTCATTCAGGCAATGCTCCCAGTTCTATGTGCCTGTGTGCCTATGCTAACAACATTCGCTTTGTCCACAATGTTCTCCTTATCTCTTTACTTGTTGAACTTCTACACATCTTTTTGAAGCTTTCCCAAATGCCGTCTCCTCCCAGCTGGAAATGAGTTCTTCTTCTGACCTCTAATGTTTTATTTGTTATGTATTTATTTTATTGTCCCTTGAATTACACAGCTTATAGTCCCTACTGAATTGTACCCCTGGATGGCAGGAGCTGAGTTGTAGTCATGTCTGTATCCACTGAGAACAGCATAGTATATCAATCAAGTGTTGAATTTGGAATCTGGAATACCTGAGCTCAAATCCTACCTCAGGCACTTTATGAGTTATCTGGTCCTGGTCAAATAACTTATCCTCTCAGATCCACAGACAACTCTACAATACTCGAATACACATGAGATGCTGTGCTTTAGGGAGTCAGTTCGCAAGTCCTTGACATAGTGATATAGAAACAGAATTAGGAACCCTGCTATGCACTTTGCCTGAATTAACTAATTGGGAGGTACTTTGCTAGACACAGACACCCCGGGGGTACAGCGGATACAGTGCCAAGCCTGGAGTCAGGAGTTCAAGTCTGGTCTTAGCACACAGCCAGTAAGACTCTGGACAAGTCACTTAACTGTTTATCTCAGTTTACTCATCTGTAAAATGAATTGGAGAAAGAAATGGCAAACTACTACAGTATCTTTGCCAAGAAAACCACAAAGGGGTTCACAAAGACTCAGATACCACTGAAACAACTGAACAACAACTTTGTTTATCACTGTGCGGGATACAGGTCAATCAGTCACTAAATAATTCCTAAGCACTTACTGTGTGCCAGGCACCGTGCCAATTGATGAATACAGTTTTGTATCCAGAACCCAAAATGGGGAAGATATTATACACATTGCCTTCCCCTCAGGGTTATTGTAAGCAAAGTACTTTGCAAAGAGGAAAATGTTATATAGGTATCATCTATTTATAGCTACCTAGTATGAGAAATATAATATAATAACCTCAATGTAACAGTGTTGGCTGATGGTCCAATGGATAGAGGGCTGGGCCTGGAGTCAAGAAGTCCTTAATTCAAATCTGAACTCAGACACTTCCTAGCTATATGACCCTGGGCAAATCACTTAACTTCTGTTTGCCTCAGTTTCCTCATCTATAAAATGGGGGTAATCATAGAACCCAACCTCCTGGGTTGTTGTGAGGATAAATGAGATGATAATTGCAAAGTGTTAGTACAGTACTTGCCACATAGTAAGTGCTATATAAATGTTAGCTAGTAGTAATAGTAGTAGTAGTAAGAGGAGGAGGAGGAGGAGTAAGTTCTCTATTAATGATATGAAGAATCCTTGTTGGAGGAAATTGCAGAGAGAGAGAGAGCCGGCTTGTAAATACACTTGAAATGTAATGATCGTAAGACTTCCTTTGGGGAGATGTAAGTTGAGCCTTTCCAGGGAGGTTCTTACAGATTTTGATAGGTGGTAATAAAAAGGAGAACATCCAAAGTAAAGGGCATGACATGGTTCAAGGCAAGAAAGCAGGGGATTCTATTTAAGGGGTGTTCAAAGAATGATGAGAGGATAAATTGGTTTGACAGAAGCAAATGGCATGTGTTTGTGGGTTGGTGGAAATAGAGTTGGAAAGAAACACTGCAGCCAAATTCTGGATTGTCTTCCCTGTCAAGGTAAGGAGGTTATACTTCTGGAAAGAGTACCAACTCTCAGGTCAGAGAGGATGGATTCAAATCCCACCTCTGATATTACCTGTGTGTTCTAGGACAAATAATCTAGCCTCCCTGGCACTCGGTTTCTATATATGTAAAATGATAAGACTTGGACTAGATTTCTGAGTTCTATTCCATGTATAGATTTATGATTCTTTGGTCCTTTTAGGGAATGGAGAGCCACTTCAGGATTTTGACATGGGATTGAGAAATGTCATGAAACTGAAACTACTGATCAATTCCAATGGCATAGTATGCTGTGTAGAAGACAGGTGATCTACTAGAAAGCAGCTCCAAAAGCTTAGCCCTGAGATAATAAAAATTCTAAACAAGGGAATGGGGTAGAATTGGGATAAAAAGGAAGAGATGAATGTAAGAAATCATCACATGCATATATATTCAAGATATAGTTAATGCATAGCATGTTCTGGCTTGGAACTGTGAGACAATCACCTCTGTAATAAATGCCTTCTCAGGATTGCTTGGTCAATCCTCTCTGACAGATCAACAAGAAAATGTAGATCATCAGTGAAAAAGAGCAGTGACCCTGAGGTGGCAATAGATTGACAAGAAATTCAGTGTCCAAACTTCTGTTGTCCATGGACATGGTAGAAAACAAACTCCCCTGTGAATATTTGTGAGGCAATCTCTGTAGCCCATTTAAAAGTCAATTCTCTTATTTCTGATTCAATTTGCACAGATGTATCTTTCAGTTTTAGATTAAAGGCATTTACTAGAAAAACAAGGATTGATTGCATTTTGTTTTTATCTTTGTACTCTAGGAATTGAGTTGCCTTGCTACTCAAAGGAAAGATGGGCTGGTCACATGGTGAAAGTGAGGGATGACAAAAGGACAGACTACATTCTCTATTGATATCCTCATGGTATTGAAAGAATGAGAGGAGAGACCACAGTACATTAGATGTAATACCCCCCCTCCACATATGGGGGTATATGGACAATCAGTCAACAATGGCCTTCTCTGAATTTCTCTAGTACTTTCTGTGCATTGGTTGGACACATTCTAGCTTTTTCTCCATTCTTAGCATTTTCAAAATGTGTTGATGTGCACCACTTTCTTGAGGGGAGGGACCATATTTCACAGGATACTATGTTCTGCATAGAACCTGTCAGCAATTGCTTGCCCACAGTCCTGGGGTAGTGAGGATGAAGGAGAGTTTTGTGGGAAAAGCAGGACTGGACCTGGACCTGAAAGAAAGGTAGTAGCATTATAAAAGCAGAAAGAAGACAGGAAGGAAAGAATCCGAGGCAAGGAGACTCGGTGCGAATAAATCATGGATAACCTCATAAAGGTGCATTGCACAAAGAAGTATAGAAAGACTTATATGAACTGATAACAAACTGAAGAAATCAAAGGAAAACAAGATACACAATAACTACCACAATGTAAATGGAAAAAAAAACACTGCAAAACAGATGAAAATGAGTGTTGTGACTTTACAAAGAAGCTTGGCTTCAGGTAAAGATGGAAGACACTTCCACTGCTATTCTTTTGCATTGGAGTGAGGATCCATAAGGCTGGAACATTGAAGATTATGGCAGAGGGTTTTTTCAATGCCTTGATCAAAATTTTCTGCTTTTTTTCTTCTTGTTTTCCTTTTTTATCTTTAAAAAAATCTTTGCTATAAAAGAAGGTCTATCTGGGAGGGGGAAAGAAAGGGACGCATGGAAATATGGGGTATGTAAAAACAAAAGGAAAGATGGGTGAAACTTGCTCAGTGGCAATAATGGAAAGAATCAAAATTATTATTTTAAATCTCTATTTTAATAGAGCAAGGCAGAGAGGTATAGTGAACAAGAACACTGGATTTTAGAGTCAGAGGATTTGGATTCAAGTCTTGATTCCAGAATTTGTACCTTTAGCAAGACATTTAATCTCTTTGGGACGTCATTTCCTTATTTATAAAATGAAGAGGTTCAATTAATTCTAAGGCCCCTTCCAGTCCTAAATCCTAAGATCTAAGCTATAGTTTCAAATAGTTTAATTTTTTAAATACTGATGATAAAACTAGCATTCATATGACTCTTTGAGGTTTACAAAGAGCATTACAAATATTATTTTATCCTTATAACAACCCTGGAAACTAAGTGCTCTCCTTATCTCTATTTTACAGATAAGGAAACTGATCCCGAGAGAGCTTAAATAACACACCCAGGATCACATAGCTAGTAAGTGGCTAAATATGGACTTGAACTCAAGTTTTTCTGACTCCAGGTCCATCATTCTATCCACTTGTACCACTTAATTATTATACAGCAATAATAAATATGCTTCTGTATATGGGGAAAATATTTGGGTAGTATTATAGTAGACAGCATAATAATAGCCAACATTTTTTTTCTCCCTGATATTATTCATTGTTTATTAAATACTTGAAAAGTAACATTATTGTTTACAAAGTATTATCCATATATGTATCTAAGATGTGTGCATATATATATATATATGTACACACACACACACATATTTGGAGGCAGCAAGATGACTCAGTGGATAGAGCAATGAGTCTAGAATCAGAAAGACTTGAGTTCAAATCTGGCCTCAGACACTTACTAGTTGCATGACCCTAAGCAAGTCATTTAACCCCTGTTTGTCTAAATCCACTGGAGAAAGAAATGGCAAACCATTCCTTGCCAAGAAGACCCTAATGACAGTATTAAAGTGCTATGGTCCACATGGTCACAAAGAGTTGGATGTGACTGAACAATAACATCTAGCTGTCATCTTATTTGACTATCTCAACAACATTTTAAAATAGATATATTGGGTATTATTGTTTCTCTCTATCAAGGCTCTGGGAGGTCAAGAAACTTCTCTTTTTCATATGAGCAAAATATTGTATATAATTAAGACCTTGGTTCAAATCTTGCATCTGATATTTTTATAGCAGTGTGAGCATAGCCAAATCACTTAATCTCATTGTGTCTTGAATGAATCTGTAAGACTAAATGTTATAGAAAAATTGGGATCGGGTCTTTCATATATTTCTTTAAGTAGCTGAAGCAACACTTGAATACAAATTCTCTGGTATTTAATTTCAGGTCTTGAAATCTTAAACTTCAATGAAGTAGAAACATCTGAAAAAAAGAATTTCTGTTCTTTCCTCCTTGGGATCTCCCTGTGATTTGAAGATATCTTTTCTTTACTTTCATCCAGTTTCCTTCCCTCCACTAATGAAGAATTAGCCTAGATCACCAGATTAAAAGTTTGACATCATAAAAAAAGTTTTACTTCCATAAAATCAAACTCCGGTCAAACATTCATGACTTTCATAATTAGGCTGGATCCCGTGCATTATTTGATTGCCTTCAGAGACACAGGATCCCATCTTCCCTCTGTATCCTCCTCCCTGTTGGCATGCTTGCTTGCGCCTTGCTCTCTCTCTCTGGCTCACTCTCATTGACGTGGCACCTAACAGAACAAATTACCTTCTTTGTCTGAGGCCTGCTTTCTCACAGTGGGACTTTGGATTTGAACAAACCTGAAGATGTCAGGCTGTATAAACACTTGGGGAAAGATATGTTTCATAACGGTTCCTGCTCTTGAAAATTATACGCTACTTCCAAAATGCTTTGCCACATTTTAAAGTGTAATTATACCCTTCTTCTTAATGACTGACGGGGCATATGTTTACACATGTTTTAGCTGACTTATGACAGTACACAGTAGTGCATTGTACAATTGGTAGCAACATCTAAAACACGAAGGGGATGTCTGAATTCATTTGTTAAAATTGCCCAAAGATTTTTGGAATAAATAATGCACAAAATACCACCCAAGATCTTTTTTATTTCTTTTATCTTTGCTTTGGTGAGGGGTGGGATTGAGGAGGGGCCAATTCACACTTGTGATTCCATTGATACAAGGAACTTCTTGTGAGAAATTTCCCTCTACCGATTCAGATCAGTCACTGTTCTGTAACTTTTGGTTTTCTCTAGAGTTGCTTGAGGCCCTGAGAGTTTTAATTACTCCTTCAAGCTCACATAGCCAACATATATCAAAGGTGGACTTAAACCTAGGTTTTCTTGACATCAACTTTAGAACCTCCTCCCTCTTCATTCATCTTTGCATAATAAATTACACTGGCTTTTCCAGCTTTAATCTGCATCGCTCTTAGCTACTCTGATCTTATTTTCTTATTTCAGAATTTCTTGTCTATTTTTGAGGCAAATTTTTTAAAGGAAACTCTAGGAAGCATTTTTTTGATGAAAGAAAGAAAGATAAGAGGGAAAGAAGGAAGAAATATTATTGACAAGTCATATAAAACTACACAGAAGAATTCACTAGCATTATCTGTATGAGCTGATAGAAAAGTTCAAAGGCAATTAGGTAGACCAGTGAACAGAGTGCTGGGCCTACAGTTACAAAAACCTGAGTTCAAATTTGGCTTCAGCCACTATCTAGGTGACCCTGGATAAGTCACTTTGCCTCCATTTCTTCTTCTGCTAAAAGGGAATAATAATGACAGCATCTGTAGGTAATTGATAAATGTTTGTTTCCTTCTTTCCTTCTTACAGCAGTTGCTTTGCTATAACACTTAGTTTTTCTTTACTTATTCTTCAGTACATTTTGAAGGAATTGCATTATCCCAACTCACCTGTGCCTTCTCGTTTGGTTAGATCTGGGCTTTCCGTTGTTTTTCCCTCACTCTCACCACAAGACTGGCCCACCTTCTTTTCCAGTCAAATTGGACAACCCATGACTTTGCTCTGTCAGTATAGAAACCTTTGACAGATTCTGCAAACAGACAATCATCTGGGAGCATAACTGAACATAAGTTGTTTTGGGGAAATTGTTCTACATTTTTAATCGATCTAAGTATCTCCCTAAAACAAAAGTCCGTCTTATCGACATCAATATTGTTATCTAGAGATTATCTGTGACTTCAACCCATGCTGTCCCAGACTAACAGACTACCATGGTATCCTAAGAATTCTAGTAAAGCAATTGAGCCAGGCAGGTAAGTTCTAGTAAGGTGCAACTTATTGCCAATGAAGAGCTGCAAAGGGAATCAATGTAAAAAATTACCTGATCGGATAATTTTTACTTTAGAGTTTGGGCTAATTCCCTTCTCTTTCTGAAAGTAGCCAATGAATCTTTAACTCATGATTAATTAAATATTGACATTAGAGGGAAACAATACAGACCTATATTGCCATTGTTTTCCAATATCAAATAAATACTTTCCTCCAGGAAACACAGAAGAAGGAGCAGGGTCGGAAGTAATTCTGCTAAAGCCCACAAAATTGACAAAACTTCACCTTGAACGAAACCAATAATTCAAGGAACAAATCTGACATCAGCAGGGAACTTGAAAATTAGATACCACCACATCTTAAGGTGATGCATAACAATTGGTTTCTTTCTTTATTGCTGCATTAATATTAAACTCTACATATCAGATCACTGTATATTTGGAAATATTTGGCTACTGTAGTAAATCAGTTGCAGAATAGACATAGAAAAGCAAAATTGTAATTCTAGTTCCTTAGTTTACCAACTTTAAAAATGTCAGCTAAATGATTTAACCTTTAGGATCCTCAGTTTTAGATCACCTTTAGAAAAGGTGTTATAATACTTGTACCGCAGTGTGTGATAAAATGGATATAGAGCCTGGCCTTCCTGGGAGTCAGAAAGAGGGAGTTTCAGGTCTAGACTCCCTCCAGCACTTGTGATTCTGACAAGTCATCTCTCAGTGCCCCAGGTCATTTTCTAAGAAAAATGATTACAGAATAGTTGCATTGGTAGAGGGAGTTTCCCTACCAGAAGGGATTCCCTATGTCAATGAAATCATAGGTACAGAGTAAACTAAACTATTTAAATCACAAGGTTCTTGCACAGATCACCAAATCATAGAGCCTTAGAATTCTTCTGGTACAAATATAATAGCATATAATTTTCATAATATGATTACAGCTAAATTAAGATATTTTTATTAAAATATTAATGATGATTATGTTGATAATGGTAATTAATGTTTATTGACAGTATACTATATGCCACTGCTGTGCTGAATGCCATGGGAGACACATAAGCAATGTAAGATAGGATCATTGCTTTCATAAAGCTTATGTGGTCAGCTTCAGAGAACTGTTTGTCAAAGTCAGCCTGTTTCCTTCTCATTTTCATTATTAAGATTTTATAAAGTTGAGAATGTAGGCATCTGTTTCGGTTTTTACATATGTTTTTCTCCATCATCATTTTTGGATAAGTTTATCCAGGATTCTTTTCTATTCTTTTCCTCTCGCTGATATACTTTGTATGATAGTCCCCCAATATTTTCAAGATTTTTATCTCCAGAATATATTTCCTTAGATAATTAGTCATTTTTCTCAACTTCAAATTCTTTATTTATTTATTTCTTCCTTATATCGCACATTATAGATTCAATTATTAGGGTAAAAATTTGGAGGCTCCTTTATGTCTGATAATGAAAATAAAAACCTGGAAAAATAATTCTTTTTTTTTCATCTCTCTGTCATTCTCCTACTGGTTTCATCCATAGATGTTTCTGGGAGCATATGGTTCAGTTTATCTTAGACCAGTTGACTCACTGTAAACGTGCCCTTGTTTCCACTATTTTTCTTTATTTTGTGTAGTGATGCTGCTCATAATCTTCCACTATTTTTGCTCTTCATGATTTAGAAATGAATTTATATTATAAATGAGTGTTGCACATGGCTATCATGTCTGCAAAGGCAAAGAAATCAAGTAATCATTAAATAAGGATGTAACTGGGCTTTCTGGTCCTCCTTCATTGGAATGACTGGTTCATATTTGTTACACTTTTGCAAGAAAAGATGATAATCAAGTCACTATTTTTTCCTTTTTTTTTTCTATTCTACACCATCACCCCCAAAGATGACAAGGAATTTTGATAGGTGAGGTTCAAGTTCCTGCAATCATATGTGACATCTTCTCAACTGTAGTCTTTTTTCTGGTCCAATGTCTGATCTCACATAATTGATTCTTTCTTTTTCTGATTTGTTTGGTTTAAAAAAAACCATTCTGTTCATTTTAATCATGCAACATCTGCCTTCTCATCTTCACATCTCAATGTCCCCACAACATTGAACTGAGAACCTAAGAAAAACAAAACTCATTACAAACAAGTATAGTCATTCAAAGTAAATTTCCACATTGGCCCTATCCAAAAAAAGATTTTTCTCATTCTGCATTCTGTATCTGTCACCTCTGTGTCAAGAAAATACATGGCATGTTTCATCATTAGTCCTCTGGAATCCTGGTTGGTCTTTACTCTGATAAACCTGTAGCACAATAGCATTTTATCAAATCTATATATCATGACTTCTTCATCCTTCCCCCATAGTGTATCTCTTCCCTTCTTTTTCTATTTTTTCTTAAGTTCATCAAGACGTAAAGAACCACTACTACTTCTTTTCTAATTGGATTTCTTCTATGAACCCTGATAATGATATGGTTCACAGGAGACGGATCTATCATCTTCCTTTATTTTAATGTAACCAGTTTATTCTTGTTTAGTCAATTGCATTGTTCATTCATGTTTACCTTTTTATGTTTCTCTTCACGCCTGTGTTTGTACTTCAGAATTTATCTACAGCTGTGGTCTTCTTATCAGGGATGCTTGAATTTCCCTTATTTCTTTAAAAGTTCATTCTTTCCCTGTGATATTATACTCAGTTTTGCTGAGTATGTTATTTTTGATTGTAAGCCCACATTCTATGGTGGTGGTTGCTAAATAGTGTGTGATCCTGACTATGAGTTCTTAGTATTTGAATTCTTTCTTTCTGGCTGCTTGCACTATTTCTTTTTTAATCTGGTACCTCTGGATTTTTTGTTATGATATTTCTAATAGCATTTTTGTTTTAGAGTTTCTTTTAGGAGTGACTATTGGATTCTTCCTATCCCACTTTACTCTCTTGTTCTGAGAAATCTGGGAAGCTTCCTTTTTAAAGATTTCTTCAAATATGATATCTAGGCTCTTTTTTGTCACTACCTTCAGATAGACCAATGATTCTTAAATTTTTTCCTTTTCTTCTATTCCCTAGGTTGATTGTTTTTGCTATCATGTTACAAAAAATTGTCTTTAATTTTTCTGTCTTTTAACTTTGTTTTAGTATTTTTTATTGCCTCATGGAGTCGTTGGCTTTTATTTGGTCCATTGTAAGTTTCAGCGAGTTTGTTGCTTAGGCAAGATTTTATACCTATTGTGCCAAGCTATTAATTCTCTTTCCAATTTTTTCTTCCATGTCTCTCATTCTTTTTCTAATTTATTCTTCTCAAGTGCTTTCATTTCATTTATAAAAATATTTTTACCTCATTTTTAAAAAGACCCTTTCTTCATCTCATCCAGGAATTTTAGTTAAGTTTGTGCCCAAGCTATGTTTTTCTCCGAGTTATTGCTTGTAGATGGCTTGAAGTCATTTTCTTCTTGAGGGTTTGAGTCTTAAGAATCCCTGCTACCACAATCACTTGTTACAGTTGGATTCTTTGTTTGTTTGTTTGCCCATCGTTCCAGCCTATTTGCTGACTTCAGACATGATCTTAGGACTAGGCTTTGCCACACTCCTGGAGGGAAAATTTGGGCAGGTCCTTTTGTTATTTTCTTGGGGTATTGAATGTTGTATTATTCCAGGGTGTCAGGGACAGGCTAGAGGCTTGCAAGCTTTCAGTGCTCCCAAAGTGGTCTGATTCATGGCAAAGTGATTTCTGCCCTTATGATCTTAGCCCTACAAGTTACTGACTTGAGTTTGAGTCAGAGCAAGAGTATGCTGCAGTTGATTGTACCTCTATCACCTAACTGGAAGACTATGTTGGTTCCAAGTAATAGCACTGTTAATTCCTCTTTGGTTTATGATAAATGTTTTCATTATTCCTCTGTAGGCTGTGCGAAATGGTAGAAGTGAGACCTAGTCTGATTCTGGGGTCTGAGCCACACACCACCTGAAATTCCTTCTTTTTGCATACATAGCCCAGGATATGCCTACATAGGATACCACTTCCCTGAGCAGGTTCCCTCCTCAGACTGCCCTGGATTTATGACCTGAAAGTGGGCAGTGGGTGACCAAACTGCCAGTTTGTACCCATTCTGATCTGTAGCAGAGCCTCACTCTGTATCTACTAGTTCCCAGTATGGCCCTGGATCTCCTCCTGTTCTGTCTGATGAGCCGCTCCCCAGATGCCAAAATGCTTTACCTAGTGTGTACCTGTATCCCCAGTGTTCACATATTTCCCTGTCTCACCATGCCCAAGTAGGCTGGAAAAGTGATTTTTTTCTGGCTCTCCCCATAAGGACTTTATCTGGTACATTGTCTAGATCTTTCTGGAGGAGTTTGTGGAGGATAGCTCACCACACGACTTATTAATACTCCACCATCTTGGTCTCTGCCCTACATAGATGATTCTGAAGTAACCCTGACATGAATAGCCAGGTATTTCCTATTAAGATATAGTTAATTTCACTTTGTTTTAATGGTGAGTCATTTTTCAGTTGTTTCCAACTCTCTGTGACCCCATTCTAGACTTTCTTGGCAAAAATACTGGAGTGGTTTGCCATGTCCTTTTCCAGCTTATTTTACCTATGAGAAGCTTAGGATAATAAGGTTAAGTAACTTGCCTAGGGTGACATAACTAGTTAGTGTCTGAGGCTAGATTTGAACTCAGGTCCTATAGGGTCAGCACTCTATCAACTCAGACACCCAGCTGTTCTAAAATTTATATGTATATATATGTGTATGTGTATATATACATAAACACAGACATACACAGAGATATACACATACACACATGCACACAAACATACATATATACATAAACATACACCAACACATACACATACATACATGCATACATACATACATGATCCCATTTGGGGTTTTCATGGCAAAGATACTGGAATCATTTCCTTCTTGAGCTCATTTTACAGATGAGTAACTGAGGCAAACAGAGTTAAGTGACTTGCCCAGGGTCATACAACTAGTGAGTGTCTGAGGCCAGATTTGAACTCAGGAAGATGAGTCTTCCTAACTTCAGGTCCAGTTCTCTATCCACTGCACCACCTAGCTGTCTTTGGGGGAGGAGGGGCAGGCAGGGTGAGATGATGGTGGTGATGATTTCCCATTATCTTCTGGACACATGTACTCATGAAGCACAGGAAGGAGGTTTCTAAGTTGTCTGAATATTCTATCTTTTTTATTTCTTGGCTGGAGTCACATTTCATAGTATGCATACTGATATTCCCCACTGTTTCCTTTCCACATTGATATTGATTATCAAAGATATGCTGACTTGTTTTGGAGAATCATGTCAAGTTCTTATCTCCACCTTCATGCTCTGCAACAGATGTTAGTGTTTAAACTAGTTACTTTCATGCTATCCTGTTTTGCTTCTTTTTGTCATGAGCAGTGCCTGATGAGCTGTCGAGAGATCATATGAAATGCTGTTTCTTCTTGCCTTTGGGTACAGATACACTTTGCCAACTTCCCTATTTTACCTTTCCAAAGAAGTTTTGGAATATTATATTTTCTTGTGTGGCGTTTTAGAAATGAATTTTATTATAACTTGGATTTTGTGAACTGTCTTGGCAATACATCATTTAGTGGTCAATATACTGGTGATAAGCCTCTTTTTATTTACCTAGGCTGTTCTTGGAAAAGCATACTCCTCCTATTTCTGGAACTTGCAATATGATAGAACTTGCCAAAGAATGCAGTTGACTAGTACAGCTTTCAAGGATCTAAGGTCACTTTCATTCCATAATGAAAATTAGAATAGAAAATTGTAGAATGTTTCAACATAAAATCAAGTTTTATTTTTACAGACTATAATTATTTTGCTAATAACTTATCCCCAAATCCTGTGAGATAAGTTGTAGTTCAACATTTATAGATAAGGAAATTGAGACCTGAAGACTACTGTTGGCTAATTTTATGAAAGTTCTTAGCTTAAATGTTATTTAGAACTTAGCCCTAATGAAATGTCATTTTTGTTTGACCCACAAAGTGAGGTTATATATCAGTAGGAATTTGTCCCTCTAGAAGAAGAGTTCTTAACCTGGAGTCCATGGATACAATTTGAATTTTTAAAAATATTTTATAACAGTATTTGATTATAATTAGTTTCCTTTGTAATTGTGTGTATTTTATTTTGCACATTTAAAAATATTATGCTGAGAAGGGGTCTATCTTAGGCTTTATCAGACTTTAAGAATTATCACTTGACAGAAAATTAGGGGAAAAATTTCAGTAAGTTTTTTTGAGCTAAATTTATAAAAATAAACAAGAATCATTCTATAATTGATAAATGGTCAAAGGAGATTAATAGGCAGTTTTCAGAGGAAGAAATCAAAGCTATCAATAGCCACATGGAAAAGTGCTCTAAACCACTATTAATTAGAGAAATGCAAATTAAAATACTTCTGAGGTACCACTCACACCTATTAGATTGGCTAACATGATAGAAAAGGAAAATGACAAATGCTGGAAGGGATGTGGAAAAATAGGGATTTTAATGAACTGTTGGTAGAATTACAAACTGGTCATTCTAGAGAACAATTTGGAACTACATCCAAAGGACTATTAAACTCTAAATAATATCCTTTTATCCAGCGATAAAGGGCCCATTTATCCAAAAATATTTATAGCATTTCTTTGTGGGGACAAGGAATTGGAAATTGAAGGGATGCCCATCAATTAGGGAATGGCTGATAAAATTGTGATATATTATTGTGATTAAATACCATTGTGCTGTAAGAAACAATGAGTAGTATAGTTTCAGAAAAATCTCAGAAGTATATATGAATTGATACAAAGTGAAATGAGCAGAACCAAGGGAATACTGTACACAGTGATAGCAACATTGTAACAATGATCAACTATGAAAGAATTAGCTACTCTGACCAAGAAAATGATCCAAGACATTTCCAAAGGGCCCATGATGAAAAACACTATCCACCCACAAAGAGAACTGATGAACTTTTAGTACAGATTGAAGCATATTTTTTCAGTCTTTTTCTTTCTTCCTTCCTTTCCTTCTTCCTTCTTTCCTTTCTTCCTTTTTTTCCTTGTGCATTTTCTTTTGCAACATGTCTAATAGGGAAATAGGTTTTCAAGATAAAAAAATTACTGTTCAGAAGTCGTTAATCTTTTTAAATAGTTTAACCACAAATGCACTCCCCCTTCACCTCTATTTTAGTACCACTAATTTTCTTCAAGGTTTTCTATAGACAATACTTTCTACAAAAGAGACCCCCAATTTTTTTCAGAGCCTTGTTCTTCTTAGCTTTCAGTAAACCTTTCCTTATCTGCTACTAATAAGAAAGGAAATAAACCCTAGAATATATCATGCATACAAGCATTTTAAAAAATCAACTAATTTCAATAGAATAGTAAAGGTATTCACCAAATATTCTGTACACTTGTGACAAGTTTTCTTACTCCTTTCAAGTATGCAAACTCTGGATTGCAATTGGAAATCCCTGTTCTACATGAAGCCTTTCCTGATCTCTATCAGCTACTCATGCCCCTTACCCTCAAACTGCTTTGCATTTATTTGTATATACTTATATATGTATGTATATATGTATATCCATTTATATGTATACACATACACACAAATAAATAATTGCCTGCGTATTCCCCTCTGAAGGAATGAGAACAGAAATTGCTCCATTTTTGTGTTTGTACTCTCAGTCTCTGGCACTGTGCCAGGTACCAAGTAGGCACTTAATGAATATTTGATAATGAGTATTAACTGATTAATAATAGTGATGTGCATCCTAAATGATAATGATATTTTAAAGTATGACTTGGCTACTTCAAATTCTTGATGGAGATCAATAATTCCCTAAAATGATTTCTTTTTCATTTCCATATTGTGGAATGAAATCAATCAGTTGTAAAGTTTTTTTTTCTTTCTTTTTAATTCAAAAAACTAAGAACAAGTCACCTCTTATGAAGCATGCACCATGGGGAAAAGCTTAGATAGTTAAAATCCTGGCTTAGGATTTCCAAGGTGCCCAAGCTTTTACTTCTGCTTCCTCACTGACTCTTCTGTGACCCCAGGGGGGGAAGAAAACATTTCCTTTTATTTGGTACTGTATCTCATGTATCCCTTTCAATCCTGCACTAGAGTCTGTAGCTCGTCAATGTGCTTGATATTACTGGGAGGTCCGTCTTAACAGGTAGCAATTTGTGACTTTCCCCTACAGTGATATAGACCTTGCCTTATCCCCTCAATGGAGCATTTAAAACCTAGAGAGTAGAAATCAGCCCCGAGCTGCAGAAATACAACCTCCTCCCTACCCTGTCCCAAGATTAAACCTAACAAATAGGAAAGATAGTTCCTACCTGTCAGCCACTATTGTCTACTTAAAATAAGAGGGAAGATACAAGCAGGCATAGCTTCATCCAGGGCACCAGAGTGAAAAAAAAGCATACAAGTGAGCAAATTTTTTCTGATTGCTTTTATTTTTTTAACTCTCTATTCCTCTCTTCAAATAAAAGCAAATTTCATTTCTCTCTCTCCCCTCTCCCCCTCTCCCCCTCTCCGTCTTCCTCTCTCTCCCTCTCTCTCTCCCTCCCTCCCTCCCTTTCTCTCTCTGTCTCTGTCTCTCTCTGTCTCTCTGTCTCTCTCTCTCTCTCTCTGTCTCTGTCTCTCTCTGTCTCTCTCTCTCTCTCTCTGTCTCTCTCTCTCTCTCTCTCTGTCTCTCTCTCTCTCTCTCTCTCTCTCTCTCTCTCTCTCTCTCTCTCCCTCTCCCTCTCCCTCTCCCTCTCTCCCTCTCTCATAATTCTAACTCTTTATTGCAGTATTGGATCAGTCTCTTTTCCATTTTGTCATATATGCTCCTTTCTGTCTCTACCCCCCAATATCATAACCAGCGGTGTCCTCATCACATCACATTCTGTAGCTAATATATGTGATTTTCAACAGAGCCCGCAGAAGGGAGAAAGAAAAGTTTCAAGCCTTATCAGAAACATTATATTCTGACCTCACCCCTATTTCTTTCATTAGAACTCAACTTCCTCACTTTGTTTCTTTATTATATTTTACTCTTTCTGAGCCCCCTAACTTCACCTTCCATATTTTAATTTTTCAAATATTCATTTCACTATCTCTTCTAAAAATACTGTTTTTCTCCTTCCAACTCCCTGTATATTCATTCTTCCCAGGATAGGAGATTCATCTTCATTGCATAGCGATTGTGTTCTGTATAGTTCTGGGTTAAACCTCCCATGACAACTGGATCCCCAAGTGGCACTGGAATCAATCATTGGTGGTGTTCTGTGCCCACTTCCAACACACACACACACACACATACACATACACACTCACATGCACATGCAATTATTGCTTTATCCTTGGCCTCCTAGTGACTTTTCTTTCTTTTTCAGAAACATAGAATCACAGTATTTGAAGAGCCTTCTAGTAACCAAAAAAGAATCCTACTTTTTGACATTTCCACCAAGTGATTTAGACTTATTAAAGTGATAGATCCAGATGAAACATAAAAGCGTGTCATGTATGGGGGGAGAACCTGGCTATTAAGCAATTATCAGCACACTCTTGAGCCTTCCCTAGGAGAAAGAACTATTTGTCTGAACTGGCTTAAAATGTGATTTATAAAAGGCTAATGAAGACAAGAGGTCGTAGGAAAGAAAAGACCATTGTGTGCTCAAAGTGAGGAATCTAGCCTTTAGTTTCTGTCGACAGTTAGCTGTGTTTTCTTGAGAAAGTTACTTAAAATCTCTTTTTTTGTGTGAAGAAAGTCTATGTACACTTTTCAGTCTTGAAGCATCAGGTCAAATCTGTTTAATGTTAATGCAGTTCTATACCAATAACTTTGTTATACTTTTATGGGCAGTTAGGTGGCACGATGATAGGATGATAAACTGGAGTCAGAAAGATGAGTTCAAATCCAGCCTCAGACACTAGTTGTGGGACCCTAGGCAAGCCTTTTGACCTTTGTCTGGTTCAGTTTCCCAGTCTGTAAAATGGAGATAAAAATAGCATGAACCTCTCACATGTTCAGTGAGGATCAAGTGTAATATTTGTGAAGCATTTTCATACCTCAAAGTACAATATAAATGGTAGCTGATATTATTATTATAACTTTTAATTTTTATTAAAAAGTAATTCTACAATACATACGAATGGGAAAAAATACAATTATTTTCTGTAATTATTTCAATGAAAAGATAACTGGGACTTTTCCTAAATGAAAAAATAAAATTAGAAGAGACATTTTCTTCAAGCTTTTTTTTTTCTCTCGCTTCGTCTAGACGCAAACTCACATGCACAGATGTACATAGAAATTTCCAGTCACTCGAGTCTCCAGGGTGTTTGAAAATGTCTGAAGTTTCTCTAAAGAGCAGATTAGCATGTATCCTAAAAGTTCGACTGTAATACTATTTAACTGCTCTATTTTTCCATTATGGGTCTGTCAGCAGGAGTATGTTGCCCTATAGTACATGACAAGTGAAAACGCTGGTAACATTGTTTTTCATAGACAGAAAAAATACCAAAGAAGCAATTTCTTAGCTAAAATGTCACCTGTTAGATGTATGGGGCTCACTGTATTTTGTTGCCCTGGTAACCGATGGTGTAAAATGACTCCTTTGCACAGCTCCATCAGAATGATTGCATCCTGTTTTTTCCATCATTTTACAAGAGGCTGTTTTCATTCTCCCTTCCTGACCATATTAAGTGTAAAGAGATTGAATTACTGTGCTGTACCCTCTCCATCCGATGTGGATTTAAGAGTTGATATTGATGTACTGAGAACTGCATGCTTCTTCAAAAAAAAAGAAGCTACAAATTATAATGAATTTGACTTTTATGTATCGACCATTCAAGCAGTGAAGTAAGGTTTCTGCACCCAAGGGATAGACATGGCATGATCAGCATTTTTCACTCGAACGAATCCAATTGATAAAGCAATATACTCAGTGTCACTTTGGTTGATCTCCAGGCTTAACAATAGTCATGCTAAAAGTAGATACATTACTCCATAAATTTTACCCATAAAAAATGTGCTAGCCATAGCTTTCTCCAGCTGCACTCCTTCCAACTTTTAACTGAGCAGGGCAGAAAAATGGTACATACCAAATTGTGCTGAGAGCGTGCAAGTGTGGGCGATGGGCATCCCAGTCACACATGCGTGGAAAGGCAACAGCAAGTGTGGTATGAGATCATAGCATTAAAAAAAGTGCACCTTGTCCAAAAGCACTGTACAAACCAACTCAGTCTAACTCAAATGGATAAACTGCTTCAAAAACAAGTAAGTTTACCATTAATTACGTGGCTGTTTATCTGTAGCATTAAAAATAGCTCAAAATATCTCAAGTTAAAAAATATGTGGTTTATCTAAAGAAATGGTAAAATATCAGAATTATTTTCTTCAAAACAAAACTTTCTTAAAAGTGCTCTGGATAACTCAGTTTTTGACTAGTGTCTCCTGACGCATGTTATTTCAGTAAGTTATATAAAAAAATAACAGAATTTTTCCAGAAAGGGGATAATGCACTACCTTTTCACCTCCTTTTCCCCAGAAACTCAAAACTTCCTGCAAAGCACAACCCAAAGGCCAGCTACTTCATTAGGTCTTTACTGATCTCTCTGTTCCCCGGGGGGGAGGTGGGGGGTGGGGTGGGTGGGACCTGCAGCCTCAAAGCCACATGTGGCCCTCTAGGTCTTCAAGTGTAGCCCTTTGACTGAATCCAACCTTCACAAAACAAATCCCCTAAAGGATGTGCCACATGTGACCTCAAAGCTGCAGGATCTCCACCCCTGCTCTAATCACTAATATTCTTTTCCTCTCTGAATTGTTTCATAATTTACTTGGTGTAAATGTGTGTTTGTTCTTCCTTCTCAATAGACTGGAAGCGCCTTGAGGTGAAGGATTATTTTTTTAAAAATGTTTACTATGTGGCCCTCCAACGCCAAACATAATGCCTGACACAAGGGTGGATTTTAATAAATGCTTGTAGAATTAAATTGAGTTGAATAGAAGAGAACGTCATGAATATTTCATGAGTGTAGAAATTATTCCCCAACCTACCTATTTGTTGTCTGCTGTTCAATTGTTTTTCACTCAATTCCAACACTTCATGACCTCATTCGAGGTTTTCTTGGCAAAGATGCTAGAGTAGTTTGCCATTTCCTTCTCCAGCTCATTTTACAAATGAAGAAACTGAAGCAAACAAGGTTAAGAGACTTTCCCAGGGTCACACAGTCGGTAGAAGTCTGAAGGCAGATTTGAACTCAGGAAGGTGAGTTTTCCTGACTCCAGGCCTGGTATGCTATCTATCCACTGTGCTACCTAGCTGTCCAACAGATATTCAGGTTCAGGTCATAGAAAAAGGTAGCCTAAATTAATCAAGTTAATAGCATTCTGCTCCTCGAATAGTTTCATTTTTTTTTCTTCAGAACTTTGTTTTCAAAGCTGTTTGGGAAGTTCTGTTTCTCAGAGGAACAAATGTAGGGCTGTGGTAAATGCACCAGCCTCTGTCTACAGACACAGTAAGGTTAGAAGTGAATTCTTTGTGATGACACAAGTCCTGTTATTTCTAGAGGGGAAATATGAGATATATTAACCATGATCTCATGCTTTTATTTTACTGTAATTATTTTTTAACATATTTTAATTAGGAAACTGTCTTCTTTCCCCAAAAGTCGGGTTGGATACTCATTTAGTGCCTTTGGGTTTCTTTCTTTTCTTGTTCCCTTGTTCATCTTGTTTATATCTCTCATCTTTCCTAGTCATTCAATCACAATCTATGGTCTAGTCACTCAGATTTTTTTTCTCCAGGAAAACAGAATGCTCAGGCTCTAAACATCTATTTCTATTTTTTAAAAAAGTCCTCCTTGTCACTATCAGTACATTTACTCTGCCATTATTAATTTCTGTTCCTTAATTAGGGGAGGAAAGAAACATGAGATGAAGTTTGGGCTTCTGAAAGAACCCAAAGTTGCCCACTTATTCTGGTACCCCCTGGTGGTCTGCAAAGTTCTGAAGTCACTTGGAATGGAAGCATGGTTATTTCAGCGTATGCTGCTATGAATTGTTGAGCCTTAAGTGGTCTTTATGTCCCCTTGCTAATTTGGCAGGTGCTTGTTAATGTCTAATGAAATCGGAGGGCTCTTAAGTGAAAAGTAGCTAGAGGCTGCCCATTTCCCTAAATCAGAAACAACAGAGATAGTCATGAAAACCAAACTAGTGTGGTGGAGTAGAAAAAGCTCTGACCCAGCCCCGGCCTCTGAGCCCAGAAACAGGCATCCTCATTTCCAGGTCCAGCTTTTAGATAGGCATTTGTCCATAAGCAAGTCACTTAACCTCTCAGATTCTCTTCTCATTAAGGATGAAATGAATGTTTTGAGAAATATCAAACTCTTTATAGGGAAATGAAATGAATTACTATTAAAACTGCTGTTGTTTTAAGACATTCAGGTTTGATAGCAGTTGCCAAGGATTTGTGTAATTAATGCTGCCAGCTTTATTTTTCCAATATATAATCTCCTTAAACAACAAAAAATAATTCAAGATTTTATCTCAAAAGTTGCTCCTAGGTTTCCTTCCCATTTAGAGCTGGAGTCCACTATATAAATGGTCCACCTGCTTGGAAGATGGCTCAAAGAGCTGGTCTCATTTGGTGCTCAATCACTGAAACAGTCCCTCACTCATATTTTAAGGAAGATGAGAGCTGCCATGCATAAGTGCCTCGTAAATATATTTCCCTTGCAGGATTATAAGACATGGAGAAACTGACAACCGTGGCTAGCCCTTTCTGGAATGTGTCACATCCTATGGGGTGGGGGCAATCAAGTGAGAAGTTTCCTGATAGGTCTCTCTCTCTCTCTCTCTCTCTCTCTCTCTCTCTCTCTCTCTCTCTCTCTCTCTCTCTCTCTCCTCTCTCTCTCTCCCTGTCTCTGTCTCTGCTTCTCTCTCTCACATACACACACATATACATACAAGGTATAGAATATGGTGAGAAAAGGTGGCAGATGTATGAAAAAAATGAACTCTCAAACAAATGGGTAAATTATGAACTCCAGAAGAGATACAGTGAGCACCCATATTTCTTTTTAGTAACCAAGAACATTCCTTTCTTCCTCTCATA
Organism: Bettongia penicillata ogilbyi; assembly: GCA_023548195.1. NCBI lineage: Eukaryota > Metazoa > Chordata > Mammalia > Diprotodontia > Potoroidae > Bettongia > Bettongia penicillata. The sequence goes on from JAJHZJ010000566.1 coordinate 1,269,152, forward strand.
GAACATTACTTTTAGCAATGTGTATATAAATATATAAACACATATACATATACAGACATACATATATATTTGCCCTATGCCTCACACATTTGCTTTGACTCCACAGGGCACAATAAGCTGGTCAAGCCTCTCTTTGACCTTTATCTTTCAGATGCTGATGTTTTTGTCTATCTTGGCTGAGTGAAGCTTTCTCTGCTGTCTCTGAACAGCAACTGAAAGAGATGATTTATGATTTGGATTCATGAATGCACTGTATTCATACCAAATTGTGCTCCTGTTCTCCTCCAAAACAAAAGACTGAAAGCCTCCTCTTTACAGGCTTGGCGATCAACTTGTTCATGTAAAAGAAGTAGGAAAAAAAGAAAAGGAAATGGGGGGGAGGAGAGAGAGAGACAGACAGACAGACAAGCAGGGGAGGGAGGGAGAAAGAAAGAAGGAGGAGGAGGAATAATTAGACCACCTGCTTACAATCAGTCCTAACTTCTGGATAAATGGAGGCTTTTTCTTTCCACAGTCCTATATCCAGCACAAGTGTATATAATACTTAGTTTTTTAAAAGGAAAAAAAAACCTAGGTAAATATGAATATGTGAAATTGGGATTAAAAATCTTGACACAATAAAACCATTTAATACACTATTTACCCTGAAAAATGAGTGTTTCTAGACATGTACATAAAGGATTTGTAGATACACATACATGTATACATGTATGTGCTTGATTTTTTTCTGGCTCACTTTTGCTCTGAAATCTTCTTTCTTATAAAGACATAGTAATCATTTCCCTGAAACTTTCAATAACATCCTTTATTCCCTCCTTTTTTCCCCAGGGAAGGTCATCTTAAAAATCTCATTTGACAATACCATCCAACATGACCATAAATCACAGTGCACATGCACACACCATCTTCCTCATCAGGGCCTCACTGACTAATTTAGCCCCACTGATTTGATATAACTGGATAAAATTTTATGACATTCTGTGATAGTAAATATGTCTGCTCTCATTCACAGCCTGGGAAGGCTAGAGAGCCATTACATCTTAATTGGGTAATTTCTTTTTAGATCTCTAAAGGCAAGGTTGCTGCTTCAGAGGCGACTCAGCTCAGAGCCTACAGCACCAGCTGTTTAAGTTATTGAAGATTCAAGAGAGACTGTAGACCAGTGACAAGGTCTGCAACATTTTTAAACTTGTGAGACTTTTTCTGTAACCCATCTTGAAACAGAGATTTTGTCCTTCAATATCCCTTGATTCTATTAAGTCTCCCTCCTCTTCCCTTTTTCTAGTTTCTACGTGTTTTAATTTTTAATACCCATGGGTTTATACCCCCAATGAATTTGTTCTGATTCTTCTTTGCAAAATATGTACATAAAATTTAAGTCTGGAAGAAAATGAGTCAGTTTCATGAAAGGATCATTTACACAGGGTGATTCGATTGGTCCTATGAAATAGGCTGATGCCATTTTTCAGAGAAAATGAAGCAATATGAGAAAAGGTATATTGAATTAAACATCAGTCCAATACAATCCAGAAAGTATTTTAAGGATTTACTCTGTGCAACTAAATAGGTATCAAAAGTGGACCTTAAAACCACTGCCCATATGACCCTAGACTAGTCATTTAACTTCTCAGTTTCACAAGCAAATCTCTAAAATTGAAAGTTACAGAGAAGGTGCCAACCTGAATTAATTAAAAGAATTTCCTTGCTAGGGAGTTCTGAATATGTAAGATGAAATCACAGATCAAGTCCTTATCTCTGTCCTACTATGTATTAGGTAGTAGGAATACAAAAAAAGACCAGTTCCTTCCCTCAAGGAGTTTCCTAATGTAGTCTAGTGGAAAGAACCCTGAATTGAGTAATGTTCAAATCTCGGCCATGCTATTTTCTCTTGTTGATCTTGGGCAGATGTGTTAATCACTTTGGACTTCCAGTTCTTCTTCATTTGTCAGATGAGAGCAGTAGAGCTGATGATCTCCACTGTCCTTTGAGCTACAAGTCCCATGAATAATGACAACATGAAAAAGAGGGAAGAGACAATTGACAGTTATGGGGATCATGAAAGGTTTCCTATGGGAGATGATACATCAGCTGAGCCTGAGTGGAAGTAAGGAAGAAGGGAACATTTATTAAATGTCTAATGTGTGCAAGACCCTATGCCATGTGCTTCACAAATATTATTTTATTTGATCCTTACAATGACCCCGGGAGGTAGATACTATGATTATTTTCATTTTACCAATGAGGAAACTGAGGCAGACAGTAGTTAAATGACCCATTCTAGGTGACACAGCCAGTGTCTCACACCTTTCTGACTTCAAGCTTGGGGCTTAAGTACATTCTAGGAATGGGGATAAGGCTCTGCAAAGGCTCAGAAAGAGCAAAATCCAAGCAAAGGTGTCTAAATATTCCATAACAATGTGAGGGGAAAGGGGTACGTCTGACAAAATTATAGAAAACTCAAATAGAAAGAAGACGAACAGACTCAGGGCGACATGCAAGGGGGAGGGAAAGACATCCCAAGGTGGGAAATAGATGTGGGTGCAATTCCCACCACTCCAAAATCTGCACAGCAAATTATCTGTACTTTAAAGAGAAGGAGCAATCAGCAGCGATTGAAATATCCCTGAATGCAGTTCTAATGACATTCCTTTTCTCTCACACTCATCTGGAGTCAAAGGCTGTTACTGGGGAGGTGTGCAGTCAAAGACATTGGGCCTTTTCCCTGGAAGAGTAAATCCTGACATATAAGTCACTAGGCAGGAATCTTTGAGGGGAGGGAGGAGGGATGCCACCAGATGGAATAAGTGTCCAAGAGAAATATTCTAGAGACTGCCTATTTTTCTGTGCAATCATCAGAAAAAGAGAGAAGGAAAATGAATGGCATCAACTTTATAAAAATATTCCCACTAACTTTTTTGAGTAAGGACTGTGGAATGAGGAGCAACCAATTCTTAACAATATATCCAAGGCTCAGGAGACCATTCCTGCTTCCTCTATCAATCAGGTTTAGTTACACAGCAGCTCATATCAGGTCATATCAAATGTGGCTTGATGTAACGTGAGGTCATATGGCTGATGGAAAGTAGGAGGGGAATTGGAAAACAATCTCTTTCTCTTTAAAAAAAAAATTATGATTGCAGGAGAGCAGGTATGAAATAAACTTTAGAATATGGGATAACAGAAGTGATGGTAATAAAACTAAACTGCTAAATAATAAATGATGGCCCATGCTTCTTTCTATAGCTTCTCTCACTCATGGATACCAAAGTCTCAGAGGCTTGATTAAGTCATTTCATAATATCTATGTAGATGCTGAATATAGCAGGTATGGGTGTAAGAAGGCCTTCTGTCCAAACTCTCTTTACCCACCTGGGAAATGTAGCCATCTCAGATAAGTGGAGATACAGATGCTTTTAGGTATTTTCTTCAGAAGGCTCAAAGAAGAGGGAGAGGTGATATATTAACCAGCTGAAATTATTGAGGAACTGAAAGAAAAAAAGCAAGCTCTCTGAACAGTCTAAATGGTTGAGTGCTTAGCTGTGGCTGCTGGCACATCACAGTGAGGAGCAGGTGATTTGGGGGAGGTGGGGAGGGGAGATAATGTACTCTGATCACTTAACCTCAGATCTAAAGGGTACCACCTGCCACTGGGATTTGTCACTTTTCTGGTATGATTATACAAGGGAGAAAGGGACTGGGTATGGCAAGCTCTTGATAGAGAGAGACATCCAGCTAGCTGTCAGTCTTCCAAGATTGTCAATGTGAGATGTCCACTGCCAGGATTCACAATCTCAGTCTTCAATTTCTTTCATTAGCAGGTTAAACTGTGCCAGGGAGCTGGAGACTCTTTATGAATTCATCCTCAGAATAAGATGAAAGGGTTGGTACAGGGGGAGAGTATGGTTCTAGAATAAGAGGACCTGGGCTCAAGTGGGACATGTTACTTAATCTCAGTGGTCCTCAGTGTCCTCATCTAAGACAAATGCTTATAGATGAGCTCTGAAGACCCTTCCAGTCCTAGCACATCTTAAATTAGTATGTGCTATATTTTATATGCTACATTTGAATTACATTGTGTGTAATGCAATACCTTGATACAACTGTGCAAAAAAAAGACCTGCATTAAGGGGGGGAGCTAAATAAAGGCCTTGTGATATTGCCACCCCCCCAGTGTCTTATTGGGTATTTCCAGAAAATTAATTCAACAAACATTTGTTCAATGTCTATCACGTACAAGGCACTGTTCTAAGTACCAGAGATGTAAAGGAGAAAACCAATGTAATTCCTGTCATTGAGAGACCTACAGGTTAATGGACCATATGTGTTCGTTAATACACTTCTCCTCAATGTTCTCTAGTGAATCACAGATCAAGTCACATTCCGTAACCATGGGTGAAACTCCAAGTTCTGTGGTGGCCCCTCTTCCCTTCTGTCTCTATGTTCTCTCACTTGAATCTGGGCATCAGCTTCCGAAGGTTTCATTAATCACTATGCAGTAGATTATCTGATCTGTTTTTTAAGTTCTAGTCCTAAATCACAAACTTCATATTGGACACTTAGAATTAAATGTACTGTAGACATCTCAAACTCAACATACCAAAACCAAAACTCAATGCCTTTTATGCCAAACCCATCCCTTTTCTCTATTTCTGTTGAGTCACCCAGATTCACAAACATGGTGTCATTCAGCATTCTTTAGTCTCACTCCACAAATCCAATCAGTTGCCAAATCTTTTTTTAACCTTAATAATATTTATTATACTTCCTTCTCTCCACTCACAAAATCTCTATCGTCATTCATAACGTCATCATCTCTCGCATGAGTTATGATAATCACCTGCTAATTCTGCCTTAAATACATTACACTTAAATATATTAAATGCATTTCATCCTCCCCACAATGGTCAAAGTGATTTTCCTAAAGCTTGAGTTTCATCCTTTCATCTCCCACTCAATAAACTTCTGTGGCTCTATATTACATTTGACTGTGAGTTCATTGAAAGCAGAGACTGTCTTTTGCCTTTCTTTGCATCCCCAGAGCTTAGCGCTGTGCCTGGCACATAGTAAATGCTTAATAAATGCTTGCTGACTGGTTAACTAACTTCTAGGATCAAATCCAAATGTCTGTTTCTCATTTAAAGCTTGTTACAATCTGGTCCTATCCTACCTTTACAGTTTTATTATACCTTACTTCCTTCTATGCACCCTATGGTCAAGCCCAATTGAAGTTCTTGCTGTTTCTCATACTGCTTTCCTTCTTTTGTCTCCATGTACTAGTGTCCAATGCCTAGAATGATCTGCCTCCTCACCTCCACCTTGGGAATACTATTGGAATCACCGATTTCTTTCCACATTTAAGTGCCACCTTTTACATTGATGCCTTCCATGTTTCCCCCAGTTGCTAAAGTCATCCCCCAAAAATGTTAGTTTGTATCTGTTTTCTGTATTTTGTATATATCTATTTATGTTCATATCATCTCCTTCATTGACTGTCAATCAAATCCTTCTGTTACATGTTCAAATATAAGGGGTACCCACTAAGCCCTTTCTGCTCTCAAAGAACTGAATCTCTTCCTCCTCTAACTCTGACCCTTTTCTGGATGTCAAAGCTCATCTCATCAGTTAAGGGTTTCTGTGACATCCAGGAAACTTTCTCAGGGCTCCAACTCCCCAACCTGATGAAATAAAATTCCCTTTGCCCTTTTCATTTCCCATTCTGTGAATCACCGATTCACTTTTAACTACCAGAAATATTACAATAAGAATTTTATTGTTATAAATCAGACATAAAATAGAGACATTAATTAGCATCTAACATGGACAGAGACCACATCTCCTCTAAGATCACTGCTCCTAGACTCCATCCAAGCAGAAATAGTTTGAAGACTGAAATTCATCTTTCTCTCTTAAGGAGAGGGGAGAATAAAAGATTTCCTGGAAATTCAATTCTTGGTTGTTCCCAATTGGGAGTTGAGTAAAAGGATTTTTCCTCTCACATATCTGAAGTAACCAAAATGAGACTTCCCAGGAATACTCAGATTCCCCAGTACTCTTCCATCATAACTTGAGCACAGTAGGTGGCACTAGTCACTGAGGACAAAGAGGGGAGGGACTTTGAGTCTGTAGCACTTGCCAGGTTTATTCAAATCTGTCCAAGTAGATGCTGGGAGGAAATGTACACTCTTTTTAGCTAGGCATCGTAACAAAGTCTCTCTAGCATATTTATTTTTCTCTTTGTAAAAACAAAACAAATTTCTGTCCTTCAGCTTTTCTCTTCCCTTCTCCCTTCCCCCTTCCCCCTTCCTTTCCCTTCCCTTCTGTTCCCCCTTCCCTTCCTTTCCTTTTTCCTTTTCTTTTTTAGTAGGATCCATGGGCTCACTTACTATCCTGAAGTTGGACCTTGAAGGAAGAAATAAGGAATTCAACCTGTGGGAATGCAAACAAATGACTTGTAAAAAAGAGCAGTGACCAGAGAGGCTAGGACAACTTCTGGGAAAACCAGTAGCCATCCAGTATATTTGGAATGGAGTAGAATATGTGAAGCAAAGTCAAATGGAATCCAGAAATGCAGGTTGGAGTCAGGTTTTGAAGGGCTTTGGACACCAGGATATAGGAGTTTGTATTTTATCCTGTAGGCAATAGGAGTCATTGAAGGATGGCTTTACACTTACAAATCAAATTAAGGTGAAGTAAAAATGTCAAAGTCTAGAGATTAGCGAATTAACTCCTTAGTTCAGACAAAGAAACTGGCATGCTTAGGAAAAGACATTGGATTTTTGTCATCAAGTCAAAAAGTACTTAAGTGCCACATGTTCATATGATTGTTCCAGATGTTATGCAAAGCAATCTAAGCCATCTCAGTGTAGCTTACAAGGGGCTAGTCATCCACAACAAACCTTGATACCATATTGTATTAAAGGCATTGCAGTACTTTTCCTCATTACTCTCGAGCAAGCCCTTTTGTTGCTCCAGTCTCTCCTCCATGCCACAGAGACCTCTTCACCCTAGCTGTCCATTCCTTGAAGCACTCTCCTCACCTGTAGCCTTGCTGTAGTGTCATGATTTGTTGCAGTGGGACTATCTCAAAGAATTCAGACTCAAACCACCTCCAATCTAAGTGAAAGCATTTTTTGGGAATGATGTTTCTAACAGACTGAGTTCCAAGAGGAACCAGCAACTTAGTAAGACAAGACAGATAATTTTATAGTGGAGTGATACTGATTACACAACAGAAATTATGAATATTAAAAAAGCAGGAGGGATTTGTTAAGGGATTAGGTATTAGGGGAGGGGTCCCAGCCTCAGTAGAACTGTGTATGAGATTACCCACAATGCATACAGAAAAATCCAAATGGGATGGCCGGGGGAGGGGCTTCAGTATGATCATTATATTATAATAGGCCTCTCTACATCATAAGTTTTCTTTAGGTCAATTCTTCACTTTTCCTGCACAGGGGAAGCTCTGTCTATGGTTCAATGGTCAAACATCCTGGTCTATATCCTGGTGGTGCTGGTTTCTGATTGGCTAGCTATTGTTCCATTTGGTCAAGACAGAAAGTTGGGTGTTGTAGTCCTGTCTTGAGTTAGATGGATGATGTGGTTTTGGTTGAGTTCATGGACACCCCTGTTTAAATATGCGAATTGGATCTGGGAGCAGAGGCCAGCTAGAGACAATGACTGTATTGAGTTGGGGGGGGCGCGGCGCAAAGGCTGTGGTGCGATTAAAACCTAATTGTATGGTCAGATCAGGGCATGCCTATTGTTCAGTGAGATCCATAAGGAAGTTAGAATATTGGGACTGGGGGCAGCTTTATTAGGATTCCATCAACCTCTTCCTCTGATTGCCTAGTTCTTCCCAGAATCTCATTTTCATGGAAGATATATCTTCATTCCTTTCCAGGTTTCACTCCTAACTTCTTTACCATGGTCCAATGCCATGAATACTCACCTTCCCTCCTTCCCCTTTCAGCTTTCTTTAATGTGTTTTCATACCTCCTTGGATTGTAAGCTCCTTATGAACAGAGACTGTTTTTCTGCTTGCATTTGTATACCCAGGGCTCACCACAGTGCCTAGCACACAGTAAGTGCTTAATAAATGCTTGACTTGACTGATCTGAAACATTTTCTGTTCTGTAATTATGTCATTAGGAAGGGAAAATACAAATTCAAAAAAAATCTGCTTGGCATATGTGTTTTCTTAAGCTAAGTGCTAATGTGTGGACATTTGGCGTGAGAAGTTTTAGACCTGCCAACCTTGCGGCACTCCTAAAAGAGCTTATTGGAAAAAGAGGAATTCAGATAGAGAATGAGATGCAAATAATCTGAAAGAGCAGTGAGGGTCACTTTTGGCATCTGCTTTATTTATCCAGTTCAAAGTCAGCCTGCAGAGTAATGAGGAAATACCTTTAAAAACCCCAGTTAGTCTGATACACTTTGATTTTTTCACCTGGGAAGAGCTTTGGACAAAGGCCTAGTAAACACTACTCCTACGTCTTGCCCATGAGAATCATAATGGCTAAAGAAGGTGCTTACTTCTCAGGAGAGTGTTACCTGTGGCACAGTCTGATGACCTGTTTTCTTTCCTTCATTGAGATGCCCAATGTCACAGAGCAATGCGGGAAGCCATTTTGTGTTTTCACCATTTGGACAACATCCAGAAAAGAGAATCCAAAAGGACGAGAGGTTTGGCAAAGGATCTGAGAGCTGAAAACAAGGTCCTTAGTTAGTCCAGACAATATGGCATCAAGAGCATTGAGGGCAGATTACTTCTAGAATGCTCTTCAAGGATATGGAGCATGTTCATATTTGGAATAATTCAACTGTACTAATGTTGATTAAACACATGCCATGTGCAAGGCAATGGGAAAATATAGACAAAAAAAATATATGTAAGTAAATAAAACACTTAAGTATATACAAATTCATTTCAAGAAACAGAGAAAATTAACAACTGGGATGGGGAGAGGAAATCAGGGAAGGTCTCATTTAGGAGGTGGCACCTTGAGAGAAGGTAGCAACTCTAAGAAATGAAAGTGAATAGGGAACACATCTGAGACATGGAGAATAATGAGCAATTGTACTTTAGCTCTGCAGGATCCTACTACTAATTAGTTGTGTGACCCTGGGGAAATCACTTAACCTCTCTGCATCTCAGTATTCTCCTCCATAAAACAAAGAGATTGGACTAGGGGGTATCTGAAGGACCTTCTAGGACTGACATTTTATGATTCTTTATGATTGAGTTCCTTGTAAATAATCAGGAAATTGTCCTAGGTCTGGTTTAGTAGTCATTGTCAAGAACTGCTTAGGGTATGGTGGGAGGCACTCCATCATGACTGAGGCATCCAGAGGCACTCAGGACTCATAGGGGGAGGCAGTGTAGTTGCTTACCTTCCATATTACCTGTGAAGGCAATATTTCTGCAGCCATGGTTCATTTCATCAGACATTAAGTGAAGTTTGCATTTGTCTATTGGGATAGTCTCTACCTCTAAACTCCATCTTTGTTATGAGAAAACTAAACTAGGTGATTGATAGGTCCATTTTAGCTCTATCAGTCAGTAATTCAGATAACCATAGTAACCTTTGACTTCATTGTTCCCAACATGGATAACAAGTTGGTTTCTGGCAAGGATAAGATTCGTTCTTCAGATAGACAAATAATAGAAGGGTTGTCAACAGTTTCTTTGCCATGAGCACACAGCCCTAGAAGAGAGAGGGTAGATCTATGCCTCTAACTCAGAATAGTCCCATATTTGGCTCAACTGTTGTCTGTGTCCATTCAGTCTATCCTCTTTGGACCATTGTAATGATGGAGTCTTTGAGAATTGGCCCTTTCATTCCCCTTTTTCCTGTTACTCTTAACAAGTGAAAAACCATGAAAAATAACATTCATTCAATTGCATTTAGAGGTTTAAGGAAAGGAAAGAGGGAAATTTTGGAGAAATGGAAACAACTTCAGGAAAGAAGAGTCTTGCAAGTTAGATCTTTGGAGCGAAAATTCTGATGGAATAAAAGGCTAAAGGACTATTTACATCCTTTCCTTTATCCAATCCCAACCCCAAAGAAGGAAAGCAGATAATAAATGAATACTTATAAGTAGTCAAAGTTCTTGGATATTTTTAAAACTTTCTTAATAGAAGAGTCCACTGATAGAACTATTATCAGATGCTACAGTAGAAGCCAAAGAGCTATCCTTGATGAAATAGAAAGAGAAAGCTAACCTAGAAAAAGGATGATGTTGCTGAAAAGCAATTGAATGAATGGATTCAAATGAAGGGGGATTGATGATGATGCACCAAGATAATTAGCATGTGTTATTAAATTAAAGGCTAAAATTGAACTTTATAGATACAAGGAAAAGCTGAATCAAACAGTCAGTTTAGAAATACAATCCCAAAACTCAAACAATCAATACACTGAAGCTGGAATTGCACCACAGTAATTTTGTTTCCTTCTGTGCTAGAGTGACAGGCTGTGTTGATAAGGGAAAAGCAATAGCTCTAATCTCTCTGGACTCCAGTAAGGGTCTAGATGGTGATTCTATCCAATATGACATTCTCTTCAACAAGATAGGGAGATATATTCTAAATTGAAGGACTGCACTCAAAGGGTATTTATCATTGACTAACAGTCAGCCTACAGGACATCCCATGTGTATAGTGCAGTAGAAATTGAGATAGATTTGGAGAACCTGAGGTTCAGATATCAACTCTGTTATTTACTACCTGTGTGATCTTGGAAATATAACTTAACCTCTCTGGGCATCAGTTTCCTCATCTCTAAAATGAAAGTTGGACTACGGCATATTGTCCAATTTGAAATCTACATTCCTATAATCTACCATCCCACAGGGGTCAGGCCTATAGCTGATAGTCTTTACCTGACCTTAAGACTTCTTTTAATATATGCTTGTTGTCTTTGTGATGGTACTAGATTGGAAATACTCCTTCAAAGATTTTAAAATAATACCTAAAAATTAGCAATATTCATCCAGAATAGAATTGAATAATGAAAACTGCAAAATAATAAATTATGGATGAAAAATAAAGCTTTCACATACCATATTGGAAACTATTGGATTAGAGGGATTAGAGAGGGGCCACAGTAGAATACAAACCAAATTTCAGTGAACAAAACACATGGTTATTTTTAAAATACGCATTACAATATTAGGTTGTATTAACAGCATTAGCAGTAGTTGCTGTTGAGTCATGTGACTCTTCATGAACCCATTTGGGATTTTCTTGGCAAAGAGACTAGAGTAATTTGTTATTTCTTTCTTCATTTCATTTTACAGATGAGGAAACTGAGGCAAACAGGATAAAGTGATTTGCCCAGGGTCACACAGCTAGTAAGTATCTAAGGCCCAATTTTAACTCACAAAGATGAGTCTTCCTAACTCCAAGCCTAGTACTCCACTCACTGTGCCACCTAGCTTCCTTTAGGACACACAAAATACAGGCATACAATACTATGTTGTGTTAATTGTACTAGGAGAAATAAAGACCCACAAATAATTCTTCTACTATTCTCCAGTAGATTTGAAGACTTTATTAGAATATTAAGGACTGTTTCAAGAGAATTGTCAAGGAGTTGGGAATGGTACAGAAAAAAAGACACAAAAATCATGAAAGATTGAAAGATGTCCTTTGAAAAAGGAATCTAAACTTATTTTAATGGACCAAGAATATGCTAAGAATAGATTATTCAGGGTAGGACTAGCCTACAGTAGGTTTCACACAGTAGAATTTCCAAGTGTTTAGAAGGCTTACTGAACTTTCCAAATCTCTGCACACCTCCCCCCAAATTTGAAGACTGATGCTTGAAATTCTACCATTTGGGCTCCGCTCTTTCAAGTTAGAAGTGTTTACCTCTGCTAAAAGGCAGGAGGAGAGATGTAATGACTAAACTCTTAGTCATTTATGAGTCATTGATGTCTCAGTGGGGATTTTTTTATTCTTTTCTGGGACAAGATTTTAATAATGAGAAAGGCAACATCCATCTGGTTGGTGGTGACTGATGGAGTGAATTGCCATTTTAAGTGGAGGGAGATGCAAGGTGAGGGATTAGACATTCTTTTCTTACTTCATTATTTCCTCCCGGGCATCTCAAGTATGGCCTTTATAAATCCATAGATTTGAAGTTGGAGAAATGGATATTGATTTGGAGATCTTTTAGCTTAATTGGTTAAGCCATTTTCCCCAAAAAACAGAGGGCAAAAGAAGAAGAAAAGCATTTCACCTGTGAGAGATTGATCAAGTATTCATTCTTTCAAAAAACTTCAGTTAGCACCTATTTATGAATACCTATGATACACAGGACATTGTTTTTTGTGTCAATAGAGAGAAGGCTTTATCCTTGGCTATTCACTCTTCTTCATCCTACCTATCCAGCTAGTTCCTGAATCTTACCATTTCTACTTTCACATTTCCCACACTGACCCCTTCTCTCCACTCACTCAGTTAACACCAGGTCCTCATCACCTCTTGCCTAGATTGTGGAAACAGCTTCTTTCTTGACTTCCTTGTTTCAAGTCTGTCCAACCTACACATCACTGACAAAGTAATTTTTCTCCAACACAGCTCTAACCATGCAGCTCCCCTGCTCAATCAACTCTAGTGCCTTCCTCTTGCCTTGAAGATAAAAGATAAATGCCTCTATTTGGACTTTAGAGCCCTGCACAATCTGACCCTAACCTATCTTTCCAGACTTATTGTATATGATTCCCTCTCTCACACTCCACAATCCAGATAAACTGGTCTTCTCTCTGTTCTTCATATATGATACTCCATTTCAGACCACTGTACCTTTATACTAGTTGTCCCACATGCTTAGAAAGCACTCCTTCCTTTTGTCTTATAGATTCCCTCTGTTCCTCCTACCAAAAAAATTAATCAATCTATCATAAATTTAGGACTGGAAAAGACTTTGGAGGGCACTCTTCATTACATGCATCAGGAAACTGAGGATCACAGAGATAAAGAGACTTGTTCAAAGTCACAAAACTAATAAGTACTAGAACCTAGATTTAAGCCCAGGACCTCTGTATCTTCTTCCATTTTTTCTCAAGAATGTGCTCACATAAAGAGAGTCACATCATGAGGGGATGAGCTTCATCTCCATACAAATTACAAATACTTGCTCACAAAAAGCATCTTGAACTTATGGAAGACTCTATATTAAAGGTTTCTGTGGTGTCTTTGTGTCAATCCTGGCCTCCATGCCATGCTATCAGTAACTCATCATTGCAATTTGCAAGGCAAAAAACAGAGACAATAATCAAGACCACTTCCCTGTATTCAATGAATTCTGTGGTTTGGCAAATCCAGTTTCTTATCAATGTACCTATGCATTTCATATGATTCCAAATATTTTGGTCTGCTTGGTTTTCACCATCTATTCCTCCATGATACTACTTTTTAGGTAGTGTGGTGTGATGGATAAAGTCTTAGATTTGGAGTTAGGAAGACCTGAGTTCAAGTGTTGACTCTAAAACCTAGTACTTTTGACCATGGACAAGCCACTTAACCTCTGAGCCTTGGGCAAATCTCTAAATCTATCAGCTTCAGACTAGTGGTCTTCTTTCTCTGCAGGGAATTCCCACACTGATGAAATCATAGGTCCTTGACATATTGATCTATCAACAAAGAAAGAACAATCTTGTCTGCCTATTCAGCTGTGTTGTATGTGAACACAAAGGCTACAATAACAGAAAACCCCCTTTCAAGCAAGGTCAAAGAATAGTTCCTGTGGGCCTCACTACCTTCACTCCAGGTTTATGTCCTATGCTCTCCTTTATTCTCTTTGAACAGTAAGTGGCCACTTATTTGCAAGGATTTCATGGACTCTGGGAAGACCTGATGCCCCTTATGCCTTTTTCCAGTCAGGGGCTAGTGATGGAAATGTTTTGTTTTTGGTTTTTGTTTTTCGGGGGAGGGGAAGGTTTGGTTGTTTGGGGGTTTTGTTTTTTTGCTTTAAGCCCAAGAGAGGTAATACTTGAGAAGTTGCTCTCAAGTATTTTAATGCTTCTATTTGAATGATTTTCTGATATTTCCCTAAAGAGTATGTGTAAATGAAGGTTAATGTGACAGAGAAGAGTTACTCAAAGTCGGGAAGACCTGTTTCTAGTACATATGCCTGTGTGACTTTAGGTTGGTGCCTCCAAGCAACTCTAAGTCACAGAACAGGTGCCAATCTACATCTGTATAAAGAGTCCCTTATGGCAATACAATTATAGGTCCAGCCTTTAAAAAATTCTAGTCATAGGAATGTTTTCTTTACTGACTGATGCCACATCTGCCCTATGGAGTGTAGTAGTGATACCAACTGGGTTTTGTCAAGGCAGGGGAGATAACAGTATATATACTTTGCAGGAAAGATTTTCCAAATCTGTCTGTCCTAGATTTGACTAAAAGTACATTTTCTGTTTTCTTGACTTGTTGGAGAGTTTTTAGCCCTTCCTATTCCCGACAGCTGTGCTTCTGTGATGGGGTGACACCATTTCTGCACAGGGTATATAATTTGTGATTAGTTTCTTAAGCCCTCCAGGGAGCACTGAATGAAAAGAGTGATACAACTGACAGCCATTCCTATTATCATGAAAGGAGAAGCCTGGAAGCAGACACCCAGAACAAAGAACATTTGAAATCCCAAGCAACCTGTCAGCTCATTAGCAAGATTCTTCAGGACACGTCTCCAAACTTGTGGGTCAGTCTTCTTCCACTTCAGCATCAGATGATCAAGTTTCCTGGAAGCAGGAGAAATTTTGCTTCAGCTAGAAAAAAAAAGGAGAGGGAGAGTGGATAATTTTGTAAAGCAATTGAGATATAAAGCCAAAATTGAGCGTGGGAAGAATAAGACACATTGCAAACAACCCTGTTGCTTCAGGGATGCTGGATCCTGTTGTCTGCAACAATTTTGTTCTGTACTGTTGTTCCTTGTATAAAGTCAGTCAATGAAATCCATAATTGCACTAAGTAGTGTGAGAGAAAACCTGTTACAAGGTTAATATGATAATAAGAGTTATCTGGGCAACTGGAGGGAAGTCAGTTATTAGAAATATAATTTTTCATGATTTTTTTTTGTTCAGGAAAAAAGAGGAAGCCTCATTAAGTATGGTTTTAAATGAGTTAAATTTTCTCATTTCTCTGACAATTAATTTCCATGCAACCCAATTACAATTTGCAATTCTGATGCTTTGCTGTCGTTACTTCTGAATGAATTGGTGAGGAAGCAGCAGAGGGCAGTGCTGAGCTAAGACTGGTGTCCCGGTCCTGTTTCTGGCACTAAAATTGTGCTTGTTTGCAAATGAAATCTTAAGGCTAACTTCACCACAGAGGAAATTAAACTGCTAATTACATGTGTATAAACCACTAAAAATGGGTCCAGTTGTTATTCAGTATTTCAGAAACATCCATCTCTCTTCAGTCTTGGACTGAAAATATGTAATTATGACAGGAAATAGCACCCACTGAATACAAATACATTATATGTACATATACGTATGTGCATGTATGTATGTATGTATTTGTAGACACTTACACAGCCTGTTCTTTGCTATTAACAAACAGTTGCTTTTCAGTCCACCCTTTATACAGCTGTGATATTCCTAAAGTCCACTCTTCTAATCAATAAACTCCTTGTTAACTCTAGGATGAAATATTATTAAAAAATAATGTAATTTTTTTACACTACAAAAAATGCTACTTTTTACTTTTTGAAAAATAAAAATTAACTTTTACCCAATTACATCTTAAAATAATTTTTAACCTTTTTCTAAAAGTTTTGAGTTCCAAATTCTTATTCCCCACATCATGAGATAGTAAGTCCTTTACAAGCCAGCCCCAACCTACTTTTCCCCAGTCTTTTATGCATAGATCTCCTTCAAACATTCCCATCCAATCAAACTAGCTTCCTTGCTACTGTCTCTGGTCTTTGTGCCTTTGTACAGATTCTTCCTCATGTCTTTAGCGTAGTTCCTCCTAGCCTTGACCTCTTTCCTTCAAGGCTCAACCCAAATACCATCTTGAACATGAAACCTTTCTTGTTTCCCCACCCCACATTCTAATACCCCTCATATCCCAATTAGTTTATACTTATTTTATATGTAATTTAGATATGTAGATGGTGTCTCTTCATGGAATATTAACATTCTTTGAGGTCAGGAACTGTTTCATTTTTTTGTCTTTGCATCATTCATACATGATAAATGCAGACCCTTTGAACAGTCCTGGCACCTAATGGGTGTTTAATAGCGCTTGGTAATTGCTTTTTTTTTCTTAGTTATCTATGTCAATGAATTCCTCTGCACTTGCATAGACTCCCATCCCCACTCCCCAGGATTCTTGTATAGCTTCCTAATTGTTTTCCCTACATCTAGTCTCTTCATTCTGCAGTCTAACCTCTACACATTTGCCAGGTTGGTATTGCTAAATGTCTATAACTGATTCCCTACCCCTGGATCCAAAGTGTTCAATAGTTTTCCTGCTATTTTGAGGATAGAATACAAAATACTCTGGTTGTCATCTAGAATCCTTTAAAAATCCAACTCCCACTCACCTTTAGGTTTTATTCCATATTAGGTCATTTCATACAATCTCCATTCTCTTCAAAATGGGCTGCTAGCTGCTCCTGATACAGGACATTCCATCTCCCACCCTGGATCTTTACACAAATGATTCACTACTTCTGGGAAATACTCTTTCCTCACATTATCTTTTGAAATCCCTAGTTTCTATCGAAATACAAAATCTCTCTTTCTCTATGCCGTTTCCAAAACTTCCATACAATATCCCATGAAATTACTTCATAAATGATCATATTTATTTCCCTGTGTGGACATGACATGAGAGCAAGAGAAGTTTTAGTTGATTAACTCAAATGCAGGCCTCCTGACTCAAAACAGCAAAGGGGGGGATGCTAGTGGCTGGATTTGGAGACAGAGGTTCTGGTGGGAAAGTCACTTTACCTCTCGGCCTCGTATTCCTTCTTTATAAAAGGAGAAAGTAGGATGTGATGAGTTTGGAGATATCTTCTAGTTCCAGTTCCATCATCCTATAGACCCAGAGTTCTTCACACTGTACCATATGGCTCTCAAACTCTTCAGTCAGTTCAAGGATTGTTTAATAAGTATCTGCTAAGTGTAAAATGGCATTATTTTACTGGGTTTGGGGTTACTTCCTGACATTAAATCCAGTGCCATATCTAATGTACCATGACAAGTTTTTGTGATTACTTAGGGCAATCCTACCCAACATATTTCCAAACCAGGTTCCCATGATTCTCCATTTACACCCCACTGTAATTTTGCTTGTTACTGTTATTAAATAGTTCAGTTGTGTTTAATTCTTCATGACCACATGGGGCTTAGCACACCAATACTATCCATGGGGTTTTCTTGGCAAAGATACTGGAGTGGTTTGCCAATCTTTCTTCAGCTCATTCTCAGATAAGAAAACTGAGGCAAACAGGGTTAAGTGACTTGTCCAGGGTCACACAACTGATAAGACTCTGAGGCCAGATTTGAATTCAGGTCTTCTTGACTCCAAGTCTAGTACTCTATGCACTGAGCCACCTAACTGCTTCCTACACAAATAGAGGTTAAATGATTTGCCCAAGGTTACACAACTAGTGTCCGAGGCCATATTTGAACTGAGGTCTTCCTGACTCCAAGCTCAGTGTTCCTATTCACTGATCCAAAATCTCAGAAATTCTTAGAAAACATGGAATTCAATCCCTCATTTGATAGAAAAGGAAACTGAGACTGAATAAGGTCAAGTGACTTGACCAGGGTCATAAAGCTCCTCTCCTTAAAAGGGCAGAGTTCCCAGTAACATCAATGATGTTCCATGGAACAAATATCAAAACAACTTGGGTCCTAAAGTCACACTGTAAGGACCGACTCTTAGTTAATAAATTTAGAAAAGTATTTTAAAATAGTAACAAATATTTGATCTATTTAGTTTTACTTTGACAAAAATTTTAGTATGCCCCAAAATGACATGAATTAAGAGAATAAATGAAGTCTTCTGACACTGGATAACCCCACAGAGGTCTCATATATACTAAAATATTCATAGTAGCAAAACCTGGAAGGAAAATAGAAGCTTATCACTTGGGAATTACCAGAAAAAATTGCCATGGAACAGTATTATACCAAAAGAAATGGTGAATATAAGGAATTCAAAGAAACTTTAGAAGCTGTATATGAATCAATATAGAGAGAAGTAAGCAGAACCTAGAAAACAATATGAACAATGACTGTCGTAATGTAAAAGAAAGCAACCCTAGAAGTCATCACTCTATATATTTCACCATTCTGAAACAGGAGACCTGGATTTGAGTACTGGCGATGACATTTACCATGGGCAAGTTGAGTGATTTTAAAGAAGTTTTCTGTAAATCTTTAATGAACTGTAGAAATACAAGTTACTATGACAATGATGGAATAAACCCACAATGAGGAAAGTGTATTGCAATTGAAATAGTGCTGGGTTTGGAGTTAGAGGGCTTGGGTTTGAATACTCAATGAAACCAGCCCAGGGCCCTTTGCTACAGGAATACCAACAGAAAACAGAAATTACAGGAGTAATAACATTCCCTCTAGACCATTGGGATGCTTGCAAATCCACCAGCTAGGATGGATTGTGGGGAAGGCTCTTGATATGCCCCTCCCTCACCATGGTCACCAACACCAACTGCTGATCAACTGCTGCCAATAGGCAGATAAACCCAAGAGTTGGCTTAAGAGCAGTAGCACCTTCCGACCCTGCTCTCACATCTCTCCTCTCTCTCTCTCTCTTTCTCTCTCTCTGTGTCTCTGTGTCTCTCACTCTCTCTCTCTGTCTCTCTCTCCCTTTTTCTCTCAGTCTCTTTGTCTTTCTGTCTCTGTCTCTATGTGTATATATGTATAGGTACGTATATACATACACATATTATATGTGTGTGTATTACTGGAAATGACACTAAAGAAGATGCCTTTCCATCTTACTTTGCAGCTGATATGTCCTCTATTTACTGTCTCTTTCAGGTAGGAGGAAAGCTCATTGAGGAGTAGGAACTGTCTTTTTTTTATTTGTATCTTCAACATTTAGCACAGAGCTTTCAATAAAATAAGTGTTTAATAGATGCTTTTTCATCCATTCATTCATTCATAGCCTGTCTAATTGGTCTCCTCACCTCAAGTCTCTCCCCTCTCCCATACATCTTCTACTAAACTGCCCAAGTGATTTTCCTTAAGTACAATTTAGACTATGTCACCTCCTACTCAATAAACTCCAGTGGCTCCCTATTGCCTCCAAAAGCAAATATGTCAGCCTCGGTTTGGCACTAAAAACTCTGCATAACCTGGCTCCTTCTTACCCTGTCAATGTTCTTATAGTGCCCACCTTGTACTCTTTAATCCAATTACACTGACCTATTTGCTGTTTCTCAATCACAGCCCTAGATGTCCTGTTGTGGGTCTTAGCATTGGCTGTCTTGTTCCCCACCTCCACCTGGAGAGCTCTCTGCCTCTTGGCTGCCTTTTCTTCTTTCAAGGTTCAGTTGAAATCCCATATTCAACAAAAAAACTGTTATTGCTTCCCTTAGCTATTAGTGCCTTCTCCTATAATATTACCTCCCATCTATTCTGTACATATATGCAACTAGTCATTTACATGTTGTCTCTCAGCATATAAGCTCCTTGAAGACAGGGATGATTTTTCCTTTTTCTTTGTATTTTTAGCACTTAGCACGGTGTTTTGTAAAGAGAGAGCACTTAATCAGTGTTTTTGATTGATTGACTGAGATCAACGGGATGACCATCATTCTAGTGGACTGGTAATAAAACAGTTCTTCTCTCAGTAGAAAGAATGTGGATTTTCATTTCTCTTTCAGTTATTTCTGACTCTTTGTGACCCCATTTGGAGTTTTGTTGACAAAGATACTGGAGTAGTTTGCCTTTCCCTTCTCCAGCTCATTTTACAGATGAGGAAACTGAGGCAAACATGGTCAAGTGACTTGAACAAGGTCCCAGGGTCACATAGCTAACAAGTATCTGAGGTCAGATTTGAGTATATGTGTGTGTGTGTGTGTATGCATGTGTATGTATATATGTATATGTATGTATACACACATATATACACATTTTATATAAGCATACACACATATATGTGTGTACATATATATACATTATATATGTTGTCAGGTGAGATCAGTAAATTAATTTCCTTTGCTTAATTGTCCTTTGTGTGTAGTGTGTGTAGTGATGAGAGCCTTGGGAAATTATAGTAATGTTCAAAAAATGAATCAACAGAACATTGTGCAAAAAAGAATAAATGAAGGTCACCAACATCCCACTTGATTCTCATGAATATCCCACACCCTGATCAAGACATTGCGTGAGTTACATTGAATGAAGCAATGCCCACTCAGATTCTATAGGTACACCACTCCCTTGGTAGAATATCTTTTTTCCCAGTTTATTCACATGGGTTTTTCTAGGGTTTTTGAAAAGATAACAATCCACTGTGGCCATCCATCAAGCGCTTTGAACTGAAGGCTTTCCCAACCCCCTGAGGGTATATTTAAAGCATTAAGGGCAGTACGGGCCAACCAGCCAATGAGAGTGATGAGCCTCTGCTGCTTGGCAAAGTAAAATTAATCGAAATCAAATACTTTCCACCTTGGCAATTTTAACTAATTCCCTCATGAAAGTACAAGAGAGATGTGAAACCCCTACAGTCAGTGTAAACCTCCTGGTAAGACAAGACAGGTAATACCTTTTAAGCTTGTTAATGTCTGAGCCTGCTGATTTCTACGACCGCCTCAAAGAATAGTTGAGTAGTGTTCAACCTCTCATTACAAAGAAATGCACCTTTCCATGAGGGAAAACGGAAGATACTGCTGGGGTCAGCCTTTGTATGTTATGACTCGGATACCACAGTGAAAGCCTGTGAGGACGCTGGTTAAACTGAGCCCCCAATTGTCAGTCGCTTCTGCTTCTCTCCCTTGGATCTCTCGCCAGAAAGCCTTGCCTTTGAATCATTCAGGCCTCAGATAAAAGAAGTTTCCTCCCTGAGAACATCCTAGGCCTTTCTGCTGTCCTTCTAGAGGGCTTCATTACGAACCCCATGTTGGGTCCCATTTGGGGAAATGGTTTGGCACCATCTGTACGGTGGTCAATAAATAAGCTGACTGACCACTTCCAAGTACTAGCACAGGGGGTTTTAACTTTTTTGGTGTGTGTCCTGGACCCCATTAAGTAACTGGAGGAAATACTAAATTTTGCTTACAGGTTGGTGAAAATAAAGATACAGATAGAAATCTTCTAAATACATATATGTATAAATAAAATATACATGTGCATACATGTATATACACACAAATACATGTATACAACACATGTATATACATATATATACATACACAGGTGTATGTGTGTATCACACGTGTATATTTCCCTTGCAACTTCACAGACGCCCTTAGAGTTCATGGATCTTTTTAAAGAATTCTTGTTATCAAAAATGCCATAGAATTATAACTGCTCTACCCTTCCTGGATAACAGTTACCTTGATTGAAGTGGTCAGTCAGCTTATTTATTGAACACAGTACAGAGATTCCAGCATTGTCTTTGGCACAGTGAAGACAAGTCAAAAAATAAAATAAATACCTTCAAATTTTTTTTCCAAATTCTACAAAAAAAAAAAATCCAGATTCTATAAAATTCAACTCATGAAGCATTTACTTTTTTCCCCCAATAAATAATTATATACAAAGGACATGATCCCTTCCTTCAAGGCATTGGTAATCTAATAAATCAAATGTAAACCCCTCAGGCTAAGGAATATTTCCTCTTTGTCTTAGCACCTGGTACATTGCCTGACACATAGTAGGCATTTAGTACCAGCTTATTGTATTGAATTAAACTGAATTAATAGCACATATAGTGATGAATTTGTCTTTTGAAGTTTCATGAGCCATAAAATGTTTAGCTTTTCCTCCCCCTTTTCTATCACCCCTGTTAGAACTAGGTGCTAGCCTAAAAGAACAAGTCAAATTCTCACTCATGGCATAAGTTGCCTGATCTGACTTCATTAACATGCCCTTTGCCATGCTTCTATACTAAAACCCAAACTGTATTTTAGCACTCTATAGAAGAGATGTTTTTTTCTGTTGTTGTTTTTGTTGTGGTGCTTGAGAAGCGACATGTTTCCCTGTTCCAAAGGAAAAATAAGCACAGACACTTTTAAAATAATAATACAGTGTTTGTGTGTTAAATGAAAAGGTATTATTAAGAACCTAGCAATTTATCACAGCAAACTCCCAACTCTCAGAAGGATTTGGCAATGGGAGGACCCAAGGTGGCCAAGTCTCTCCCCCGCCCCCACTCTTTTTACTCATCTTTTGTCAAATAAAGGGAGCTCAGCTTTGGAGAGGAAATATCTAGGCTTTGGAAATAGTTGGGGAGCTTACTCTACTCTTTCATTTCAAAGGCTTTCCCTGTTATTTAATCCCATCCTTCCCCTTTTCTATGACACCCTCGATTAGCATGCTCTTCAGGCTGTTGAGAAAACAACAGAAGCTCTACTAAATTCCCTAGAGATGAGATGATGGGAGGATATGTTTCCCTGCCCCCTGGTGGCTGATCAGAGAACAAAACTCTTGATGAGGTTGCCATCATGGGTAGTTGGTTGTCCTTCATCTGATGACCTTGGAGATAGGAACAAGTGTCAAGATTTTGCCTTGTTGTCATATCTGTAGAACAAATGGAGATTACATGACTGGCCTGTCTATATCTTGCTGAGGTTGTTTGCTTTCACAAGAAGCTGACAGCTCCAAAATACTCCTAGTCTCAGGTAATCTTAGACAGAATAGGTTTGGAGCAGGTGCCAAGATTTTATTTTCCCATGTGGGTCTGGTAGGATTTGCCAGCTAAGTCATGGGGTAGGCTAAGTAGGTACTTGGTAGAAGCCATGGCTTTGGAGAGTAATTCAATATTCATTCAAATTCATGAAATTATCTTGAAAACAAAATCGTGTTCTGCTATTAGAGCCAGCATAAAGTAAATGAGAGCTTTTTCTTATTTCTTGCTGGGTTTGTAGCAGCAGTTTTAAAATAGCTGAGTATCAAGGACATTTTGACATGATATAAAAATGTACTTTTCATATAAATGGTATCTCCCTTCACTGAGCTGACAGTCATTAACCCTGTGACCTTTGGCTTTTATATTCCCTGTTCCCTATGCCTGGAATATCTGGCCTTCTCATTTCTATTCCTTACAGTTCCTGGTTTCCTTCAAAATTGAGCTCAGGTTCTACCTTCTTTAGGATCCCTTTCTAAATTTCCAGGTGCTAGCGCTTCCTTTTCATTCATCTCTACCATGACTACCAAGATCATTTTCTATGTTCTTTTGTATCTATCACTTATACATGCCATGCACAAATTATCTCCTCAGATTAAAATATAACCTCGTTCAGGTCAGAGATCGTTTTGCTTTTGACTTTCTATAATGGTAGCATCATCATTAACAAAAACACTAATATAATGTTCATATGATGCTTTAAAATTCGCAAAGTGCCTTACAAATAATATCTCATTTTATTCTTATAAAAATTTTGGGAGGGGGGTATTATTATCTCCATTTTACAGATGAGAAAACTGAGGCAGAGGATTACGGGTGAGTCACAAGATAGTGAGTAGCTGAGCCAGATTTGTACTGAAGTCTTCCTGGCTTCATGTCAAGATCCACTGTATCCCTCATTTGTAGCACAAAATAGGGGGCTTATTGCTTGATTAGACCAGTCACTAAAACTTAGTTGACTTCAGTACTTCACGTATAAAATGAAAGAGTTGGACTATATCAGGGCCATGGTTTCCTTTGGTAGTCTGTAGAATCTTCTGAACCCATTCTAAGAATAATGTTTTTAAGTATATATAAATAAAATACATTGGATTGCAAAGGAAACAAATTATACTTAAAAATAATTATCACAATATTTTAAAAAATGATTTCATAAACTCTAGGTTAAGAACCATTGGACTGAATGATACATGTCTTGGTCCCTTACAGTTTCAAATGACAACAACCCTGTAAGTCAACATTGTCACTAAAATCCATCACCTCAAGTAAATATATAAGGTACAATTTATATCATGCCTATACCCGAAAAAAAAATGTGAATTGTTAAGTCATTTATCTAACTTCCCCAAGATCACATAGTAAATAAGTAGCAAAACAGATAATAGGCGTTATGATTTCTTGTTCCTTATCTTATATCTTTCTTTCTAGCTTATCCTTGTTCTTCATATCAGTAATGAACCACTTCATTGCTTCCTAATGTACCATCAACTCAGTCAACTTGTCCTTCCAGGCTGCTGGAGGCACTGGGTCACCATGCCACAACACAATGTCAAAATGTCAAAATAATATGCCCATAACTATGACAACTGAGATGCTCAACACAAGGCACGGAAACATGTCTGTACTTTTGTCATGTTACCCAGATGTCATAATATCCTGTTTCACCATTCAAAAAGGTCTACCGGTCATACACAACATAGTCACTAAAAGAGATCTTCTTTCCCTCTGGTAATGTAGTTTATTGTATCTTTGTTTCCATTTGGTTTTATCCCAATTCCTACCTTTTGTGGAGTGATTTATCTTTCCGTCAATCAATCAAGAAGTGATCATTAAGGTCCTTCCATGTGCCAGGCACTTCTGAAGTTACAAACATAACAGTTGAAACAATCCCTAAGGGCAAAAAGCACGTATTCTAAAGGAGAAGAAAACAAAGACATATATAAGAACATACAGAGTAAATAGAGAATATACAAATAAATAGAAAGTATTGAATTACAAGGTAGTTTGAGAGAGGTTGTATCTTGAAGGAAAAGGGGGATTCTGAGATGGAGGTGAGGAAGGAGTATGTGCCAGGTATGTGGGATGACTGTGCAGAAGCAGAGATGTGAGATGGAGTGCCATATGTGAGGAAGAGAGAAGGTTAGTCTGGCTGAATCACAGATTGTGGAAAAGGAAGCAATATATGGGGCTGGAAAAAATAGAGGAGGACCAAATCATTAAGGGCTTTAAATGCTGACTTGAAGGCATTCTGGAACTTGTAAAATTCTGTCTTGAGTTTTCTGAGTCTCAGAAGGTTTATCTGTAAAATGTGGAATTAATACTTTATTTTACCTATCTCTTGAAATTCAGGTGTGAGTCAATTGAAATAATGTATTCAAAAGAGTTTCGTGCTTTTAAAGAAATACATAAATGTAAGAATATTATTTTTTCTTTTTTTTTCTCCCTCTCTTACCTGCCCGTAAGATGTTATCTTTGGGTTCCTAAGAACCTAAGCTAAAAACAGAGCTGTAACTTACAATTCTGGTGACTGGGCAGGCACAAAAGCTACCATCAACTCGCATTTTAAAGACAAATCTGGTTGAGGATTACAAGGAAAAGAGTAGAAACCCTAATTTGAAGGTCCTTTGATGAGAGAGGGAACAAGATCAGGCCAGGCAACAAGGGTGAAGCCATGGGTGGGGAAATGTAAACTCTCAGAATAGCCTCCTTCATTAACTAAGTATTTTTACTATCAAGGATCATGACTATAGAGCTGGCCTCAGAATTAAGAAGAAGTGCATTGAATTTCCTCCTCTAACATATATTGAATAAGTGACCCTTGGCAAGACATTTAACATCTTGGTTAAATTTTTAAGACTACAAATTTCAAAAAGATATTAAATATCAAGAGAAATAATTTTAAAATGAAAGGAGAATGGCACTTCTGGATATCTGATTGCATTATAAAGCAATTATCGTCAAACCATTTGATGGTAGTTTAAAAATAGAAAAACAGATCAGTGGAACTGAGTACATGAAGTGGAATTAGGAATTATCAATTTAACTCAATATTTGGTAACCCCCAAAAATACATCACCTATGAAAAATTCCTATTTTATAAGAATTAGAGGGAAAACTGGAAATCTCTCTTACAAAATTTAGACCAGTATCTTACACCATATAGCGCAATAAACTCAAAACGGGTATGGAAACTGAATGTTAAAGATCACAGCCTAAGAATAGTGATAAGAGAAGCAGATTCAGTACCTTTTACAGCAATGAATGAGATTCTAAACCAATGAAGGAATGTAAATTATTAACAAAACATGAAACTGATCATTTTGATTATATGACATTGAAAAGTTCTTGCATGAACAAAATTAGTGTCACTAAGATTAGAGGAGAAGAAATTAACTGGAAAAAAATCATTTGATCAAATATATTTGATCAGTGACCAAGATATATAGATAAATAACAAAAATGCCTTAGACCAAAAGTAATCTCGCCCAAAGGTAAGTACAGAATTTCAAGCAATATGGCTCAAGAGTAGAACTGTGATGACCATATAAAATAATATTCCTAAACACTAAAATTAAGATATATGTCAATCAAAGCAAAACTGAAGTTTTACTTTATATCTAACAACTTGGCAAAAATGGACAAAGGAATAATCAATACCATAGAGGTTTTGCAAAGATGGGCACACTAATTCATTGTTGATAGAGCTGTGGATTGGTTCAAGCATTTGGAAAACTATTTGAAATTGTGCAATGGAGGTGACCAAAATGTCCATACTCTTTGACTCAAAGACTCTATTGCTGTATTTTTCCCCTAAGAATACCAATGACAGAAATGTAAAATAATCACAACATCATTTTTCTTCCAAAAGTCAAAAAATTGTTACCAAAGTATATGCTCATCAATGGGGAATGGCTAATAAGTTGTGGTACAATAATATGTTGGAATATTTAAGAAATACAACAAATGATTACTTGGATGAATATAGATAAGCATTGGAAAAGAGATAAATTTGCAAAACCAGGAAAACAAAATATATAATAAGTACAATGATATAAATTGAAGGAATAACATTAAAAGATCAGTAGAAACTACATACTTCAAAATTATAATGAATACATTTGGCTCAAAGAGGAGATATGTGAAGGCATCTCCTTCAACTTCTTTGTAGAGATGAGGGACTATAGGGATGGAACACTGCATATAATATTAGATATTTTTTCTGTGTGTTATTTAGTTTTTCTGACCTTTTTTCCTCTTTATTTTATAAATCATGGTTCCCTGGGAGGAAGAGGGAGTGAGACACTGGGAAATATAGGTGATACAAAAACAAAAGAGGCTAGTAATAATTAGTATAAAAAAAGATCATATTTATAAAGCAGGTAGCAATCTGTATCAATAGAAGGAATTCATCCTAAGCTCCTTAACCAATGAAATCCCAGGTCTGGTGAAATATACATACATATACATGTATGCATGTATTTGCTAATTAGTTATCTCTACTTGCTGAAGGACTACAAGGGCTGACAGTACTCTCTCAATTTTCAGTTCCCTGAAGTGGAGTCCTCCTCACACTTACTTAGTTATAGGTCTGGCTAGGGAATTCTCTGTCTTCACTACCTTCTGTTCACTATGACATTACTGCTTGTTGTCATACAAAGAAATCTGCATTTATTTAAGGCATGGTACAATTATGGTATGGGAAAAATTACAGCTGACATAATGTTATAGTTAAAAATAAGTTGAGAACACCCTTCCTTTAAAAATCTTTAAGAAGAGAAGAAGCGAGAGGGAGAAAAACAATAAGTTAAGAAAATTGCAATTCAATGGTGTCCATTTAGCTACAGCAACAATTTATGCTATACACTTCTTGAAACTTCAACTAATATTTAAAACAAGCTAATGGCACAAGTTTGTAACCATGGCCAAAGCCCTTGAAATTAGAGTCATAATGGACTTAAGTCTATTCCAGATGAAATATTACTGTCCAATTTTAGTCATAGTATTCAGTGTGAGTTGGAAAGAACTTACGCTATTTAAAAGCATATTGAAGTGATCATTTAAAAATTGACAACATAAATATTTCAAGTCGAACCTAGTATATCTTCTCAAGTGCATCTAGTTAGGGAATTTTTTAAGGTTGAGTGAAACCCTGTGATCTGACTTTTAATTACTGTTACATAACCAGAAAAAGTACTTCTAGATTGTAAAAGATATAAGTATCATCATATCACCATCCTCATCACCATTATCATCACCACCACCACCATCATTATCACTGTCATAGGATCATAGAAACAGAAAGTTCCTTAGAGACCACACTGTGGTCTAACCCTTTTTAAAGATGCTGATACTGAAGCCTATTATGTGACCTGGTTAAGATCACACAGATAGTTAAATGGCAGAGTTGGATCCAACGTTCTTTCTATGAGACCTAATTATCTTTTATCACTGTTAACATCTCAGAAATCCATTCTTTTCATTGTTATTATTAGCATTCTTATTTTACTTCTGGGTTTAGCACAATTACAAATGGATGAAGTTACCAGAATCTAACCTCCAAATAAGTATTATTATCTAACATTGAATAACAGAGTCAATATTGAAAAACATTTTCCCCCTTGTGGAATTGTGGGAGCTCTGATTTGCAAATAATCAGTTCTTATTCCTAATTTAGGAACTCTCTCACCGATGTAAATTGGTACCTGCATGAAGGAATTTATCCATTAGACTGTGCATTCTTTAAAGCAGGGATTGGGTTTTTTGTTGGGGAGGGGGGATTTTTTGTCTTTTTTTATATCCCTAGTTTATGCACAATAGATTTTGAATAAATACTTGTTGATCTGACTTGACTTGAATGAATCAATTCAAGATACACTATTCTCAAAAGTCTCAGAACTCAAAAAAAAAGTAGAGAAAAAGGCATCTAAAGAACTACTGTGTAATTGGTGCCAACAAGGAGTTAAGTTGAAAGAGCTCCAGACAGCCAACTGTTAATGATTTGTTAGGATAGGAATAAGAAGTAAGCTTAGAAATAACTCTTTTGAACCTTTGCCCAAATGTTTCTCAATGAGTCCCTAGCTGGAGCCACGGCAGAGGAAAGCTAAATCAACAGCACTTCTTTCGTTTCCATCTATAATGACCTATTTATTTCCAAAATTCATAGACTTCCCCCAAAGATTCAGAAGAGGAAAGCATTCAAAGGGAGTTGTATTTTATCTGACTATAGATATTGAGAAAGCAGTTTCATGAATGACTCAGAACTGTAGAATCTCAAAAGTCATCTTGTTCAACCTCTATCTGAAAAAGAATCCTCTCTACATGCATCCTTCACATGTGCTTATACATTCTAGAGGAATGCGTTTTCATAATACATGAAAGTAATACCAAACAAATTTCCATTCTAACTTTTGAGAAAGTGATTTTAAATCAGTGTGCATCTCATTTTGTTTGTTTTTAATGACAAGTTAGAATCAGGTCTGAATTAAACTTTTAATGTTACTCAGAGTCCTCTTGTTGTAAGTCTTTTCTAAGCTACACCATTTTCATAGCAGTTCTGGTGTAGTCATCTATTCAGATTCACAACTCTGAGCCCCCATTGACATACACTTGTATAGTATACCAAGGTATATGACATGTGAATTCGAAGCAAAAGACATTTAATGAAACAGAACTGAAAGTTCTTAACAAGGAATTTACTTGGACATTAAATGCTCACAGCATCCATTTCCAAACAACATCTACCCCCAGCATGCCTCCTAGAAATGCTAGCCTCAGCTTCCAATTAACCCTTCTTTTTTCCTAACTCAGCAGGAGAGATACACATCAGTTTATTCATGGAAAGGAATATGTTAAGGAAACTCATTGTAGAGATGAGAGACTATAGGGATGGAACACTGCATATAATATTAGATATTTTTTCTGCGTGTTATTTAGTTTTGCTGACCTTTTTTCCTCTTTATTTTATAAATCATGGTTCCCTGGGAAGAAGAGGGAGTGAGACAATCTTGGAGTCCTGGCTCCTTGGTATGACAACTACGACTGCCATTGTAGATTTCACTATTTGATGAGATTCCCTAGTCTTTTAATCAATTTGCACTGAGAGCTTGTCTATTTAATCAGAGTTCCCAATGGTTAATATCATCATGCTATAAACCCTGAAACCCATGTATTTCCAGGAGGTATGTTACAAAGAGATTTTCTTCCAATGAGTGAGGTTCTAGTATTCCCAAACAATACAGACAAAATAACGTCTATGAACAAGACTGACTCTGTCATAATAGTTGATATAGGAAGACCTACATAGAGCATTTTAATCAATGTTCCTTTAGAGTCTTCTGCTTTATGTATCAAGAAAATACTGAACAGCATAATAATAGCAATAACTTCAGTTTATGCAAAGCATCCTTGTAGAATCATTGAACTAGAGCTGGAAGAGACCTTATATTTTACATGTACACAAATAAATGTAGAAAAGGGAAAACCGAAGAGGGGAGAATATTTACAACAGCGAATATTCCCATTGGGCTAAATGATTTTTTCATAGTCACACAGCAACTCAGTGGCACAGCTGAGACAAAAACTCAGGTCTACTTGACACAACTGATCTGAGCAGGTTGTGTACTAAAATATCCAAATTAATAGCATATTTATTTAACTATCAAAATACAAAACTTTCAACACCTCTTTTGCCTGACTACTTTTCTAAAGACAGCTCTTGCTTTCTTAACAACAAAAATACTGTTATGTACTCTAATTTTTAATTAATTGCTCCAGGATTCCCAGTTGGACCAAACTAAGGAGAGGAAATGGCTCTTTTTGAGCATTGATGGTTAAAGATAATGAATCTTCTCCTTTTTGATTCATTTACCAGGCATGATTGATGAAGTAATAGTTGGATTTTGTTTTCATAGCAGCAACAGTGGTGGAGTTGGGGAAAGAAAGAGTGTTGTATTGGAGAATAAGCTTACAGTTTGTCAGATATTTAACTAAGACAGTCTAGAAATCAATATTAATCCCTCACTAGTGGCTGAAATTTTGAGACAACTTAAGCAGATGAATGGACCACAATGTCAGTCAGTAGTATTAGTCTACTCATTGGGTCACTCTTTCGCTAAATAAGAACTGTTGTTGATTAAAAAATCTATTCCAGGGATGGCACCTCCCACGTTAAGCACTTCTCATCTTAAACCCCCACCCAATCCCTGCACAGAAATTGTTCCTCTCTTTACCTCTTCAGACTTTTCTTTAATTGCACCAATTTAATTACACTTAGAAGTAAGTGTAACTCACTTTTCCTTGTGGATGGAATTCTTACCAGCTCTTCCAAGCTCAGAGAAGTTAGTTCCTTCTTTGGGGAAAATGGTAGCATGGATCCTCTTTTCCTAAAGTACTCACCTCTTAAGCAGAAGAATGCTTTACAGCCATGGAAGTCAAACTGACTGAAATCCAAGTTGTTGCTAACTGGACCAGAAATCAGAGACTGGAGGTTTTTAGCCATGTTCATCTCTGGTACTTCCATGATGAAACCTCACTCTCCAGATAGGGTGAACCTCAGGTGATTCACTATTCCCAGCCAACCTCATTTTTGTTCTACTTCACTCCCTATGCCTTAGTTATTTTTTTCACAACCTCTCTAGTAGCCTTGCCACACATTTTATACCCTTTTTATTCTTTCCCACTCATTTCCCCTCCACTTAAGGAATCATAATCAAATCAACTCTTCCATTGTTCTGAGAAGGAAGACTCTGTTTCTTTAAGGTTTTACTCATCATTCCTATAACTTTCCAGACCCATGTGGGCTATCTCTCCCATTAGAATGTAAGCTCCCTGAGGCCACCCACTATCTTTACTATTGTATTTTTATCCCCAGAGCTTAGCTTAGAGATAAGCACACGGTGTTTTGTAAACTTTTTTTGTTCAATTACTCCTTCTTTCCCTCCCAAAGGCACTATTTCTGAAACATGGTAAATGCTTAATAAATATTTGTTGCCCACCTACCTGCTGGTAAGAGATACAATGTGGTATAGAAGATGGAAGACTGACCTTGAAGTCATGAGGACTTGAGCTCAAATTTGTCTCTCAGCTGCCCTAGATGGGTAACTATAAACAAGTCACCCCACCTTAGCATCCCAGGTAAATTCTCTAACATCTAGATGAGGTGTTGAGTTGCATTTCTGGATGAATATTTCCACATCAGGAATTCCTTATACTAGTGAAATCATAATTCTAGCCTACTGTCCTTATGCACAGAGAGAGACAGACAGAGAAAGAGAGAGGGGGGAGAGAGGAAGAGAGAGATACAGGCTTAAGAATGGATCTGTTTGCATTTGATAATTGATTTAAGGTAAAGAAAACTATCCCAGGCATGAGAATACAGGTTGCCGGGACCTCTTCCAGCCTTCCAAAAGGGTCACCAGTCATAATGAAATGAATGGACACATGACTTTTTTTCACTTTTTTTTTGACTTAACTGGCTATTCATTATAAATGATCATCCATTTAAACATATTTGTTCACTTGAGACAGGCTCAGTTTACCTAAACTGTCAACTGTGACAGAAGCAGAGTCTCAGAGAATTACTGAGAGTTAAGATAGAACTAAGGTAGCTAAGAAGGTCTGTGGGCTCAAAGAGAAGAAAAACAGAATAGATGTATTGCTGAGGTGCTTTGATAAAGAAAGGCCATATTAGTCCTCCCTCTGTTTTACTGTAAACTCTGAACTTTTCATGAACAGTATAATCAGTGCTACTAGATTTGAAGAAAAGGCTGTGGTATTCATTAACCTGACTTTACATACCACAAGATACAAAGGAACGAGGAAAAAAAGTCTTTTATAGCTATAGTTAAAAATAAATCATGGAAGACCTATCTGGAATAAAGTAGTAAATATTAGTTCTAAGAGGGAACCACTTAATTCAGAAAATGTTTATTAAATAACTACTGTGTGCTAGGTCTCTTCTAGGTAGTGGGGACACATAGACAAAAAAGAAACAGAATCTGCCATCAAGGAGGTTAAATTCTACTGCAAGGAGAAAGAGCCTAAGTTACCAAGTGGAAATTCACTGGGCTCAACTATTTCCTTCCACTGAATGCATTTTCCAAAATGTAGAGGATCATTTAGAATAAGTGAAAAGTAATTATCCCACTGGTTGAACTACCCAGGGAAGCTCAGTTAGTTTAATGAGGAATAAGTCTTATATTAGTAGATACAAAGGATAAGGTGGTTGAATTATCTTTCACATGAAAGGAGGATCTATAATGTAAAGCAAAGAGCATTGCATCTATAGTCGAGAGACTTGTATCTGAGTCCCAGCTCTGCCAATTGTCTGACTGGGTGACTTTGGACAAATCACATCATCACTCTGGGTCTTGGGTTTTTTTATCAAAAAATGAGAGAATTTGATCTGATGGTCCCCCTTTTATACCTAGTGGTCCATGACGCCATGATAGTCAAATATGGTAGTGGTGAGATTTGAGGCAATTATACAAGGATCTGTGATTGCCCTTGTACGGGTACTGTTCCAACACCCTTTCAACACCAAAGACCTACTTGTCTTAGTAGACAGTGTTCAAATTCCTGAGCCCAAAACAAGATCATCACCGAGCAGTCTATCTACAGAATATGAGACTCTAACAATAAGTAGGTTAGTCACTCCACCCAGCTTTTCCATCTTGATAAATCCTACCAGAACTTATGCTTCCCTGGCCCTACCTTTAAATACTCTAGATTGCCTCCAAAAGGCATCAGAGTAAGATTTAGTAGAAATTTCTTCTTGGGGCAGAAGCATTTTTTATATCTTCAGTTATCTGTATATTTTAGACAATTTGCCCCCTTGGTTCTGAAATACTGAGATAATATCTCACTTTGGATTGGGGTCAGGAGACATAAATTCAAGATTTGGCTTTGCCATTGATGATTTGGTTGATCTTTGATAATTGACTTAACTTCATTGGGCATCTGTTTCCTCATGTAAAAATGATATCCTCTATGATCTCTAAAGTTACTTCCATCTCTAATATTTTGAAATTGTAAGTGCTCTGAACATATGAATATGAGAAAATGACCTGAACCTACGTGTCCAATACAACCTCCTTTCACTATGCTTCCTTTGAGCATATGCTATGCTAGGCTTTCCATATCTAAGCATGCATGTCTATTATTACCCATATGGCACTAATGGTGGTTACTTTCATTCCTGAAACTTTACCTAATCCTTCTAGCCATCAATATCAGGCTGACATATTTTTCAATGAAGTTAATGCCAATGAGTTTTGAAGCAATTCAACTGGCATTTATTAAGTGTCTGTGTAACACCAATGCAATACCCTCAGCAACCTCTATAAATATGCACGGATATTTTCAGGGTAAATTTGCAAAATTTTGAGACAATTATCCAAGAATCTATGATTGTCCTTGTATGAGTACTCCTTCCAACACTAAAGCCACCAAACAACATTTATTCAAACACCAGAAAGCCAAATCCATCATAGTAACCAAAATGTCTATACACATTATCAATGCAGGGAGCATAGTCATCCCCCAAGTCTTCCCTCCATCAGGCTTCCCCACAAACAAGCTCCCTTAGAAAAAATCATTCCATCTCTCACTCAAGCTAGCTGCTTTGCTATGCTTTTCCTGTTATCTTTCTCAGTTCTACCTCACTCTCACTTAGCTCTGCTTCTCTCCCTCTCAGGTCCACCCTTCCTGCTCCACCCATTCAGCAAGCTCCTCCCACCACTGGCTCCACATGACTCAGGTTGTGGGCTGGGTCAAAGCTCAAAGCAGGTCACATGGGCCTATTAAGGAGTAGAGAAGATCTCCAAATTCCCTTAACATTATATTTGGCCCCAAGATCTTTCATGTCCATTAATAGGTGAATGGGAGTTTAGGGGTAACTGGTATCAACATAGCTTCACAACAATATAATAGGGATAGTACAAAATAAACACATAAAATAATATCTTAGGGTGAAGGCTTGAGTACAAGCACCCCATTACTCCCCTCTCAAATGAGTGAGACCCAAAATCCCTTGGGGTAAGGAGAAAAAGTCTTTTCTTCTATCACCACTTCCCACTAAAATGGGATGTAGAGCTATCCCTGCCTTGAGGTCCCATTCAAGGGGTCAATTATTTAGCCAGTATCTGGAGCTTGGTCAATGTCAAATCCAGGGTTGACATATTATAGTCTTAGGCAGAGAGTGACATCCAACTTAAGCAGTCAGTCATCTACAAGTAGAGGGCACTAAATCTGCAGAATCAAATCTGAACAAACAAAGGCCAAAAAGAATAAAGAGACAATAATTAGAAGCATGGTAAATATAGTGGCAGCCATAATTCTGGAGTCCATAAACCCATTAGAACTTCACTAATTCCCATCTTCCTTACTGCAGAGTTTCCAGATACTTCCCTAGCATCTATTAATGCCCTAGTTACAGTAGTAATTGATCCATTTTTCCAGTATATGGTTAAACTGATATGGGGTCTGTAATCCTGTCTGTGTACTTCTTTAAACTGTGCAGGAGTTTAGCAAATTTCCTATTCTCCCTGACGGTGTGACAAACTTGGATACAATGATTCAGGAGGATCCATAGGGGCAGTTTTTACTTCCCTATTCTGTCTAATATTAAATCCCTTTTCTCAGTACATCTTATATAGCTTATTAGTTTGGATACCATCTATTCTTCCAAAATCTATCCCTCCTCTTAATAAAGCAATAAACATTTTTTCTCCTTCTTAATCTATTCTGACTTTGAATCCACTGGCTATTTGCTCTTCTCTCTTGAAAGAATTTATCTTTTTCCCATTTACCTAAGTCACTTAACTGTTAAATCTTATCCAAAGTCTCTGAAAGAGGGCCCCCTATTTCCCCAATTAGTAGAGTTAGAACTAGGTGCTTATATTTCTATGAGGAACTGTTAAGGAGGTGCTATGATAAGCCTTGACATCTCTAACCATTATTAAAGTTTTTATTACCTCTTTTTTAACTTTCTCATACAGTCTCTAAGGGAATACCAGGGTCTATCTCCACTAAGTCACACAGAGTCAGTGGGATACTGCTTATTGCATCCCTCAGCAGTTCGAGCTAACGGATTAGTTCCATTGTTATCTCCTTGAATATGATAATCCCTAAAGGCTTGTTGTACAAAAGAATTCTAATACCTATGAATTTCAAACATTCTATGTTATCTATCCCTAGTCCTCCAACCCCTTTGTCATAAATTCTCACCATCTAATATACTAATGATTCTTCCATTTTATAGGGGTGAATCAACTTAAAATATCAGTGACTTCCTGCTGAATAAAATCCTCAGTTACTTCCTTAGACACTGTATGGTCCCCTTGGTTCTCCTGCTTCCTTTGTAGCATGGGACATGCACCTATATTCCTAGAATCTTCCTAGAAGTCTCCTCATCTACATTTGTTTCATTTTCTTTCCATGCATTTCCTCCCAGATGTCTGGGTCCCAATCAGGCCCTGAAGATGCAAGGGTTGTATCCACTTTCCTGCTGTTAACTTTCCCCTTCTTATTTTTTCTGAGTCCCTGTCACAACTCTCTTTTCTGTCACCACCTTTTTAGCTTGTTCTTCTAAAGGAAAATTTGGACACTATAGCATAGAAAGCTTCCCTTGAAAATCAGCTAACTCCTTTTTCAACTGAACCTTTTCCTCCAGCAATTTGTCTCTTCTTTTACATATAATACCATAGTTTGTTAATAATTCCCATCCTTGATTTCCAGTTCTGGGAGCCAAAATGGCAGAGTGATCAGTAATTTCTATCTCTCTCCCCTTGCTAATCTTGATGAGCACAAAGAAAATCTCCCTGGGAAAATCCCTGGAACAGTGGGAGCAGCAGAAGGGGTAAACAGACTCTCAGCCTGGGAGACTAGAAAGATGGCTAAGGAGGGTTCCTTTTGGTGTGGCTGAAGGCACCCAGTGCAGGATCAGAGCTGTCCCAGACAGCCCCACCTTAACAAACTAGGAGAAGATCCTGAGCCCCAAGGGGGTGAAGCCATCAACTGCCAACACCAGGACCCCAGACATGCCTCAGCACCCTAGTGGAATTGGGAAGATATTAGTGTGGAAAGCTGAACTTACCAATGCTCTAGTTCAGCAGAGGAACTTCTGGTGTCAAGACCAACCCTCCCCCACATTTAACAAGCTAGCTCCAGGGAAACTGCGGGGAAACCCAAAAAGACCTAATTGGCCTCTGCTTTCAAACACCAGTCAGCTCAGAACCAGGCAAACTGCAGCATTTTAGTTTCTAACTGAAAGAACCACAGGCCACAACACACAAAGCCTCAAGTTTTAGGCACAAGAACTGTGGGACAGAGCTCCCTGACCCACAGATGCAAAGATCTACTTAAAAGTCAGGAAAAGGGTTACTATCATGAGTAAAAAGCAAAACAGAAAAGAAAAGACCATAGAATCTTTCCATGGGGACAAAGACCAAAACACAAATACCAAAGAGGTCATCATAGAGACCATACTGTCATCTGAAACTTCAGAAGGAAATGTGAAATGGTCTGAAACACAAAGAGCCTTCTTGGAAGAGCTCAGGAAGGATTTTAAAACACAAATTAGAAAAACAGAAGAAAAAGTGGCCAATGACTTTAAAAATATGAAAAAAGGATTCACTGAAGAGAACAGCTCCTTAAAAAGGAAAATTGGACAAATGGAGAAGGAAATGCAAAGTCTAACTGGTGAAAATAACTCCTTAAAAGGAACAATTGGACAGATGGAAAAAGAGATACAAAAGATAACTGAAGAAAACAATTTGATAAAAAATAGAATTGGACAAATAGAAGCTAATGAATCTATGAGACATCAAGAATCAGTCAAACACAATCTAAAGAATAAAAAGATAGAAGAAAATGTAAAATATCTGACTGGAAAAACAACTGACCTGGAAAATATATCTAGGAGAGAAAAATCTAAAGAATATTGGTCTACCAGGAAGCCATGATGAATAGAAGAACCTGGGCAATATCATCCAGGAAGTCTCAAGGGAAATTGCTCAGAAGTCCTAGACCCAGAGGGCAAAATAGTCATCAAAAGAATCTACAGTTCACCTCCAGAAAGGGGTAGGGGGAAAGAAAAGGGAGGGGAAGCTAAAAGGGAGGGAAAAGTAGTAAGGGAAAAGAAGATTAAAAGGGAGAGGGGCAGAAAGAAGGGAGGGAAGACTGAGGGAGGTAGTGGTCAAAAATTAAAACTATTGCAGAGGGGAAGGGAGAAGAGAGAGCCAAAAACATAAACAAGAGGAAAGGGGATGGAGGGAAAGATACAGATAATAATCATAACTGTAAATGTGAATAGGATGAACTCTCCCATAAAATGGAGACTGATAGTAGAATGAATTAAAAATCATAATCCAACAATATGTTCTTTACAAGAAACACATTTGAAAAGGGGAGATACACATAGGATAAAGGGAAAAGGTTGGAGCAGAATATATTGAACTTCATTTGAGGTAAAAATCCTAATCTCAGACAAAGCAAAAGTAGAAATAGATCTGATCAAAAGAGATAAGGAAGGCACATGGTGCTGAAAGGCACCATGGACAATGAAACAATTTCATTACTCAACATTTATGCTCCAAGTGGTATAGCATGGGGGACCTCAATCTCCCTCTCTCTGAACTTGATAAATCTAACCTCAAAATAAACAAGAAAAAAAGTTAAGAAAGTGAATAGAACTCTGGATAAGGTAGATATAATAGATCTCTGGAGACAATTGAATGGGGATAGAAAGGAATATGCCTTTTTCTCAGCAGTACATGGCACATATACAAAAATTGACCATGTACTAAGGCATAAAAACCTCACAATCCAGTGCAGAAAGGCAGAGATAGTCAATGCATCCTTCTCATATCATAATGCCAAAAAAATTATTTGTAATCAAAGTCCATGGAAACATAAACCAAAAGCTAATTGGAAACCAAACAATCTAATCCTAAAGAATGAATGGGTTAAACAGCAAATTATAGAAACAATCAACAACTTCATTCAAAAGAATGACAATAATGATACAGCCTACCAAATTTTATGGGATACTGGAAAAGCAGTTCCTAGGGGAAGTTTTATATGTTTGAGTACCTACATGAATAAAATAGAGAAGGAGGAGGGCAATAAATTGGGCATTCAGCTGAAAAAGTGCAAAAAAGAACAAATTGAAAATCCCCAAGGAAATACCAAATTAGAAATACTGAAAATCAAAGGAGAGATTAATAAAATTGAAACTAAGAAAACTATTGAACTAATAAATAAAACTGGGAGTTGGTTTCATGAAAAAGACAATAAAATTGATAAACTTTTGGTCAATTTGATCTAAAAAAAAGAAAGAAGAAAACCAAATTAGCAATATCAAAAATGAAAAGGGTGAACTCAACTCCAATGAGGAAGAAATTAAAATACTAATTAGCAATTACTTTGCCCAAATATATGCCCATAAATTCAGCAATCTAAATGACATGGATGATTATTTTTAAAGATATAAATTGTCCAGACTAACAGAAGAGGAAGTTGAATACTTAAATAATCCCATTTCAGAAAAAGAAATTGAACAAACCATCAATGACCTCCCTACAAAAAATCTCCAGGACCAGATGGATTCATAAGTGAATTCTATTAAACATTTAAAGAACAGTTAATTTCAATACTATATAGACAATTTGAGAAAATTGGGGAAGTCCTCCAAAATTCTTTTTATGATACAAATATGGTTTTGATTCCTAAAACAGGAATAGCCAAAACAGAGAAAGAAAATTATAGACCAATTTCTCTAATGAATATAGATGCAAAAATTTTAAATAAGATTTTAGCAAAAAAGAGCACAGCAACTTATCACAAGAATAGTACATTATGATCAGGTAGAATTTATACCAGGAATGCAGGGCTGGTTCAATATTAGGAAAATTATTAACATTTTTGATCATCTCAACAACAAAACTAACAGAAACCACATGATTATCTCAAGAGATACAGAAAAAGCTTTTGACAAAATACAACACCCATTCCTATTTTTCAACTTTTCAGTGGGGAACATAAGAATAAATGGAACTTTTCACAAAATAATAAGCAATATCTGCTTAAAACCTTCAGCAAGCATTACATGCAATAGGAATAAGAGATACATTTCCAATAAGATCAAGGATGTACATTATCACCACTATTATTCAATAAGTTACTTGAAATATTAGCTGTATTAATAAGAGAAGAAAAAGAAATTGAAAGAATTAGAATAGGCAAAGAAGAAACTAAGTTATCACTCTTTGCAGATGATATGATGATATACTTAGAGAATCCCAGAGAATCAAGTTAAAAACTACTTGAAAAGATAAACAAGTTTGGGAAAGTTTCAGGTTACAAAATAAACCCACACAAATCTTCTGCATTTCTATATATTACTAACAAAGTCCAACAGCAAGAGATAGAAAGAGAAATCCCAATTAAAGCTAAGGTAGACACTATAAAATAATTGGAAACTATTTTGTAGAGCTAGAAAAAATAATATCAAAATTCATCTGGAAGAAAAAAACGGTCCAGAATATCAAGGGAACTAATGAAAAGAAATGCTAGGGAAGATTGCCTAGTTCTGCCAGATCTCAAATTGTATAATAAAGCGGCAATTATCAAAACCACTTGATACTGGCTAAGAAGCAGAAAGGTAGACCAGTGGAATAGGCTAGATACTCAAGACAAAGTTGTCAATGAATATAGCAATCTACTGTTTGATAAGCCCAAGGAACCCAACTTCTGGGATAAGAACTCACTTTTCAACAAAAACTTCCAGGAAAACTGGATAACTGTGTGGTGGAAACTAGGCATAGATCAATGCCTGACACTGTACACAAGAATAAAGTCCAAATAGGTACATGATCTAGGTATTATGCTTGGTTCTATACAAAAATTACTGAAGGAAGGAATAGTGTATTTATCAGATTTATGGAGAATGGAATAATTTTTGACTAAACAAGAGACAGAAAACATCATGAAATGTAAGATAGATAATTTTGATTACATTAAATTGAAAAGATTTTGCACAAACAAATCCAGTGCAACCAAGATTAGGAGGGAAGTAGAAAACTAGGAAAGAATTTTTACAGCTAGTGTTTGTGATAAAAGCCTCATTTCTAAAATGTATAGAGAACTAAGTCAAATGTACTAGAATACAAGTCATTCCCCAACTGATAAATGGTCACAGGATATGAACAGGCAGTTTTCCGAGGATGAAATCGAAGCTATCTATAGTCATATGAAAAAGTGCTCTAAATCACTATTGACTAGAGAGATGCAAATCAGAACAACTCTGAGATACCACATCATACCTATCAGATTGGCTAACATGACAAAACAGGATGATGGTAAATGTTGGAGAAGATGTGGGAGAGCTGAAAACTAACTCATTGTTGGTGGGCCTGTGAGCTGATCCGATCGTTCTGGAGGGCAGTTTGGAACTATGCCCAAAGGGCTACAAAAATGTGCACACCCTTTGACCCAGCAATACCGTTTCTAGGATTTTATCCCCAAGAGATCATAAAAATGGAAAAGGGTCCCACATATACAAAAATATTTATAGCAGCACTCTTTGTGGTGGCTAAAAACTGGAAATCAAGGGGATACCCATCAATTGGGGAATGGCTGAATAAATTGTGGTGTGTGTGTTCATCCTGAATTGCTGAAGAAGACCATGCCATCAGAGAAATAATGACATGACTTGCACTTGACTTTGTTTTTTGAGTGAGGAAGGGCTGTGCAGGTCACCAGCCTCACTTCTCCTCCAGAGCCATCTGAATCCAGTGACCAGATATTCATCAGGATGACTGGAGATGATACAGGATGAGGCAATTGGGGTTAAGTGACTTGCCCGAGGTCACATAGCTAGTGAGTGTCAAGAGCCTGAGGTCCTGACTCCTGAACTAGTGCTCTATCCACTGTACCACCTAGCTGCCCTTTTAAATTATGTTATATGAATGTAATGGAATACAATTGTACCATAAGAAATGATGAACAGGAAGACTTTAGAAAGGCCTAGACAGACTTACATGAACTAATGCTGAGCAAAAGGAACAGAACCAGGAGAACTTTATACACAGCAACAACCACAGTGTATGAGGATTTTTTCTGGTAGACTTAGAACTTCATTGCAATGCAAGGACTTAAAAAATTCCCAATGGTCTCTTAAGGAAAAATGCCTTCCACATCCAGAGAAAGAACTATGGAATTCAATCACAGAACATAGCAGATCATTTTCTTTTGTATTATATTTTGGTTTGTTTTATGATTTCTCCTATTCATTTTAATTCTTCTATGCAACATGACTAAGGTGAAAATGTATTTAATAGAAATGTATGTTTAGAACCTATATAAAATTGTATGCCATCTCAAGGAGGAAGGGGGAAAAAATCTAAGTTATATAGAAGTGATTGTAGAACACTAAAAACAAAATAATAATTTAAAAAAATGTCCATCCTCTTCTACATATCCCTGCCATTTCTTTCCCTAGTTCTATTGGTATTCTTTGCAAATATCTTTCCAAATCTCTGGGTTCTCACTTCTGTAGCCTTAGTTGGCAGTTTTCACAAAGTCCTTTGCTTTTAGCCCATTCTCTCACCAGGGAGGAACAAGGTAAATCCTCTCATCCCAGGATACCAATTTCCTTCCCTAGAGTCTTTCTATCTCTAAGTAGAAATCTAATATTTTGAGATCACATCCTCATCATCATTTGTAATGCCAATGTGATACCCACAGGAGCCATTATGGATATGCATGTTTATTTCCAGGGTTAATTCACAAAATATAAACTTTCTTCCTCAAAGATGAAACCAGACATTTATTCAAATACCAGAAAGTCAAGCCCATCATAGTAACCAAGAAATCTATATAGATTATTGATGCAGGGATCCTGGCCATCCCTCAAGCCTTCCCTTCATCAGGTCTCCCCACAAACAAGCTCACAGGCAAAATCACTCCCTTTTTCACTCAAGTTAGCTGTTCTGATCTTCTCTGCTCGTTCTCACTCAGCTCTGCTTCTCTCTCAGCTCTACCCATTCAGCAAGCTCCTCCCACTATCTGCTCCATGTGACTCAGGCTGTGGGTTGGGACAAAACTCAAAGCAGGTCACATGGCTCTATTAAGATGCAGGGAAGATCTTCATATTCCTTTACAGTCTGCTATGCGGTATTGTGTATTGTGCTAGGCTTTAGGACATGAAGACAAAAGACAGAAAGGAACTTTACGGAGCATGTAAAATTCAAACAAGTGAACAGAGAAGTAAACACAAAAAGATTGAGGGAATGGAGAGGGGATTATAGTAACAACTAGGATGGAATTAGGAAAAAGCTTTATTGGGGGTTGGACATGAGTTCAGTCTCGAAGTAATATGGGAATTCTAAGAGGCAGAGATGAGAACAGATTAAATTCCTCATCACAGAATTATAGAGTTTGAGTTTGAAACCTTTCCCTTTGCCTATCCTTCCTCAGTCCAAAAGGAGCATCTGACTTTAGAAGATTGCCTTCCCTCCTTGACTCCAGCAAGTACTAGATGTGCTAAGGACTAGGGAACGTCATGGTAGATATACTGATATTAACCATTTTGACTAACAAAAAGATATAGATATAGAATAGATAGATATTCACAGTTTTGATTATATTTTAGAGTATATTATTTGTAAGTAATTCAGTGGAACACATTCATGAAAAAAGGGAAGGAGCTTAAGTAGGATGAGAACTGAACTCAGCTCTGATGTGACTAGATAAAATAAGTATTCTGTCTTGTTACAAATCAAACCCACTAAGGAGTTAAGTGCTGCTATCCACAACAAGATAAGGGCTATAAGAAGAGAGGTAGCCAGCTTTCGAAGAGTCAGAGAGAGCATGGAGTTATCTTGGAGTCCTGTGTAATGTTAGACTGATATCCATAACAGCTGTTACTGAACATTTAGTTAAGAGCCATCGACCCTTACTGCTGGGTAGGGTTAGGGAATTTGTTCCAGTGTAATCCCTGATCAGTATGTAAAGTAGAAAAGTTCTTTACAACAACAGTGACAATAGCAGGCAAGTTTTACCAAGGGTGATAAAAATGTCTCTTCAGTGGATTTTTACATGCAAATATAGATATTTGTTTATAAATAAGAATATTTTCCAACTTGAGATAGTATTTATTTAGTAAAAACTTAAAGGAAAGAAGAGCTATCCCTTCCTTATGGAAGAAAACTTGGAAAGAGAGTCATAGTCAGAAGGAAGGACTATTTATGAGAGAACATCATCTTTTAGGTTTTATT
This sequence comes from Bettongia penicillata ogilbyi, assembly GCA_023548195.1. Taxonomy (NCBI): domain Eukaryota; kingdom Metazoa; phylum Chordata; class Mammalia; order Diprotodontia; family Potoroidae; genus Bettongia; species Bettongia penicillata. Next base: position 1,313,270 of record JAJHZJ010000566.1, read on the forward strand.
CAACTGCTCTTTTCTAATCTTTCCCTCACATGAAGCATAATGATCCTTGGCAACTGTCCACATAGAATGCTGGAGGTATTTTATTTTTCTTTTTTCATAAATCTTATTTCTAAACCATAATGAAAATACCATTCACCCATTTTATGAGCAAGGCACTAAATTATCCATGAAGATCTTGGCAGCAGTTGCTGAAATAGGTGAACTCCAAACTGGAACCTGTGGCTTGCTAATTGCTTTGTATTTCCCATTATAGGAGAGAAATTCAATGCTTTCACATCATTACATAACTACTGCATTCTTGTGCCTTCATCAGTGACATGACAGGCATTTGTCCTCTTTCTCATTCCTCATTTCGTACATTGACTAAGAAATCATTAAACTATGCTTCAAAAATATTCCCGTTATTATTTCATTGCCATCGAAGTGGGGTCTTTCTTTTTGATGCAAGTTGGTAGAAATTAATATCTGTGGCAGTTTGTGTAATAAACTCATAACTTGCTTAAATTCCCTTTTCTACTGAAAGATATTTGAGTGTTGTTGTCGTTTTAAGGTTTTAATTCTGTTGTCCTTGAAGAAACATTCTTGCTTTTCTTGTACAACAACCGTCAAATCTGATTAATGCCAGTGCACCTAGCCAAGGAGTAATATGTCTCCCTAAGAAGAAAAATGGTTTAGACATCTAGTATCTGAGTGTTTTAGGATTGCAGAATCATGGATTTAGAGTGACAAGTAATTTTAGATGTTACATCATCCAATTCTCTCATTTAACAGAGGAAGAAACTGAGGCCAAGAAAGATGACTTTAGAACCCAAAACTTCTGTCACTAAATTTAGTATTATTTCCACTACACAATACTACCTCCCCTTGGATTCGGTATCTCTTAGTAGCCAACTGCAGAAAATATGTCATAACTTCTCCAGTGGGTAATGTGAGAGGCTATACGATCTTGGGCAAGTGTGAAAACCTCTTGGTTTTTGAGTCAATTCTCTAAGACTGTAGGGAAGTTGCCAATTTGTTTTTGTAGAGAGAGTTTCCTCATCAGAGAGCTCCCTATACTGCTGAACTATGGTAAAAGATAGATCCAGTCCTTATTACTACTAGTATCTAACATTCAATTTATAATCCCTGATAATTTAGTGTTTGAATTTAATTAGGAAATTGAATTAAAATTTTAAAAAAGCAGTTCAGTGTTACTATGAGGAAGAATTATAGAAAAATAGAAATTTAGAACTGGAAAGGACCTAAACTAATAATCACTGAATCTGATCTTCTTATATAATAGAGGGTGAAATTGAGAACTGGAGAAATTGTGAAGTGATTCATCCAAGGTCACATAGCTAGTTAGTAACAAAGACAAGACTTAACTATAAAATGAGTGAGTGTGAGGAGATGATTTTAAGGGTCTCTGAGAATCTCTCCATGTACTCTATGATCCAGTAACAGTGACCTTCCTTGAGCACAACATTCATTCTCTCATTGCTGTGCCTTCTCACTGTCTGGCCCCATGTTCCCCTTCCTCATCTTCTCCTTCTGGTTTCCCTGGCTTTCTTCAAGACTCAGATCAAAATCCACCTTCTCAAGGAACCTACTCCTCTCTCTTTCTACTGTTTAAGATGCTCAATTCTTCTATAGGTGCTGTCTGTGGTACAGAAACTGATGGAGGAATTCTCTAGGTTGTCTAACACCATGTCAGAGAATCTGAACAGGAGACATTCTTCATTTATTTGATTTTTCCTGCCTGGATGCTTAGACCAAACCCTTTTGAGTAGTTATTGATGCCTTCTACAACAACAATGCTTCCAGTTACCAAAATGACATCATTGGGGGAAAAAAGAACACCCGGAATATCTTGCCATCCATAGGGAATCCAGTTTCAACTTGGATTCTGAGCTGATCCTCGTCCATTACAATGGTGAAAACGATTGGTGTGTTTATTTCTCCATTTTATGCCTTGCCTGATAGCAGTGATCAGATGACTTATAAAAATAATACCTCATTTATTTTATTTTCAAGTAACTTCGAATAATTTTGATGTACATGTGAAATGCACCTTATTAGAAATAAGCACTTAAGGTAGTGTTTTACTCTATAAAATTAAAATTTTTTATATTTAACTACAATCTCAGTAGGATGTTATATCTCTCACATTTTTTAGTCAGTTGTATGATGGCAAAAAATGTAGTTTACTATGAAGTATTGCCTGCAAAAGCTTGTCTTCCTTACCAATAAAGTCATCAAGGCAAGGATGCCCTCAGTGCTTGTTTAACTTATTGTAATAAAAAAAATTTTGTAGTTGGGAAAATAAGCCTGTAGTTATTGACGTATGAGTGTTCACTTTTATGAGCATTACTAAGGCCTCAGATTTTGATTTTTGCTTTTGGGGTTTTTTTTTGTTTTTTTTTCTCCAGGACTATTCTATCTACTCCTCCTTCAGGTACTTGATAAATTAATCCCTCATTACCTTCACAATTTTAGGCCCTCCAGTATATATCTCTTCTATGCCTACTAAGCCTAAACCATCTCTTTTCCCCATCTTTGTTCTGTTTGGTGCCATTTCTATTTTCTCTATGAATGCATTTAGGAACGTGATGTTAAAGTCTGAGTGTGTTGTTTCAATGACTTTTTCTCAGTCTTTATCATTCTTGATATATCTGCAACAATTCAATGACACTGACCATATTTTCTTTCTGAGTACTCTCTCTTCTTTGGGTTTTCATGACTGCTTTCTTTTCCTCCTTCTCTTGACTGTCTGACCACTCTTCATGAGACTTTGCTGAATCTTCATTCTTGTTAGATCCACCAAGTGTGAGTGTTCCCCAAGGCTCTGAGCTAGACCTTCTTTTCACTCCATACTTTCTTACTTAGTGATATGTCAGCTATGATGCTTTCAATAATCAATTTCTATTTATCCAGATCAAGTCTTATCAAGGGTTCCAGCTCTGCATCAACAGTTACATACTAGATATTAAAAAAAGGATTTCCCAAGGCATCTCAAACTCAGCAAGTTCAAAATAGAACTTATGATTCCCTCGACCCCTCTCCCCAACTCATCCCTCTTCTTTGCTTTGCAAGTATCGTCTGTACCAACCTTCCAGTCATCTGAACTTACAAGGTTGGTATTGAACTTGACAGTTCTCTCTTATACACCCCATGTATTCATTCAGTTGCCAAAGCTTGCAATTTCTTTTTCTACATCTCTCACATCATCACCTTTTTTATTCACACATCTACCATCTTCATTCAGGTATGGTGGTGAAATCAATAAAGTCAGAAGCCAAGCTAGTAGTGGGAGAAGAAAGTCTTACATCTCTTTCCACAGCAATCCAGTCCCTACACAGTCACCAAAGTGATTTTCCCAAAGTTTATGTCTGCTTATGTCATTCCTCTCACCCTCATAGTCTCCTAAATTACAATGATTCCCTGTAGGGCCAAATATAAAGTCTTCTTTTTGATATTTAAATTTCTTTTTCGTTTCCCCACAACCTGGCCCCTTTCTGTCTTTCCAGAATTTTAACCCATTACTCCCCTCCATTCATTTCACAGTGCAGTAATGCTGGCCTACTTCTTGGTGATCATCCATCTCCTTCAGGAGAATTTTCTTAACCTGTTCAAATTACATCTAGCCCTCCACCCCAATTCATAGTTCTTTCTTGTCTAAAGCTACCTTCTACCTACCTACATTTATTTTCTCTGTACCAATTTTTACATATGTTATCTCTCCTATTCTATAGCTCCTGGCATGCAGAAAGCACTTGGTAAATGCTTGTTGATTGATAGTGGAAAAAAAAACCTTATTAGGAACATTTCCACATAGCTTTTCCTCTTTCTTCTATTTATTGTCTTCCATTTTCATCTTTGAACTATACAGGGATGGATTTGTTTCATTTTGTCTCCCACCAACCTTTCTTTAAGCTGATTTTACCATCCATTGCTTATGCCTAGGTACTAGCTTTGATCTTTGCTCTGACAAGTTGGCAATCCAAAAGTATCCAGCAAATTCAGGGATAGATCCTTCTTTTCTTTTGGTAGTACCTTTATGTATCCCACTCAATCCTCTAGAAGCCTACTCCGTCAGAATTCCAGTTAAGCAAATGGAAGTTTGGCATCACCTACTTCTAGAGGGAAAGACACTTTCAGGGTTGGCTCTGCCATTTTTTGAGTGCTTCTTATCGCCCTTGACAACCAAGAAGTATAGCGTATGACAAAGTCTAATTGGCTAAAGGATTGATATGCCCTTCCTTCCAGCCTTTTGGTATTTTTTCCGGGGAAAGCTTTTGAACATGGAAGACTGTTTAGGGAAGGGACACAGTTACTCCCTCATTTCTCTACTCAGTCACCTTGTGAATGACCTTGGTTCCTCTGTTTCCTTTGGCTTTCTTGTGTTAATTCTTTCTTGAATTTAGGTAAATGAATATATGGAACTGACTAGGGGACAACCTTGAGCTTCTAAAACTTGGAAGAGTCATCAGAGATAACCTTATTAGCAAGTCAGTTGCAGAGACCACCAAATCTGGAAGCATAACAGTGGAGTCTGATGAGCGACTACCAAAACAACCAAGTGACCTGAAGTGGTTTGACCTGTTTCATTATCTTTAAGTCTGACCCTTTTTTCCCCACTAAGTAGTAAGCATTCAGTTTGGGAGCAATGTTTTTGTAATATATGTCCTTGCTAAATCAATTTAAGCAAATCTATTTAGTAAATATCTATTTTAAAAAGCTAATTGATATCAATCATACAGACAGAATTGTGAGTAATGGAATTAGAAAGTACAGTCCTTCAGGGATGCCCCAATAATCCAGAGGAGAAAAGTGGCTAGCTACTCTCTGAGAACCTAGTCTGCAATCTGCTTTCTTACCTGTGCTTAGAAAGGGAAAAGAGACAAAAGGCCTTGAGTGAATATATATATTTCCTATATGGTTCTGTCTCTGAACAGCCACTCATAGCTACCTGGGTGATTTTTCACATACATTAAGCCACTATATCGCTACAATCTTTTTGGAAAGACGAGAGGTGAGGGGCAGAGCTAAGATAGTGGAGTGAAAGGAAGTACTCACCTAAGCTCTTGGACAAACTCCTTCAGATACTTCTAAAAAAGGAATCTGATCTGATTTGGAGAGGCAGAATCCAATAGGAGACAGACTGTGGCAGATTCACAGCCCAAGACAGACTGGAAGGTCAATAGGAAGGATCTGTGTTCCGTGGGGCTAGAAGAGCACACAGCACACAGCACATAGGCTGTACCAGTGCATCTCTGCTGTGGCAGGGTTGAGCAAGAAGCCTGGCAGCCTAAGACAGCCACCACACTGAGAAATCTAGGGCATACCAGCCCAGGATAGGAGTCTGGCAGAACCAAGCAAGTGAAAGCCACAGAGCCCCAGGTATCTGCAGCAGCTGCTCCTGAGGCTCCATAGATTGTAAGTCACCTACTTGAACTTCTGGGAGCCAAAATGGTGGGAAATGCTCTTTTCCTCACCCCTTGTTGATCTTTAAAGAATCATAAAATATTTCCCAAGGAAAATCCAGGATTGATGGGATCAGCAGAAGGGGTAAACAGACTCTTAGCACATGAGGCTGGGAAAATCACTAAGGAGGGTCCCCCTTGCTGTGGTGGAAGGGAACTAGTGCAGGACCAGAGCTGTCCCAGACAACCCCACCTCAGGAAACTGGGAGGAGATCCTGAGCCCCAGGGGGTATAGCCACAACCACCAACCCCAGGACACCAGGCATGCCTCGGCACCCCAGCGGAATCCAGAAGACACTAGGGCAGCCAGGATCATCAACTGCTGAGCTTGCCTATGCTCTAGCTCAGCAGAGGAGACCTTCTCTGGCCAGACTACCCTTTCCCCACACTTAACAAGCTAGCTCCAGGGTAAATCCAGGGAAACCCAAAAAAACTTCACTTGGTCTCTGCTTTCTCACACCAGCCAGCTCAGCACTAGGTAAGCAGCAGCATCTTAGCTTCTAGTTGAAAGAACCAGAGGCCACAACACACAAAGCCTCAAGTTCAAGGCACAAGAACTGTGGGACAGAGCCCCTTGTGCCCTAGAAGCAGAGATCTACTTCAAAAAACAGGAAAAAAGGTGATCATCATCATCATCATGAGTAATAAGCAAAGCAGAAAAGAAAAGACCATAGAATCTTTCTATGAGGGCAGGGACCAAAACACAAATACCAAAGAGGTCAGCAATGAGACTATGCTCCCATCTGCAACTTTAGAACAGAACATAAACTGGTCTGAAGCTCAAAGAACATTCTTGGAAGAGCTGAAGAAGGATTTCAAAAGTTAAATTAGAGAAATAGAAGAAAAAACAGGATAATGATCTTTAAAACAGGAAAAAATAAATCACAGAGGAATTTAAAAGGAAAATTGGACAAATGGAAAAGGAAGCACAAAATCTAACTGGGAAAATTGGACAAGTGGAGAAAAAAGTACATGTACATGCCCCACATGTACAAAGATATTTATAGCAGATCTCTTTATGGTGGCCAAAAACTGGAAATCAAGGGGATGTTCATCAGTTGGGGAATGGTTGAACAAGTTGTGGTATATGAATGTAATGAAATGCTATTGTGCTATGAGAAACGATGATCCAGAAGACTTCAGAGAGGCCTGGAAGGACTTATATGAACTGATGCTGAGTGAAACAGCAGAACCAGGAGAACTTTGTACACAGCAACAACTACAGTGTGTGAGGAATTTTTCTGGTAGACTCAGTACTTCACTGCAATGCAAGGACTTAAAAAATTCCCAATGGTCTCTTAAGGCAAAATGCCTTCCACATCCAGAGAAAGAACTATGGAATTCGACTGCAGAATGAAGCAGACCATTTTCTTTTATATTATGTTTTGGTTTATGATTTCTCCCATTCACTTTAATTCTTCTATGCAACATGACTAAGGTGAAAATGTATCTAATAGGAATGTATGTGTAGAACCTATATAAAATTGAATGATGTCTCAGGGAGAGAGTGAGGAGGTAGGGGGAGGGGAAAAATCTAGGCTATATGAAAGTGATTGTAGAACACTGAAAACAAAAAAAATAATAATAATAATAAAAAGAAAGACAAGAGGCAAAAAAAATACCTGGAGTCCTAGATGAAGACTGATTTCATAAACCAAAGGAAAGTGGTGACTCCTTCAACAAGAACTCATCCTCTCAAAAGTCTGAGAACACCAATTCATTTAGAGGAAGACTCAAGTTATTTAAAACTCATTCCCTATGAGTCCTATTGGGAATCTTCAATCCTACCAGTCTATCTTGGAGCAGACCCAGTCATTAAGATTCAATCAGGAATTGTCTTTTGTTAACAAGGCACTGATAGACAGGTTCATATCCTCTGTGAGGAGAGGTATGACTAATAGTTTTCAAGCAAACAAAGGATTGCTTCTCAATAACACATTGATCCAGAACTTGCCTAATGGATTAATTGATAAGCATTTATTAAGTACCTATTATATGCCAGGCACAGCGGTAAATGCTATCAAAGACAGATGATAGATAAATACATAGAGTGTTTTGCAAAATGTGGAGTGATATATAAATATCAAAGATAATGTCCAAAGAGAAGCTACCAAAGACATGGAAAAAATAATATACATTATAATAATTTTTTAAAATGCAATCAAGAGAGCCTTAATACCAAATATGATTCATATGTTCTACTTGTTTCTTCAGAAAGTCAAGAGAATGAGACAAAGGCCCCTAGTACATTGGGTAGTCCCATTATGGTGAACATACACAGTATCTGGATTAGAGTAGCATAGGATGAGCAGACATAGATGGGTTCCAATCTATATCACATGAAATAGCACATACAGTAATGAGATAACCGGTGCATTGAAGTATAAATGCCAATCATTATTATTAAATACATGCCTTCATTTATTAATCGATTACTAGACTGGAAGTTTCATGGAGACATAGACTGTTTCTCATGTAAACTGTGTGTTATGATCCCCTAGGACAGCACTCTACACACTAGACACCTAATAACTATTTACCACCCCTCAGTGTAGGCATTTCCAGATGCTTTACATATATATGCATACATTGATATCTATCAATCAGTCATGCATAAGTATATGTGAATTGAATGAGTTTATGCTAAAAGAGTTGCTAGATGTTGTGAAAAGTTCTTGGCCTTCAAAGAAAGACAGATCTCTGACTCCAACATGCCATGACCCAGCTAAGCAGCAAGAAAAAGATATGGTTGAAACCAAAAAGATGTCCAGCAATTAGAAGAGTAAAGAGGGAGGGTTCAAGTATGGTAGGGAGGAGAGGAGAAGGGTGCACCAAAAAAGGTATTAGTAGAGGGAAGAATAGGAAGACTACTACTAAATAATACAAAGTGAAATAAGTAGAACCAAGAAAGCAACATACACAATGACTGCAACAATGTAAATGACAAAAAGAACAAAGAAAAGAAAACAATCAAAATGGCACACTTCAAAATTTTAATGACCAGCTTGCCCTTAAAGCAGAGATGGAAATGTGGCACTATGTACTATGGTAATGGAAATTTTTTTCCATGTTTTAGCTTTCCTAGGCATTTTTGGTCTTTAAGAAATTTTATTAAGCAATGACTGTGTAGGAAGGGATATGGGGAGGAAAACAGTGGGAAATGTAGATAGCATAAAAATAAAATCTATCAGTAAAATTTGTTTTTTTTAAATGGTATGAAGATATACCACCTTGTATTAGAAACTAGTGTAGGATTGGGAAGTAAGAGCTCTTGAGATTTTTCAAGAGGCTGTGAACTGGAAGAACCTTGGCTAAGTATCAAAATAACACCCAATACAATACAATAAAGATTTATTAAGTGCCTTCTATCTTTCAAGTACTTTGCTAAGTGGTGGGGATACAATTAATAAAAAAGACAGTCCCTGGTCTCAAGTAGCATACAATCTAAAGGGAGAGACAACAGACAAAAGGAGACTATACTCCAGGGGGTATTCTATGTTAGGGCACCTTGTTCCATCTTGTTCAGTGGAGTTGAAAGTTGAAATCAGACAGTGCAGCAGATGCAAAGTAGAGTAAGTGACTTCGAGTACAATTTCTGTCCTCTTATAAAGGAAGGCATTGGAATGAATTTGTTACTCAGCCCTCCAGCCCTCCAATCAGAGAAAAGTGGAGACTGGGGGAGGTGGTGTCTCTCAAGGTTTGAGTTTAGAAGTGATAAATTTACCCTGAGAGAGACATCTTATTCCATGGAGCTGAAATCAAGCAAGGCAGCAGATACAAAATGGAGATCACATTAGCCCAGGAGTCCTATCTGATTAGACAAGGCAAGCAACTCAAAAAAACAGTGAGTGGGGCAAGGGATGGGTTAATTTTATGTAATTAAACAGAGGGTCCAGGACCAAAGAATCTAAGATCTTAAGCTGAACACTTGACTAAAATTTGCATTTGTTGATTATCTATCTGTATGAACTTGGTTAATTTTCACTTGTAGTAACCCAACGTGGACTTGAGATAATTATCTGGATAGATTTTGTTATTGATGCATTACATCTGGATGTGCAAAAGATGCCCAGATGACTTCGGTTTTACTGGCTACTTTCCCTTCCTTCGCCTCCCCTAACCCTTCTTTTCCCTCCCCTCTCCTTCCCTTAAACCTATTGTACTGTGATGCTCAGATACCATGGAGGCCCTGTCCCCTGCCTAAAGGCTCTCTTCTGGACCCTCCTGGTTTAAGAGTGATTATCAATAGCAACTGTTACCGCTTCCCTCCCAATCTGACATCTTTCTTTTCTTTGTCTCATTAAAGGGGCCATGCCCTGGCTACTTCTTAAACAGGCCTATTTAATGAATGGGCATTACCTCACTGGAAGTGAGTACTTGCATAGACCTTGGCCTAAAGGGGCCAAGTTCATCCTAGGCCATCTCTAGTCATCCTGAAGAATATCTGGTCATTGAATTCAGATGACTCTGGAGGAGAAATGAGGCTGGTGACCTTGCACATCACTCCCTCACTCAAAACAAAGTCAAGTACAAGTCATGTCATCATTCCTCTGATGGCATTGTCTTCTTTGGCAACAAAGGACAAACACAAGTTAAGTAGGAGAAAGATGTCATATAATAGTAATAGTTGTTAGCATTTGTATATTATTTTGAGATTAGCAGAATACTTTAATGTATTTCTCCCTTGATTCTCACAACAGACCAGTAAAGTAGATGTTATTAACTCCATTTTACAGATGAGGAAATTGAAATTAGCAGAAGTGAATTGACTTACACATTGTCTTATATACAGTAAGTGTCTGAGGCAGGATCTTAACTGATGGATACCTTATTCCAAGCCAGAACTCCATCCACTCTGCTACCGAACTTTTCGCAAGTAGTTAGACCCAATTTAAAACTGTGTACTATAAGAGTAGAGATAATGCAAAGCCTATTCTGATGTACTAATATTGGTAATGAAAACCTGGCCTTACTCATGGAGATGAAGTAGGGCCAAAGGAAGGATTGTGGAAGGATAAGTAGCAGATTTTTCTTCATATTAAATGCCAACTGACAACAAGATCAATATCATGCATCAAATGACAGGTGATCTGTCATGCTTCTATTTTTTTGAAGATAATCCACCTGAGCCTAGTGGCTCATTATACCTGAGATTCTATCATTCCCACAGGGGAAGGGGAGCTTTAAAAAAATTAAAAAGGTAATAATTTTGTGAGATGGGGCAGTTAAGTAGTGCAATGGATAGAGTGCCAGTCCTGAAGTCAGGAAGACTCATTTCCTCATATTCAAATCTGACCTCAAACACTAACTACCTGTGTGACCCTGGCCAAGTCACTTTACCTTGTTTGCCTCATTTCCCTCATCTATAAAATGAGTTGTGGAAGAAAATGGCAAACCACTCCAGTATCTTTGCCAAGAAAACCCAAAATGGGGTTACAAAGGATCAGACATGACTGAACCAACTAAAAAACCACAACCACACGACTTTTGGAGGAGTAATAAATTAAACTTATCAGTTTTTGAGGGGCACCAAGGCATAGTAAATAGAGATATGGCCTTATAAGTAAGAAGATATAGGTTCATGACTGCTTCTGACTAATACTGGCTATATGACTCTTAGTAGGTCACAATTTGTCAACGTCCCTGGGGATCTGTCTAAGACTATGAGTTGCCAAAATGATGATGACATCCATTGGAAGGAGTGGTTTCTTCATCTGACACTTCCATAAGCCAAACAGACATGATATGTCTCTCTTAATTATTCTCATAAGATGCCTCACTGCTATAGTATGTGAGGAGAAAGGAGTATTTTATGCTCCTTGTCTCTTAGTTCAGGCTCTAATCTCCTCTCTGCTGGACAGCTGCCATGGTCTCCTAATTGGTTCCTATACCCCATTCCAATCCACTTTCCCAACAGCTGCTAAAGTACTTTTCCTTAGGTACACATGTGACCATGTCACTCTCCTACTCAATTCCATGTCTTCCCTATTGCCTTTTAGGATTAAATAAAAAGTTCTCTATTTGGCTTTTAGGACCCTTCACAACCTGTCCCCAACCCATCTTTTAACTCACATCAAACATTACTCCTCTTACTATACTTTATGGTCTAGTTAAACTGTCCCTATTGCCTCATATATAGCACTCCATGACTTTGTACTGGTATGCCCCATGATTAGAACTTTATAGAAACCTTTGCTTCTCTCAAGATTATGCTCAAGCAACAGTTTCTTCATGAAGTTTTATCTGATTACTATCCCATGCAACTGCTAGCACTCTCTATTTCTTGTATATTCATTATTCTTTTATATTCATTATATTCATTATTGGTGTAAATACGTAGCAGATGCCATTACAGTGGTCTTCCTCCTCTTAAAGTATTTTCATAGATGCATATACTCCTGCTAGAATGTAATAAAATGTTAACAGAAGCAATTATATCATTTTTGTTTTTGAAACTCTAAATACATGTTTATTTAATTGATTGTATATCTGTTTATCTGAAGAGCTGCTTGACAGAAAGTTCCCTTCTCTCCAAAGCCCCCAGCCTCCACCCCAATCCTCACTCCAGAGAGGTAAATTACATTGCTTCCACCTACAGGGCCTAAGGCAGTCATACTTAATTAGGTTAAGTTTACTGCCCTAAACAGGAAGTACATCTAAATCCCCTGATTAAGATAAGGGTTTGACTCATTATTGTTGCTATTGCCAAGAATCCGGATTACTTACTCTCCAATCACTCACTCCAGCAAGTCTCCCTGAGACTGATGATACAGATGAAAGAAAGGAAAGTTAAAGGGCTTTGAGATGACATCATTACATCTAAAAGACAAGTTGCGTCCCTAGAACAGATTTGCCCTTTTTACTTGGTAGCTCAAGAAACATGGGCTTCCAGTCCGAGTCCCTCCAGAATCATTATGAGCCAGTGGGAAATATGTTGTTATTTCTTCTGGACTCCTTATGATGTCCTCAAGGTTCAAATCTAGACATTTTCACTTGCTTTCCTCTATATCTGGAGCTCTTTTCCTACTGTGATCAATAAAAAGTCTAAGAGATATAATTTCTGGGCAATTAAAAATCAATTTATTAGTTATAACTGGCAAATAATCAATAGAATGAAGTCAGTGACCCTCTTGGAAGCCAAAGAATCCTTAGAACAGTGAGTGTTCCCTACAGGTAGAAATCAATTTTGATTGGTTAATAATTAATGAGAAATTGAATATTATAATGAGGGGTGGGCTTATTCTAAGGAGGGCTTGAGGTGGAGATTCTGATTATGTTATACTTTAAGAAAGAGACTTATCTCCATTCAGATCATTCTTCCTCCAGCAATCTATATGAAAGAATCCATCCATCACCCAAACCAGTTATGTAGTTCAACAATGGACCAAAATTTACATAGATAGTATGCTCTTTACCCTTTAATCAGAACTAAGCTTTCATGGGCGTGGGGGGTTGGAGCCAAGATGGAAGAGTAGAAAAACTCACTTACTCTAGCTCTTTCCTCACAGCCCATAAAATACTTGTACAAAATGACTCTAAACAAATTCTAGAGCAGCAGAAGCCACAAAATGGCAAAGTGAAAGAGATTTCCAGCCTAAAGCAGCCTGGAAGGCCAACAGGAAAGGTCTATCACATGGGAGTGGGCCACAGCTCACAGAGCCCAGCCCAGTCTTGACTACATGGCACTGGCAGGAACAGGATCAAAACAGTCCTCAGGGGCAGAATCCCTGGCAACAGTTACAGTTCTCAGATTCCTTAACTCACAAAAATCAAAGACAGCTTCAAAGGTCAGTGTGAAAGCTTTATCACCTGGGAGAGAAGGGAGCAGGGTCCTCCCTTAGCCTCAGTCCTAGACTGGGGCAGTGGCATCAGCAGCAGCAGCATCCATTTTTGGAACCCTCAGCCAAAAAACCCTAGGAGAATCGAGCCACTGATCTGGGTCTTAGCCCTGAGTGGTGGCCCTGGGGTGAAGAACAGTGCTGGCATGGTGGAGCTGGTGGAGGCTCTGGAAAGGGAATTTTACTTGCAGATCCTGGGCAGAAAAGTTTTGATAGTTCCCAGACCACACCACAGGCCAGGAGAGGAATAAACTCCTCTCTCTTGATTGTGCCGCCTTGGAGGAACTGAGAACTTACAAGTTCCTAGAAAATACCCTGCTCTTGCCAAAGGACTCAAAAGCCAAGTAACTGGCTGGGGAAATGCCAAAAAAATGGAAAAAAATAAGACTATAGAAGGTTACTTTCTTGGTGAATGGGTATTTTCTTCCATGCTTTTGGATGAGGAAGAACAATGCTTACCATCAGAGAAAGACATCAAAGTCAAAGCTTCTGCATCCAAAACTTCCAAAATAAGTATGCAATGGTCTTGGGTCATAGAAGAGCTCAAAAAAGATTTTGAAAATCAAGTAAGAGAGGTGGAGGAAAAATTGGGAAGAGAAATGAGAATGATGCAAGAAAATCATGAAAAGCAAGTCAACAGCTTGCTAAAGGAGGCCCAAAAACTGCTGAAGAAAATAATACCTTTAAAAATACACTAACTTAATTGGCAAAAGAGGTCCAAAAGACCAATGAGGAGAAGAATGCTTTAAAAAACAGAATTAGCCAAATGGAAAAGGAGGTTCAAAATTCACTGAATAAAATGGTTCTGAAAAAATTAGAATGGAGCAGATGGAAGCTAATGAATTTATGAGAAACTAGGAAATTACAAAACAAAGCCAAAAGAATGAAAAAAATAGAAGATAATGTGAAACATCTCACTGGAAAAACAACTGATCTGAAAAATAGATCCAGGAAAGACAAATTAAAAATTATGGGACTACCTGAAAGCCATGATCAAAAAAGTGCCTAGACATCATCTTTCATGAAATTATCAAGGAAAACTGCCCTTACATTCTAGAACCAGAGGGCAAAATAAATATTGAAAGAATTCATCAATCACTTCCTGAAAGAGATCCAAAAAGAGAAATTTCTAGGAATATTGAAACCAAATTCCAGAGTTCCCAGGTCAAGGAGAAAATATTGCAAGCAGATAAAAATTTGAGTATTGTGGAAATACAATCAGGATAGCACAAAATCTAGTAGCTTCTACATTAAGGAATCAAAAGTCTTGGAATATGATATTCCAGAAGTCAAAGGAACTAGGATTAAAACCAAGAATCACCCACCCAGCAAAACCGAGTAGAATACTACAGGGGAAAAAATGGTCATTCAATGAAATAGAGGACTTTCAAGCATTCCTGATGAAAGGACCAGAACTGAATAGAAAATTTGACTTTCAAACACAAGAATCAAGAGAAGCATGAAAAGGTAAGCAGAAAAGAGAAATCATAAGACACTTACTTAAGCTGAACTGTTTACATTGCTACATGGAAAGACACTATTTGTAACTTTAAAAACTTTTCTCAGTATTTGGGTAGTTGGAGGGATTATACACACACATATACATATATACATATATATATATATATATATATATATAGAGAGAGAGAGAGAGAGAGAGACAGAGACAGAGAGACAGAGGCAGAGAGAGAGGCAGAGAGAGAGAGACAGAGGGAGAAACAGACAGAGAGCATAGGGTGAGGTGAATAGAAAGGGATGATATCTAAAAATAATGAAATTAATGAGTGAGAGAGGAATATATTGGGAGGAGAAAGGGAGAAATGGAATGGGGCAAATTATCTCTCATAAAACAGGCAAGAAAATGTTTTTCCAATGGAAGGGGAAAGGGAGGAGGTGAGAGGGAAAAAGTGAAGCTTACTCTCATCACATTTGGCTCAAGGAAGAAATTACATGCACACTCAATTTGGTTAGAAAATCTATCTTACGTTACAGGAAAGGAGGGGAGAAGGGAATAAGTGTGGTGGGAGGGGGATAATGGAAGGGAGGGCAGATGGGAGAAGGGAGCAATTAGAAATAAACATGTTGGGGGAGGGACAAGATCAAAAAAGAGAATAGAATAAATGAGGGGCAGGATACAATGGAAGGAAATATAGTTAGTCTTACACAACATGACTATTATGGAAGTTTTTTACAAAACTACACATATATAGCCTATATTGAATTGCTTGCCTTCTCAGTGGAGGTACATGGGGAAGGAGGAAGAGAGAGAAGTTGGAATTTAAAGTTTTAGGAATGAATGTTGAGAATCATTATTGCATGCAACTGGGAAATAAGAAATACAGGTAATGGGGTATAGAAATTTATCTTGCCCTACAAGACAAGAGAGAAGATGGGGATAATGGAAGGGAAGGGAGGGGTGTGATAGAAGGGAGGACAGATTGGGGGAAGGGGTAATCAGAAGGCATGGCATTTTGGGGTGTGGGGAGGGGAGAGATGGGAAGAAAATTTGGAACTCAAAATTTTGTGGAAATAAATGTTGAAAGATAAAAGCAAATATATAAACATTAAAAAGAAAAAAAGAAAACAAAACTAATTTTTCCCCTTTGGGTGGAGAGGAGTTTTTGTTGTTAGCAAGCAGTGGAGCTGGGTCTCAAACCCAAGTCTCCTGATACCAAGTTCTTTGGTCTTTCCATTACACCATACCACATTCAGGACTTATATAAACTAGATTTTGTAGATTTGTGCACAATTCTCAGAACAATAAAGTGTGTATTACCAGAACTATAAGTAGGAATTTTTGCACCTCAAACAAGTTTCACAGACTGTGCCTAGGGCAAGAACATGAAACAGTTGAGTATCAGGAAATCCTCATTTCAGTCTGCTATCTGGTAACTTTTCACTTTAATTGTTTTTAGTAATTATGTGCTAACCAATAAGGGTTCTGCGTAGCTGAAGGACTACAAGTGATATCAGCGCCCTCTGAAGTGTATCCTTTTGAGTAGAAGCCCCAGGTTCCCAACAGTAGTTGCTGCTTAGTATGTTCCTGCCTAAAAATAAAGACAATTATATTGATTTCAGAAAGCAAGGCTGACTGCTCCCAAGTATAGAATTAAAACCAATTTTAACCTAAAAATTTACCCAACTTACTTATATACAAAAGCAAACAGCTGGAATTTTCCCACCCAGAGAAGAGAACCTGAGAGAATCCTAACCCCAAATGCACTCTGATTCTGTCTTAAGCAAAACTAAAATTGATTTATAGACATTCCATTTGGCCTTTCTGATACTCTTGTCATAAAGGAAGGTGAATGGTTTCAGTAATGCCTGGCTTGGAAATGATATGCTTAAAAAAAATTGCAGGGAATGGTTTGTTTTTACCAACACCACTTATTGTTTATAAAAAAGGAAGTTGTAAACTATTACAATCAGTTTTTCACCAAAGAAGTCATTATGCTCTTTCTTCATACTTGGGGTTATTTGACAAAATGTAGGTATATGACACCTATATTTACCACATGATTGCCAAGTTCTGTCTTAAAATTCTCATTTTCACTTTCCAACCCAAGAAAAATGCAGGTAGATCGTTAGAATTTCTATACCAGCACGAGAACATTCCTAATGGGTTAGTTGACTTAAGGAAGAAGAGTTTTCAAGTGGTGAAAAAGTATATGTGTTTACAAACCCCATCAAATCTGTTGAAAACAACAGAAATATTTTAAATAATCTCTATCCCTTTACCTCAAAAGAAAAAACATCTCAAAAGTAATTAAAATGAAGATCTCAGAGGGAAAGGTAAATACCCCCACAAAAGCAGAATGGGAAAATACACACATCCTGACCTCTGTTACCGTTGATTCCAATGAGCTGTTAATTACAAAAGGATGAACACCCCCTAGAGATAACAGCAAACTCAAGCAGTCAATAGGATGTGATAACATCCAATACAATCAAGAAACATTTGAGTTGAGCACAGGATTATATATGAGGATTGGAGGATTAGGAGACAAGACATTTCTGAATCTAGTAAACAGAAAGCCCTGGATGCCAGCTGAGGTAAGTATGGTGTTGGAAATGCAGTTGTCATGAATTAATCGCTGGGAAAACAGTCAGCTCAAAGCCCTGAGGTATTTGTGTGCTTCTTTCCCACCCACTCACTGTCAGGGAATAGACTTGGTTCACTCACCCCTGGTATTGTCACAGAGTTTCTAGCATGGTTTTGACTAAAGATATATAATTTCAAATGAATGAAAGAACAGATATTATATAATGGTCTGATATATAGCTCTCAGCGTTTGCTGTTGGTTACTACACAGAAGAAAGACTACATGTTGCTTTGAATTTTACTAAGTTATATGGTGCAAAACAACCTTTAAAATGCCAGTGTTATAATTCATTTACTCATGATTACATACTGTTTCTTGGAGTACAGTTGGATGTTATTTCATTAGACAGGGAAGCTCATCAAGTTGATGAGAGTATTACTCAGTGTTTATTATGGGAGAAATAGTATAGTGTACTGAAAGAAAGACCTAGTATTAGAGTCAAAAGACATGATACTGAACTTCTGGGTTACTCTTCCTTCCTGCCACATAGGAGAATTAAGCGAGAGAAAGTGGAACCCCAACCTAAAAGTAATGTTTTGCCTTGGGGGTTGAAATTGAGATTGGAATGTGATTGGAACATTCTATGATACAAATGTCTAGTGCTTCCTGATTTTACTACTCTAATTAAACTGCTTATTTGACCTTGAACTTAAGGTCTGAGTGAATGTTAATAGCCTGAAGCTACCATAAGAAAAGTTTAGTGCATTAGGGACAGCTGTAATTGATTAGTAATTTTAGATCTAGAACTTATTATGTGGCAGTTTGAAAAAAAAGTGCCTCAAATGAAGGGTAGTCTTCCAGAACCTCAGGGCTCAAGGGGGTGCTGTCCATGGTGCTGCCCTACCATGTATGAGAGATAGCTGAATACTTGCGGAAAACTACCTGTGTTTGTAAATAAGAGACCAAAAAGAGGGAGGAAATGAATATGAGAAAAGGTATGATCAATGGACAAAGATGCTTAAGGGACTGGAAGGGATGAGATAAAAATCAAAAGTATATAAATTAACTTTGGCAAAGAGGAGAACTATCTCATCCTCTGAGTCAGGAGGAAAAAGTGGGGAGAAAACAGAGATTTTTAATACAAAGAATCAAGTAGCTAAAGCAGCTCAGGCTAAATGATTTAGAAGTCACACTAAAATAATAGCTAGTAATAACTTTACATATTTCCCCTGCTCTGTAATAACATCAATGTGCTCACTCTCTCCAACAAATGAGGATCACAATCTATAACGACTCACCTTGTGCAACTCATCCATTTCCAAAAAGTACAACCAACATCCTGAAGACCTTCATTTAGTTTTTCTGACATTGAGTCAATGCACACAGAGCATTCATTCATTATCTCTCACTCTATCTTATATGATCAGTCTACTTTTTCTTCTTCTTTCAGGTCAAACATTTTTGCTGATGATGACATGTTTTACTCAGTGTTATGGTGATTCTTGGTCCATTATATGGTAGAATGTTTTGTCAGAGATCAAAGCAATAAGCCAAGAGAATAAAGCTCTGATGATGGATAGACTTTTCCCCTCTCCTCTAAGTGAATGATGAGGAAAGACTTGCTGAAGGACTCCATATTACTTTGGATTAGTACCTAGAAGGGATTGTTGAATATTTTTAAGCATTTTGAATAATTCCATTCACTGGTTTGAGGGACACAAACCAGGTTGCCTTTTCAGCTCAACCTCTGTCATTGCTGCAAAGAAAGGAGGAAAATATATTTTTCTCAGCTCTTTAGGGCTAATCTTGGATTTTATTTTTATAAAACATCACAGCTCTTTCTCTTTTTTTCCTTTTAAATTGCTCTAATCATTGTATTTTAGTCATGCCATTTTGCTAGTTCTCCTTGCTTCATTCTGCATTAGTTCACATGAGTCTTCCCTGCTTCTCTGAACTTTATTATGTTTATGAATAATAATTTACTTAGCAATTCCCCAATTAATAGGCACCTGCTATCTCACTAGCTCTTTACTACCACAAAGTGATATTATGAATATTTTGGTGGTTATGGGACCTTTCATCATATCTTTAATATCTTTGGGGAATATTTAGCAGTGGAATCTCTGGGTCAAAAGGTAAGTGGGTATTTTAGCAACTTGATCAGAATAATTCCAATTTGCATGGAACAATTCATAGTTCTGCTGATAGTGTATTGGTGTACCAGTATGAAAAGGACTCAAAGTTGGAAAGTTATTAATATCTGGTTCCTAGGCCAACTTTAGGAAGCCAGTTATTGACTGAAGTAGTAGCAAAGATGAATGCCTTCACAAAGAAGAATCCCTTACTCTTGTACAGCATGGTTAGACCTTTACAGTAGGGAGAATTGTGTCTCTCACCAGAGAAAATTCTGTAGACCTCTTTTAGAGTAGAGATTTTCCATCCTCCAAAGGGAAAGTAATAACAAAGAAAGAAAGAGCTATGAAGAACTAAAGACAGCAGAATAATAGTGGAAAGGACACTGAATTTAAGGTCCAAACATCTAGGTTAAAATTTTGAATTGTGCTACTTAGTAACTATAAAGAATGCCATCAAAGCTCTCTAGTCCTAAATATCTTTACCCATAAAATGAGGTGATTAGCATAGAGCGTCTAAAGTCCCTTCAGGCACAGAATGTAGGATCTCAGGCACTTTGGAAACAATGCTTGGTGACATCTACAGGAAGCAATGTGGAACTACAAGAGGAGCAACTGGAAATAAAGAATTTATATCCAGGAATTTATAACCAGGAACTGCAGGTGATTATCTCCTGGTGATTGCTGCTGTGGATGGAGTCACAGAAAAACATGAAGTTACCTCCTTAAGACAGTAAGAGACTAGAAATTTACATAGTTTTCTGGCAGAAGTTAACAAATAAGGCTTCTGCCTTATTTTGTTTGTTATCCAAAAATTCTTTAGGACCCTGCTGTCCCTTACACACACTTTGGGTTGCAGCTATAAGTTAGACAAGAGGTAAGAAATATCCTAAATGTACCCTAGGCTTGTAAAATTGTAAGAGACTGACATAAGGGTGACAGGTAGAATTTTAAATAGTTACACTTGACACAGAATATATTTTGCCCCACAGTGTTTTTCATTTTCCTTTGAATAATAAGGGACAAAGTTTGTATTGGAAAGCATATCAAAGATACTCTAAACTAGATAATGCCTTTTGAGGGCAGATACACAGAGAAAGATATCTTAAATTAATGACAAGGAGAATGAAGGAGAAATGGAGATTTGGGGACTTGAAATTTCCTCCTCTGTTCTCCTCCTGTCCCTTCTGTTTTATGCAATGGGGTTTGAACCAGTAATCCAGTTTGACATGCCAATCTGGACATCTTAGAGGGACTGAAACTTTCTTATGCCAGTTATGCATACAGAATAAGTATTGTCCTCATTGGTATCCTATGCTTCCTCTCCATCATGGAAAGTTTGCATCTAAAGATGCCCAGGAAAATATGGAGTCCATTCTTGGCTTATAAGTTATAAATTTTGTAAATATATAAAACTTAATATCAGCTTGTAAAAACATATGTGATTTCACAGGATCTCAGTATGCAGAAACTTATCAAGGTAAATAGCCTTAAATAATCATTTAGCAGCCAAATTAAAATTTTTCATGGAAAGGTACTCGAGCTATTCTGCCATAACTTCAGGGACACTTTCTGTCTCTTTTCCTGACACGAATAATAATGTGAGGTGGTTCTAACAGTATTTTTTAAAGATTTTGCCTTCTCTCTATCTGATCAATAAAGGACTTCTGAATTTTTCTACCTTTAATGTTTTTTCATTCTTTCTTCTAATTTTATAATCACACTTGAACATCTGTGGGTGTATAAGTCCCATATTTACCTTCCTTTCAGTTATTTATATTTTTGTGCACCTAATGACCATTTCTAGGGCCCGAATAATATACAATATCTAAAGTAAATTTACAAAGCTATCTTATACTGTCTTAGTGGGTCATTACAACTGGGATAAAATGGATCTACTATACCCTATCTTCCTCACTTTCTCTTCTACCAGCAAGGTCAAGGACTTACCTTGATGACTTCCCCAAATGCTTTATTACTATCATTATCTCCCTTCCTGGCTAGGATTTTTCATCCTTCAACTTTGCCTAGGGGAGTAAACTCAGGCTTTGTGTCATAGAAAAAGATTTCATGTAGTCCACTTCATAAATGAGCAAGCATCAGCATCAGTAAAAAATGACAAAACAGCCTTTGTTGAAAGATCACTGGTGAAAGGGAATCTACTTATGGAAGCAGTGCATTCCACTCTTGACAAGTCTAACTTTTAGAAAGATTTTTCCTGTATGGAGATGCTTTCCTATAGCTTTCTCTAATTGACTTCAGTTCTGTTCTTTGAGGCTGAGCAAAACTAATCTCTGCTATGAAACAACTTTGAATGACTAAACAACTATCCTGTACTACATTCCACCCACACTCAGTCTTTTTCAGGGTAATCATCACCAAGGTAGTCCTTATATTTCAAGTCCCTTTGACATCTTTGTCACTCTTGTTTGGATATATTTCCACCTGATAATATCATTCTAATAATATGGCACCAAACCTATACATAGTACTATAGACATGGTCATAAATATGTCCTTTAAAAATATCATTTATTTTTAATCTTCTTTTCCTTTTAAATTTTGATTTCCAAATTCTCTTCTTCCCTCTCATATCCCATACCACCTACTGAGAAGGCAAACAATATGATATCAATTACATATGAGAAATCATGCAAAAAAATGGCCTTATTAGACATATCTTTTTAAAAGAATCTTTATGGCCAAATCCCAGAGTTCTTACATCAAGGACAAAGCAATACAGGGAACCAGAAAGTGACAAAATCATAGAGTCATAGTGAGGTTTAGCAAGATTTAGCATCTCCTGCATTAAGGCACTTGAGTGCTTAGAGTATGATATTCCAGAGCAAAGAAGCTAGTGTTACAACCAAGAATCATCTATCCAGAAAAACTCAGTTTAATACTTCAAGATAAAAAATGGACATTTAATTAAATAGAGGACTTTCAAGCATTCTTACTGAAAAGACCAGAGCAGAACAGAAAATTTGACTCTCAAGTACAAGGCTCAAGAGAAGTATAAGATGGCAAACGGGAAAGAGAAACTATAAGGGATTTTAGGCAAAAACCATTTACATTCCTATATGGGAAAATGATACTTTTAACCCCTAAAAACCTTTTTTCATTATTAGGAATTGGTATTATTGTTTCTCCTTCATTCTCGAAGAAGACCACAACATCATGAAGGTGATGTTATGACTTGCAAGTGAACTGGATTTAATTGAAGGAGAGCTGTGAAAAGTCACCAGCTTCACTTTCTACCCCAGAGCCATCTGGATCCAGTGGCCAGATATAGTCCAGGATGACTGGAGACGGCCTGGATGCAGTGGGAGATCATGGCCTTTTTAAGCTATAGTCTCTCCCAGGCCTCAGTCTGACTGAGGCAATGACCATTCAGTGATTACAGCTGGGTAAAAAAGAGGCAAAGAATGGCCTAACCCTAGTCAAAAAAATCAATCTGGAAGGGAAAGGCCCTAAGGATTTCTGGCTGAAACAGAAACAATTGCTATTTATATTCATTCTGAGCAATCAGGGCCCAAACAATGACCCCATGGGTTTGGACTGGGACCTATTGTTGGCCAATCTATGAGAGTCAAAATGATTTGTGTTTAAGACATGATCCTCAAGAAAGAAATGTAGCCCCTAAACCTCAAAATAATTTTCTAGATTTCAGAGATCAAATTTTACATCCCTTTGAGATTCTTTGTATAGATTGCCTAAGGCTGGGGTAATTTAGAAATAAATGACCAAGTTCATCGGAATAAGTTCAGCCTCTTATAACATTCATTCTCTTATTAATTGTTAACCAATGAGAGCTAATTGCCAACCTCAGGAATATTCCCCTTCTAAGGCTGTATAAGCCTTGATACCACCAGCCATGATTATCTTTGGCATTTAAGAGTGTCACTGACCTTTTATTAAAATGCTAACATTATAAATAAAATGACTAATTACTCAGAAATTATGTCTCTTGAACTTTTTAAATGCCACATTGTCACTACCAAAAAGCTAACTAACTTCTATCAAAGGTCCAGGAATCAGCTGAATCTAGATTTTATAACTGTGGCTAAGGGAAGAATTGGTAATTAAATAACACTTGGAGGAAACCCAGGGGAAAATTTTTTTTATGATTACCTAAAATTGAGAAGGCTTTGCATTATAAGATTAAGAGCTAGAATAATTGTTGATGGAGGAAAATGTCTGTGTCAAATGTCTCTGATAAAAGTCTATTACCCAAGATATGTAGGATATGAACACAAATGTTTAAGGCCAAGAGCCTTTACCAGAAGGTAAGTGGTCAAAGGAAATCAACAGTTTTCAAAGTTGCTCTTAGGTTTCACCTCTTCCCCAGCAAATGTCCTAAGGTAACAAAACATGAAATGTCTAGTGTGGGAAAGACAGGAAGGTTGATGCTCTATTGTAAAGCTGTGAGCTGGCCCAACTTGTGAAAAACAATGCAGAATTAAGCTAAAAAGTGTTGATATCTCCACACCCTTTGATCCTGAGATCCCACTACTTAATATATATGCTAAGGATGTCAAAGAGGGAAAAAAGATCTTTGATATGCATATGTATCAAAATATTCATACCAACACTTTGTGGCAGCAAAATAGAAACAAAGTAGGTGCCTATTGACTGTGAAAGTGCTAGACAAATTATGGCACATGAATGAAATGGAATTTTCTTGCATAAGAAAAAAATAAGGGATGTGAGAAACTCACAGAAACATGGGAAGACTTAAATGCACTGATACAGAATATTGTAAGCAGAACCAGGAGAGAAACATACTCAAGACTACAAAATGGGAAAAAATGATTCTGAATGTTTTAATTATAAATTAAAGAGAAAAATAAACTTCATGGAAGAAGTGAGGAGACTATGGGTATGG
This sequence comes from Bettongia penicillata ogilbyi, assembly GCA_023548195.1. Classification (NCBI taxonomy): domain Eukaryota; kingdom Metazoa; phylum Chordata; class Mammalia; order Diprotodontia; family Potoroidae; genus Bettongia; species Bettongia penicillata. The sequence goes on from JAJHZJ010000566.1 coordinate 1,337,629, forward strand.
ATTGTTGCAGACACTGTTATATATATGATGGTTATTTTAGGACTTTTAAATACAAATTTTGTTACATGGAAAGATTCAATGGGGAAGATATATATTGGGCAATGAAGATGATATGCACAGACAGAGGCCACAGATGTGAGTTGAATTTAATGGGATGATTTTTTAAAAAATCCAGGAGTGAGAAAGATAAATATACTAGGAGAAGGGAAAAGGAAAGGAAGATGTAAATTATCTGACATAAAAGAGGTACAAAAGAGCTTTTATGGTAGAGAGGAAGACCGGAGAGTTGGGAAAGAAGAGTATGTGAATCTTAATCTCATTGGAATTGGCTTAGAGAAGGAATAACCAAAGCACACAATTGGGTATAGAAATCCTTCTTATTCTAAAGGAAAGTAGTAGGGAAAGGGAAAAAGAAAATGGAGAAGAGCTGTTGATAAAAGAGAGGGTGAATTAAGGAAGGTAGACAAAAGCAAAACACTTTTGAAGAGGTATAATTTGAGAGAGAAGATAAATGGGTTGAGGGAGTAATAGGATGGAGGGAAATTCACAGTAATCATAACTATGAAAAGTTTTTATAACAAATTTCTATGATAAAAGTTTTATTTCTTAAATATATAGAGAACTGAGTCAGATTTATAAGAACACAAATTATTTAGAAGAACACAAATTATTCCTTAACTGAGGAACTATCAAAGGAAATGAACAATTTTCAAAGGAATCAATAAAAATTATATGTCATAAGAAAAAATACTCTAAATCATTATTGATTAGAGAAATGCAAATTAAAACAACTCTGAAGTACTACTTCACAGTTATCACATTGGCCAATATGATAGAAAAGGAAAGACAAATGTTGGAGGGGAAGTAGGAAAATTGGGACATTAATGCATTATTGGTAGAGTTGTGAACTGATTCAACTATTGTGGAGTGCAATTTGGAACTATGCCCAAAGGGCTAAAAAACTGCCTACACTTTGATCTAGTAATGTCACTACTAGGTCTGTATCCAAAATAATTTCTTTTAAAAGCAAAATGATCTACATGTCAAAAATATTTAAAATAACTTTGTGGTGGTAAAAAATTGGAAATTGAGAGTACACTTTTTAATTAAGGGATGGCTGAACAAAGTTGTGGTATATGAATAGGATGGAAAAATATTGTGGTATAAAAAATGAAGAGCAGGATGTTTTCAGAAAAACCTGGAAAGACTTACATGAGCTAATGTAAAGTGAAGTGAGCAGAACCAAGAGAACATTATACATAGTAATAGTGATATTGTACAATGATCAATTGTTGAATGACTTTAATATTCTCAGCAATATAATGACTTTAAGCAATTCCAAAAGACTCATGATGAAAATTGCTATCCAACTCCAGAGAAAAAACTAATAGAGTTTGAATGCAGATCAAAGCATAGGTTTTTTTTTTAATTTTCTTCTTTTTTCTTGACCTACGTATTTTTTTTTTTTTTTGCAACATGGCTAATATGGAAATATGTTCTGCACTGTTGCATGAGCACATCCTAATCAAATTGCTTGCCTTCTCAAGGAGGGAGGAAGGAAGGATGGCAGGGAGAGAATTTGGAACTCAAAATTTTAAAAACATTAAAAAAATAAAAAACTTTAAAAACATTAAAATTGTTTTAATGTGAAATTAGAGAAAATAAAGTATTTAAAAAGAAATTTAAAAGTATCAATAAAATATTTTTTTTCATTTTTCAAAAAATGAAAATTTTTTTTAAAAAGAAACAGAAGCAGAGTTAATGATTTTTTGATTGTCAAAATCTGATGATCTTTTCCTGGTTTTCATCCTTGTTAATCTCTCTGTAGGATTTAATGCTATTGATCCACCGTTTCCTCCTGTATATTCTTTCCTTTTTGGATTTTCATGATACTATAATCTCCTAAATGGCTGATTTCTCCTTCTCAGTGTTCATTGCTGACTCATCATCCACATCATTTTTCCCCTAGCTGTGGATATCTACCCTAGGGCCTCTTCTCTATCTTCCTGCTTCCTCTCAGTGACTTTATCATTCTCCTAAGTTCAATTATCATCTCAATTGAGATGACTCAGATCGATATATCTAATTCCACTGTCTTGTCTGAGTTTCAGTTACAAATTACCAAATGACTATCGAAAATTTCAACCTTGATGTATCGAAGATGCCAAATTCAACATGGCAAAAACTGAACTCATCTTTCTCTCAAAATCCACTTTCTTCCAAACCCCTATATTTCTAGGCATACCATTCTTTCATGAATTTGTAACCTTGGCATTATCCTTTACTCCTCAGTCCTCTCAGTCCACATATCCATTCAGTTGCAACTCTTGCCTTTTCTACCTCCATAATTCTCCCATTTGACTCCTTTCCCCTCACACATAATTTAAGACCTCATCACTTCTCACCCAGATTATTACAGCCACTTCTTAATTGGTCTCCTCTCTCTCTCTCTCTCTCTCTCCCTCTGACCCCCCACCATTTCAGTATATCTTCCATGTAGTTACCAAAGCAGTTTTCCTCAGTCTCAGATCTAATCATATGATTTCCCTACTCAGTAAATCCCAGTGACTCCAAATTTCTGCTAGGACAAAATATGTACTTTTCTGTGTAGATTTTACAGCTCTTCACAACCTGTCCCTACTTGTATTTACATTTTGCACATATATATTTTCATTCTCTATTACTCTCACTAGTATCCTCTGTGATCCAGTCAAAATATCCTCTTTCTGTTTTTCATATATAGCACTTCTTCCCTCTTTGTGGTTTTGAACTAGGAGTCTTCCATGCCTGGAATGTGCATATGCTCCCTCTTCACCTCTAGGACTTAGAATCCCTCTCTTCCTTCATGGTGCATCTCAAGGATGAAACCATCCTTCTGCATGAAACCATTTAAAAAAATCTTAGCTCCCTGCAGAGTTTCCCCTTCTTTTTTTTTACTTTAAAAATGTATTATTTATTTTTAGCATTCTTTTCTTTCTGAATTTTGCATTCCATATTATCTCCCTTCTTGACCTACTAATATAGCGAGCAAAATGATATAAATTGTACATTGAAATAATGCAAAATACATTTTCATATTAGCCATATCACAAAAAATCAAAAAAGTGCGAAAATTTTATTTTAATTTACTCTTAGAATTCATTTATTCTCTCCCTCCTCTCTCTCTCTCTCTCTCTCTCTCTCTCTCTCTCTCTCTCTCTCTCTCTCTCTCTCTCTCTCTCTCTCTCCGGAGGTCATCATAGTCCTTTGAATTGTCTTGGATCATGGTATTGATCAGAGTAGCCAAGTCTTTCACAGTTGATCATTATTACAACATTGATGTTGCTAGGCACAGTGATCTCCTGGTTCTTCTCACTTCACTTTGCATCACTTCTTATATGACTTGTCATGGTTTTGTTTTTTTTTCAGGAACTATCCCTTTTATCATTGTATTGATAACACAATTTTGCTTATTGTTATTGTGATTTTGCTTCTTAATGAGAAGATCTTTCCCATTCATTAATAGGTCCACGTGACTTCTTTAAATCACATGGAAGTCTGTCACATAAGTCAAGTCATATGGTATAAGAAGGAGTGGAGGAGGAAGGGTGGAACAGGAAGAATCAGAGCTAAAGCAGAACTGAGAGGAGATTGGTCAGAGCAGTCAGAACTGAGGGAGAGAGAAAAAACAGGCAACTGGCTAGCATAAGTGGGGGAGCTCATTTGTGATTTTGTTTAAGAGAACTGGTTTGTGAGAAGCCTAACAGAGGATAGGCTTGGGGCTGGTGTTGTCCTGTGCATGGTTTTTAGGTATAGATTTCCTTGTTACTATGATGCGTTTGGTTTTCTGGTGTTGGGATTTGGCTATCTGGCATCTGAATAAATGTTTTGGCTCTATCTTCTATGAGGAGAGTCTGTTGTATTTTGTGATTCAGAATTGTTCCAGCATATTCATAGCTGCCATAGGCACTGTAAATATCACATTAGTGCTACAGTCATTTATTATAGTACAATACTACTCCATCGAAATCATAAGCCACATCTCATCCAGCCATTCTCCAATTGATAAGCATCCCTTCATCTTCCAGTTCTTTGCCACTACAAAATATAGATATTTTTGTACATATAGATCCTCTTTCTTTGTTCTCTTTGGGGTACAGACCTACTAGTGATGTTGCTGGGTCAACTCACATGCACAGTTTTTTAGCCCTTTGGGCAGAGTCCCAAACTGTTTTTCACAATGATTGAATCAGTCTTGAGGTCATTCTTGATCATCTTCAATTGTTAGTTTCTCTCCTCCTTGATTATTTTGTATTTATTCTTTTTATACTCATTCTGTGTATACTTAAGTAGAGTGGAAAAGAAGTTTCGTGAAATTTTGAGTTTTAATAGCATAGTTGTATCTGTTGTTTCTCTTATTAGAATGTAAGCTTCCTGAGAGCAGATTGTTTTGTTCTTTATATTTATAAGCCCAGTGCCCAGTACAGAGCCTGACACAAAGAATGTGCTAAATATATGCTTGTTAATTGATAGTATTGAAGAATTAATTCAGTATTCTGCATTCTCTTTATTTAGCCAGGGCACTTTTAGCACTTATGTACATAAGTCAATCAATCAATAAACCTTTATACTTTATACTAGGCACTGCTTTATACGAGGCACTCTGCTAAATGTGGGATACAAAGAAAGGCAAAATAGTACCTTGCTTTCAAGGAGTTCAATAATTCCACCATTCTCCCCAGCTAGGACTTCATTGATAAAGAATCCATAGAACCAAATGGCTGTGTGAGATCTGGGATTTCCTCCATGTCTACTATGTTAGCCAATTTTGAGTTGATGAAGGAATATTCCAATCTTATTCCTCTCATCTCTTTCAAACATTTGCAAGGATCAAAAATCCTAGGGCATAGATCCAGAACTATCAAACTATACCTTGGTCCTTACCAATCATCATGTAGGAACTAAAATAAATAGGGAGCATCTATAACACATCAGAGATGAAATTTTTTCTCAAACAGAGAGGGAAAACTGAGAAGCTACCTTGGGAGTTTCCATACATCCACCCTAATTTGGATGTCAATTTGGAGGTTCACATCGCTACCTCTCTTGCTATCTCTAGCTTTTCTGGAATTTTGGTCAGCTAAACAGACTATACTTAAATAAAATCTCATTTAAACAAATATTATATGTGGGTCTAGTCACTTTTCCCTTCCTGGTGTGGATACTGAGTTACTTTTTGCAAGGATTTTGTTGCCAAAGTAGAAATTGAAGTGAGGAGGACAGGTTGATCAAATCTCTTCATTTCAAATCTTCTAGAATTCATACAAAGGGCATTCTTATAAGTTATTGCATGAGAGGCTCTAATTCAGAGGCAAACAAAGAAAGAGCAACATCATATAGAACCCAGATTAAGAGAGAGCATTTGGTTAGATAGCCCCAGAATTGGATACATTAATGAACTCAAAAGATGATTATTCATGATCTGATGTCAACTTGGAAGGAGGGTCTACATGGGAGGAAAATATAATTCAACAAAAAGCTTGCTGGCTTTGAAGTCAGATGACTTTACTTCAAGTCTTCCCTTTCCCCCTTATTCTCCAAATGACTGGCCCAAGTCTCTTAACCTTGCTGGATTTCAATTTCCTCATATTACAATTTAAAAAAAAAAAGGTTGGACTAGATGACCTATAAGGGTTTTTTCCTAACTCTAAATCAAAGAGCTCCCAAATCTCTAGAGCAATGTCTCAGTGACCTTGCCTTGGTTTTATGCTTCTTAACATCTTTTAATCAATGATTCAAATAAAGGCATAAATGGAAAGTTTATTAAATTTATTTACAGAATAAATCTAGGGGGAATAGATAACATATTACATGACGAAGTCAGCATTCAAAAATGTCTTGATAGGCTAGGATAGGGTCACATCCATTTCAGTTAATTTAATAGGTTTAGATATAAAGTTCATTTAAGTTCAAAAAATCAACTTCTCAAAGACAAGAGCATGGTGACATGGTTAGAGAGCAATTCATTTGAAATTTACCTATGGCTTTCGGTGGACTAAAAACTCATTATATGAGTCAACTAAGCTACAGCTACGTTGAAAGGAATATTGTCTAGACTATGGATGAAATTATCCTGTTGGAATCTAGTCTGATCAGACAACTTCTGGAATACTGAGTTCAGCTTTGGGTGGTATATTTTAAGATCATTGATAAGCTAGAAATCATCCATGGAAAGGTGAATGGGATGGCAAAGAGAATGGCTATATGAGAATCTATTGAAGAATGGGGCAGTTTGTCCTGAATAAAAGATTTAGTGGGCACAAGACAGCTGTCTTCAAGTATTTTAGGCATTATCACATGAAAGAGGGATTAGACTCTATTTTAGTCCAGAAAATACCACCAGGATAACAAATGGAAGTTGCAGAGAGGAAGATCTTGGCTCAGTGTAATAACATTTTTTTAAGTCATCTCCATGAAAACTGTCCAACAGCAGGAAGTAAAGGGTTCTAACTCACTGGAGATATTCATAGAAAACTGCATTCATGTATAGAAGGGGGTTCAGCAAATTATGACCCAAACCAGTAGTCCGAAATTGGGGCACTGCCAGTTTTTGTACCATCCTGTGAGCTAAGGATGTTTTTTTTCTTTTTACATTTTTAATTTCCCTCCTTCCCCACATTTTTTCACACTTTAAAATGCAATAAAATTTTATTTAAAAATCATTCTTAGTTCATGGGCTACACAAAAAAACAAGTGCAGACTACAGTTTGCCAACCTTTGAGATATAGTGTAGAGGAAATTCCACCTGCAAATTGGACCAGATAGGCTCTTCAGTAACTTCCAAATCCGATAGTTGCTGATTCTGAAAAAAATTTCTGTCAAAGTACCATTAATAAGATATCTATTTATCAGGATATGTACTGACAAAATCAGATTCACTCTAAGACTGTTTAGAGACTAGACATGAAGAGCTTAACCCAGAACACTTATTGTGATAGCTTTTCAGTGACAGATAGACTATCCCCAATAAGAACATTTAAGACCAAGTGAGTGTTAGGTGGAAGCTAGCCTGGGAAAGCTCATTTCTTGCCTAAGCTTGGTGGCTGACTGACTGAACAATTGATCTTGACCACTGGTTCAGTTTTTCTGTTGTGCTATCTACTTCATCAGATTGTTTACTTATGAGCACTGTGATAAAATGTGTAGAAAACTGGACTTGGAGTCATGATGGAAAATCTAACTATGAGGCTTACTGCCAATACCATGGCAGTACCAAAAAGTCATTTTTGCAAGTCACTTAAACTCTCTTAGTTTCAGTTTCCCCATCCGAAAAATGGGAACAATATTTAAATGATTAATCTTACATGACTACAGTGTTACATTTAAGTATAAAGTTCACTTAAGTTCAAAAAACTAGTGCTGTTTATAGCACTTTGTAAATCGAAAGATGCTATACAAATGCAAGCTATTATTATTACTTAATATAAAATCAGAGAATTTTTAAGCTAAAAGCAGATTCATCTAACAGAGTGTCAAAGACAAAAGGGACTGTCAATATAGTTCAGTCCTCTTGTTTTACAGATGGAAAGCTGGGGCATAAAAGTAGAAGTAAATTGTTTACTGTCACACAGTAGAACCACAAGTATAACTCCAGTTTTCATTCATTCCTGACCAGTGGGCTTTTCAACATGTCGCAGAAGCACCCATTATAAGATAGCAATCAGCAAACATTTATTAATCATCGACTACACTCTGTGAGCAAGGCAGTACCTGAAATCTCACAGAGCTTCTCCAGCTAAGTAACAGCACATGAACACGGTACCAGACACACTCAGAAATGTATTGGAAATTGAGGAAATGACTTGGAATGCAATATTTGAGAGTTATCTGATCACATCCCATTACTTGTTCACTGAATTTAGCCAGTAAGCTTCAGGTCTTTGCAAACAAAGCCTTACAATTGAAAACTGAGTCCCGCTCATACCTCTAATTTCCTTCTTAGCCCTCCTTCATTAGAAGGGAGAGGGTAGAGAAGAAGGAGAAAGGGCTTGCCACCATATTTTTCACAGCATTATAAATTTATGCATTAGGTTTATTCAATTAATAGTTGTTTTAACAGGTCAGACTATTCCATCATTAACTCAACCTTTCATTCATTTAAAATATCATTCCCTCATTAAATATTCTTTAAGAGGATTTCAGTTGAGTAAGTATATTTAAAATGTGGCATCATAAATCTATTCTTTTAATGAGTTTATTCCTTTTTAAGGAATTAATTAAACTTGGTTGTGGAATAGAGATATACAGTAAATGGATAAAATAGTGTCCAGGCAAAAGGTTAAGGATTTACAATCATTAAATGAAATGAAGCTCATTCTAGAGGCACCTCATTAATGGAAAATCTTCTTCCCTTGCATGCACCAACAACAAGTTCATTACCCAGTGAACTTCTACTTATCTCAGATGACCATTTTTTTAAAATTTTTCTAAAAGATGTCTTTATTCCCTCATTTCCAGATACATCCGTATTTGCATTGAAAGCTCCTGGTGCTATGTATAAAATAGCCATGAATTTTGCAAATTCAGTGGAGAAGATGCATCCTTCAGTTGGTTAGGTGGGGAAGGTAAAGGACATTGGCAGGAAGACTAGTTAGAGAGATGAATTCTTGCAAGGGTTGGGGTTTGGGGGATGGAAATCCCTTGCAAGTTTAATTCATAGACAGGGAATGGAAATGGCATTGCCTCACTCAGAGGGTTAATCACTTTCTAATTTGAACTGGCAAATTTTATAATGACACTGTGAAATCAGCAGCATTTTATTGTGTTAATTATCTGCAGGACACTACATCATTACTTCTAATAAATGTAAATGAGATTGTGTCTCCTAGGACAATATACAGACAAGGTGAATTTTTATTGGCTATTTACTGGATTTCAGGCAAATCTCTTTTCCCCCTGTAAAACATTTTCAGTGTGAATTTTCTGTACCATATGAATTCCCTTCTATTTTATTCAATAAAGTTTTTTAAAGGTTATTAAAGTTCTCCTTAGCTCATTTGAACTCATTTTCCCTCAAAGCAATGTTGAACATAAAATACCATTTCAAGAGCCAGTCCAATCAACCAAGACTTTGGGATTTGAAAGTCCAACCATTGTAATAATTAAATATTAAGCCTTTCTCTGCTCTCACCCTACTTTAGAGCTGCCTTGTACCTTTCTCAAGACCAGATGGTATGTTTCTAAAAGCCTGCCTGCCAATCATTCACTCAGCTAAACTTCTTCGCTACTACAGAGATTAAGTACAGTAGAAAAATATCACTAGTGTTAGTAGAAAGCAAACAGAGCAGACTCTCCCCCTTCCTCAGTGGACAAACACTAAACTTAGAAATATTCAGTCCTGTGTTTTCCCACCATTCCGACATTTAAGTCTGCTGGTCCTTAGAGGATTTAGAGTTGGAAGGAGCCTTGCAAATCATTTAATTCAGTCCCTTCATTATATAAATGAGGAAACTAAAACCCAAAGAGGTTAGGTGATTTTGTCAACATCAGCCAAAATTTGAATCCGGGTACTCTAGTATCATATTTAGAGCCCTTTCTACTATATTGTTTTGTCTCCTACTGATGATTCAGTTTTTTTCTACACTTTGCTTCTCTCCCTTCCTTTTGAGGTTCACTTCTAAATCTAGCTATACATCTATATGTATATTTCAGGGTGAACCATATATGATTGGTTGTTGTCCTTTGTTCTCAAGGAGGACAAAAATGACATCACCATGATAAGGTTTTGAGGTGTCTGACTGTGACTGATCACATCAATAAGCACTAGGAATGCTCTACGACAGATTGGGTACAGATAGCCCACGTGAACATTTGGAATGGATAATCCAAATTTGCTCATCCTAACTTTCTTTGTGCTGTCTCAATTCTGCTTTGCTCATAGAACACAGTACCCTTTCTGAGGTGGGCACACCATGCTGAGCAGCCATGTGCCAGTGTCTCCCATGTCACACAATCAAATCCAAAGTTATTGAGAGTGTCCTTATATCACTTCTTATCACCATGTGATTGTCAGCCCCTTGGGAGTTCTCCATAAAATAGTCTTTTTGGCAAGTGTACATGTTGCATTTGAACAACATGGTCAACCCATCAGAGTTGCACTCTCTGAAGCATAGTTTGAATGCTTAGTAAGTTAGTTTGAGCAAGGACCTCAGTGTCTGGCACCTTATCCTGCCAGGTGATCTTCAGAATCTTCCTAAGACAGTTTAAATGGAAGCAATTCAGTTTCCTGGCATGGCACTGGTAGATTGTCCATGTTTCACAGGCATACAACTAGATATAGACATAGATAGAGATGATGAGATAGAGATAGAGACAGAGATATATTTTCCCTCCTCCACACTACTTGCTATGGCATGCAGGGGTAACCTTGGATTATGGATGGTTATGCTAGCATAGCACAAATCTGATTGTAACAAGCTAAAAGTTAGGATTTTGAATATGGACCAGGTGACATATTGCTTACGATTCATCTGAAGACCAAATTAATCTAAGTTCATCACCAAATGGTTGGCCCATGAAGAGTACCTACACCTGTGAAAAGACAAATCTTTCAAATAAGAATTACCATGTTTCCTACAGAGGTTGAAAGATGGAAATTAAATCAATATCAGACTTTTATTACTTAGTAGTAGATCTTAAAAACAGAGGAAGAAGCTGAAAGTAATGGGTGAAATAGCTACTGAGCAATAACTATTTAGCAAGCATGTAGTAGTTAGTAGGTTAAAACACCTATTTAGAGTTTGGATTTGGAAGGGATGTTAAAGACCATCTACTTCAACCCCCTCTTTATAAACGAGGGAATTAAGACTCAGACATATGAAACAACCTTTTCAAGGTCACAGAGGGAGCAAGTAGTAGAGCAGGGATTGGAACCGGGAGTCTCTTGCATAATTCAGTGCTCTTTCTAATTCACTACATAATTTTTTTTAAGTGGCAAAAAAAAGGTAGAATAACATGTCTATGGTTCTTGATTTTGGAGAGGCTGAGTCTGGTGGATCACTTGAATTTAGAAATTCTGAGCCATAGTAAGGCTAGAGCCGACTGAGTGTTTGCACTAAGTCAAGCAGCAATGTTGTAAGCCCCTAGGAAAACAAAAGGCTGACTAAGGAGAGGATACTTTTACAGGTCAAAAATGGAGCAAGTCAAAACTTTGGGCCAATTAAGAGCAGTGTAGGGCTTAGGGATGGTCACTGTGCTTCTGGTCTGGATGAGGTAGGGAGATGGGAAGGGAAGCAAAACAAAGGAAAGCAAGGACAATGAGACTTCAAAGTTTATCAGTCCAAACCCCTTCGAGATTTTTTTTCTCAGGATCGTTGCAAGTATAAGAGCCAGAATCTGAACTTCGATCCTGACTCCAGAGCCATATAGAGCTCATTCCACTTTACCATGATGCCCTTGATGCTCTCAAGTGAAAGATAAGATTTGGGCATGTGTTGAGGGAAACATGCTGAGTAAGTAGGTTAGGACAATCTGTGCATTCATAGGGGGGAAAATTATTCCACATTCATCAAACATTTAGAATCTTCCCATTATGTATGGGCTTCTCTGGGTATGCCCAGATCTAACATGGAGATATCCTTGAGGAGCATTTTGAATATGCCCAGTTGACCAGGCATGGAGCCCACTGCATCCCCTACAGTGTGCCTGTTAGGGAGTAGGAGTAGTCTTCTTTAATCGGCTACCTGCATCTTTAAAACTGACAAAACTGAGTTATTCACTCTTTTCTCAGCTGCATTCTTCTGTCATCTTCTATTTTCTCTTCCTTTTATCACATGCATCCAGAGAGTGAAAATCCCAGGTCAACTACAGCAAGGACACTATGAACTGAAACCTTGAGAGAAGAAGGACTTTCCTTCCCCTACTTTCTTTTACACCCTGTCTCCAAGAAATGGAAATGTTATGGCCACTGACCCATGAAGAGCCAGGTATAGTATCCAGGCTTCTATAGTATCCACCCTGCTCTGGTGCTGGCAGTGACTTACATCCTGTTTTGGATGTTATAGCATTATATCATGTTTTGTTTGATTTTGCACAGTCCCTCCCCACCTCTGAGTGCTATATAAAGGATGCTTAGATACAGAGGGTCATTTAGAGTAAAATCTAGCTAATGTTATTTGAAAATTAACTAGTGAGATGCCAAAGCATGGGGAAAACCAATGATTCCTTTGAGTTGTTGAAAAAATTAGTAACTCCTCCGAGGTAACAGCTTTACATTTGCTTAAGGTAAAAAGCCTCTTGGATTCACCCTGAATGCAGTAAATATGTCTTTAGAACTTAAATATTTTCCTCCCAAAATGTTTTTGAGTATTAGAATGCCAGATACTCTCTCCTTCATTATTTCTATCTTTCCCCCCCCACCCTCCCTTCCTCTTCCCCCTTCTCTGTCTCTGTATATCTGTCTCTCTGTCTCTGCACGTTTCTCTCTAGCTTCTATTTCCCTTACAGATGAAATATTAAACCTCTTATCCATCTGTTTAAAAGCCTTAAAGCTCCTGTATCTTGTACTTTCTGCAGTACTAGGTATGCAATAATGGTTCATATTTATGACTATTATTGCTGTTATTAGTGCTAGTACAGTAAAATATCAGTAATGTGTTGTATACAGAGTAGGATACTCTAGCACTCAGTATGCATTTATTACAGCCTGTCAGAGTTAAAAGTGTAAGTTTCATCAATGAGGATTGAGGCCACTGGGCTCCTAAAATGATCTCAGCAAGACTCTGAAGGGTGTGTTCTAATTACTTGGGAAGGAATGAATAAAAGGGCAGAAGTACTAAGGGAGATTCGCAGCATGACTTGTAGCATAAGCACCATACTGAGAACCAAGATTCATAGAATCTACAACTCCAGTGCTGTGTGACTTTGGGCAAACCACTGAACCTTTCTGTGCCTTAGATTCTTACCCAATAAAATGTTGGGGTGATGCTATGGAAAAGTACACTGGAGTTAAAGTCAGAGGATCTGAGCAGGTAGTGATATAGTCATACGCCACTGGACTTTGAAAATTAGATCTGGGTTGAATCCTGCCTCAGATCCTTGCTAGATGTGTGACCCTCATCAAGTCACTTAAACCCTCTATACCCCAATTTACCCATCTCTAAAATGAGGGTATTGAACTCAGTTACCTTGAAGACTCTTTAATGGCTCTAAATCTACAGTCCCATGATTCAGATCCTGGTTTTTCTACTCACTACTCACTGCCTGTTATGCTAGCCAAGCAGCTTACCCTTTTTCTGGGCCTCAGTTTTCTCATCTGGAAAATGAGAGGGTTGGACCTAATAACCTCCCATGGCCCCAGTTTTCTCATCTAGCAAGTGACGGGGTTAGGCTAGAAAGACTTGGAAACAATTGACAGCTTAAATCTACTATCCCTTTGTCTCTACTGAAGGAGTGCATATGTTAAATGTCTGTGCTATCTAAATCTTCTAGCCTGTGCCTTACAGATTAAGTAACTTACCCAGAATTACATAGCTACAAAGTGTCTGAGGCAGGATTCAAACTCCTGTTTTCCTGACTTCAAATTCAGTATTTTATCCACTCTATTTCCTGCATGCTGGAGGTGAAGGGAGCCTGAGGTTCAATATTGCCTGGGTAAGAAAGATGAGATGGTTTACTCCTGGTAGCTGTGGGGAAAGAAAACTACAACCTATTTTCTCTCTCACTTTCTTCCTGTGACCCATAAAGAAACACCCAAGGCAGCTCGGTGCTGCTGTGGATAAAGCACCAGTCCTGGAGTCAGGGCTAAATTCAAATGTGAGTTCAGGCACTTGCTAGCTGTGTTACCCTGGGCAAGACACTTAATCCTGATTCTCATTGATTCTCATGATCCCATTATACCTCCCAAAAAAAGAAATCCCCCAACTTGCTCCACACCATCCATTCTCTCGGCCTTCCCCCTTTCCTCCCTACTTCCAGGAAGAGCAACCTGTCTCCTAACTTCCCTTTGCAAACATTTTCCTCGGGAAGGGTAAGAAGTAATCCCAGTAGTACATTGCAAAGTTGAATTATCAGTGGTGTCAAACTTAAATAGAAATGGGGGCCACTAACTGTACAATAAGCTGGCACAGAATGATGTAGAAAACCACATATTAGCATTATCTATGTTCTATAATATTTTATTTATTTTTTAAAATATTTCCCAATTACATTTTATTTTGGTTCCCAGGCACTCAATAGTGTTATGAGTCTGGTTTGACCCCTCTGAACGATGTGATCTTCTGTCCCTGAAATTCTGTTATTTAAGCTGTTATACTGACACATTCTCTCCTTATCTTACTTATTTCTAGTTTTACTCCTCATCAGTTATAAAGTTGATTAGCAGTCACAGATGATTCTTGCCAAAGTTAGTCCTACAGCTTACCCAGGAACTGAAAATGTTACTTATGGCTTTATTATCCCTATATCTCTTCCAGCTCAGATCTAGGACTATGATGAAATGATCTGTGCAAGACCTTGGAGCACTGACCTTCTGTGATCAATAATATTCTCTAATGAGTTTGCACGACTATAATATTGGTCAAACTAAAGTGGCTGTAAACGCTTTTAAGACAGGGACTGTGTCTTTTTGTTCCTCCATGGATATTGACATTTCAAGGCAGATAATAGGCATTCAATAAATATTCCACTAAATGGCTGCCTAAGGAAAGAGCTATAACTAGCATCCTGAGCATCTGGGGCAAATTCAGTTGAACAAGATTGAGGGGGGTAACACTCAATCTTACAGAGAGACAGACAGACAGACACAGAGACAAAGAGAGGCACAGAGAGAGAGAGAGACAGAATCAAGGAAACAAAAATAAAGACACCGAGCCAAAGAAAGAAACAGAGACACAGACACAGAGATATAGTCAGGCTAGTTAGCCATGACGGTAGAGGTGGGCAGCCACCTCCTCTTGCCCCTGATCTTTGCCAGTCCACAACTCTGCTTTCTTACCTGCACCCTTTACCCCCTAAACCTCTCAACTGTCATCCAGGTGTAGGCTCAAGGAAGATTAAAAGGTATGAAAATGGCAGTCTACAGATTGTCGCAGGGAATTAACATGTCCCCTAGGTACAAGTAATTGGGATAAAGCCATGACTACCCCCAGACTACACTTTTCAACATAATTATGTCATCATTAATAGATGGTTTATATTGTACATATGGCTCAATATGATCAGAAAAGAAAAAAATATTCTGCTATAATCTTAAGCTATCATCCTATACCTCTATTCACTTTCAGCTAAACGTGGAAAAAGCTGTCTATGCACTAATTCCACTTTTTCAACTGCTTGCACTCTGGATATAATACCCCTCATGTGACTGTAACAATTCTCTCCACAGTCACTATTGCTCTCTTTAATACTAAATCTACTGGCTTTTCCCCAGTCTTTATCCTTTAGGACCTTTCTGCAGTGTTTAATGTTATTGACTACACACTCTTTCTGAATATTCTCTCCTCTTTGAGATTTTGTTGCACTTCTCTCTCCTGCTTCTCCTCCTATGTGACCAATCAGTCCGTCTCAGTATCCTTTACGGGGTTATCATTCATCACCTAGCTTCTATGACTTACCTACTATTGGGCTCTGTCCTCCACCCACTTCTTTCTCAACACTCTCCCTAGCAATCTTATATTCTAGGAGTTCAGTCACTTATGTATATGGCACCCAAATCTTCTTATCCAGGTCTTAGTTTTCTGTTCAGTCTCAACTCCAATTGCTTTCAAGACATCTCCACTACAACACATCTAGAACAAAATTACTTATGTTTCCCATTAAATTCTGCCCTCCTTACAACTTTTTTATTTCTGTGAAGGAATCCACCATTTTTCTAAGTGCCCAGGTTCACAGACTTGTAGTCCTCCTCCCCATATCCAATAACTTGTCACCCCTGGTTGATTCTGTCTCCAAGTCATCTCTCACCTTCATCTTCTTTTTACTTGCACTATAATAACTCAGATTCAGGCCATCGTTACATTGCATCTAGATTATTGTGATTGCTTCCTAATCAGTCTCCCTTATGAGTCTCTCCCCTCTTCAATCCATTCTCCACACAGCTTCCCAACTGGTTTTTCTAAAACATAGGCCTGATCACATCACTTTCTTGTTCAAAAAGCTTTAGTTGTTCTTTATTGCCTTTAAGATAAAATAGAAACTCTTCTATTTGGCATTGGAATTCTTTCACAGTTTGCCTCCAACTTCTCTTTGCAGACTGATTACACATTATTCCACTTCATGTGGTCTTTGTTCTAGTCAGACTGACCTACTCATCATTCCCCCTGGATGACATTACATTTCCCACTTCTGTGTCTTTGTGTAGTCTGTACTCAATGTCTAAAATGCTCACTTTATTAACCTCTAGCTCTTGGAATCCCTAAGTCCTTGCAGATCTCAGTTCATAGTGCTGTCACCTATAAAATGTCTCTCCTGATTTCCCCAAGATCCAGTACTCTCCATCACTAAGCACAACTACTGCAATTACCTTGAATTTATTTTATGAATTTTGTATTTCCTTTATGCATATTTGTATTTTATGCATTTTATATTATTCTTGTCGGAGTATATACTTTCTTCTCAATAGAATATATGTTTCAAGGGAGGGCACATAATATATTGTCTTCTGTCCCCAAGCACCTACAACCATGTCTGGCATACAACAGGTTAGTTGATGATGCTGAATTTTAAAAATATCTTCCAAAGGGGATGGAGCCAAGATGGTGCAGTAGAAGGATGGACCTGCTCTACCCCTCCCCCCATAGCCCATAAAATACCTGTAAAAAATGAATCTAAACAAATTCTAGAGCAGCGAAAGTCACAAAATAACACAGTGAAAGAGATTTCTAGCCCAAGACAGCCTGGAAGGCCAACAGGAAAGATCTATCACATCTGACTTGGAGTGGTACCCAGTCCAGCATGGGCCACAGACAGGACTGGAGCAGGCATCAGAGCACAGAATCACAGGCAGCTGCTGTGGTTCCCAGATTTCTCAGCCCACAAACACCAAAGATGGCTTCAAAGATCAGTAAGAAAGCTCTTTCATCTCCGTGAAAGGGGAGTGTGGTCCAGTTCCAGCCCTAAGGCAACAGCAGCAACTGAGGCAGCAGCTTCCACTTTTGGAGTCCTAGGCCTAAAGACCTTGGGGGTATTGAGCAGCTGATCTGAATCTCATTCCTGAGTGGCAGTCCTGGGGTGAGGAGGAGCAGTGGCATGATGGAGTTAGTGGCCACTGTGGAGAGGGAATCCTACTCGTAGTTCCAAGGCAGAAAAGAGTAGTTTTGGTTGCTCACAGACCAGAATGCAGGCCAGGAGAGGAATAAATTCCTCTCCCTTCATTGTGCCACTTTGAAGGAACTGAGAGCTTACAAGTGCCTAGAGATATCTCAGAGAGCAGTTGCACAAAATGTCTGAAGCCTAGGATAGTATACCCTCCATTTGACAAAGGACTCAAAAGTCAAGTAACTGGCAGAGAAAATGCCCAAAAGGGGGAAAAAATAAGACCATAGAAGGTTACTTTCTTGGTGAAAAAGTATTTTCTTGTATCCTTTCTTATGAGGAAGAACAAAGTATACCTTCAGAGGAAGACAGTAAGGTCAAGGCTTCTACATCCAAAAATCTCCAAAAAAATATGCACTGGCCAAAGACCATGGAAAAGTTCAAAAAGGATTTTGAAAATCAAGTAAGAAAGATAGAGGGAAAATTGGGAAGACAAATGAGAGGGATGCGAGAAAATCATGAAATACTTGCTAAAGGAAACCCCAAAAAATGCTGAAGAAAATAACAACTTTTAAATTTGATTAACCCAAAGGGCAAAAGAGATCCAAAAAGTCAATGAGGAGAAGAATGCTTTAAAAAATAGAATTAGCCAAATGGAAAAGGAGATTCAAAAGCTCACTGAAGAAAATAGTTCTTTAAAAATTAGAATGGAGCAGATGGAAGCTAATGACTTCATGAGAAACCAAGAAATTATAAAAGAAAACCAAAAGAATGAAAAAATAGAAGATAATGAGAAATATCTCATTGGGAAAACAACTGACCTGGAAAAATAGATCCAGGAGAGATAACTTAGAAATTATTGGTCTACCTGAAAACCATGATCAAATAAAGAGCCTAGACAACATCTTCTAAGAAATTGTAAGGAAAATTTCCCTGATACTCTAGCACCAGAGGGTAAAATAGAAATGGAAAGAATTCACAGATCACCTCCTGAAAGAGATCCCAAGAGGAAACTCTTAGGAATATTGTAACTAAATTCCAGAGTTCCCAGGTCAAGGAAACAATATTACAAGCAGCCAAAAAGAAACAATTCAAGTATCATGGAAATACAATCAGGATAACACAGGATTTAGCAGCTTCTACTCTAAGGGATCAAAGGGCTTAGAATATTATTTTTCAGAGGTCAAAGGACATAGGATTAAAACCAAGAATTACCCACCCTGCAAAACTGAGGGAAAAAATGGAATTTCAATGACGTGGAGGACTTCCAATCATTTTCATTGAAAAGACCAGAACTGAATAGAAAATTTGACTTTCAAATAGAAAAATCAAGATAAACATGAAAAGGTAAACAGAAAAGAGAAACCTTAAGGAATTCATTAAAGTTAAACTGTTTACATTCCTACATGGAAAGATCTTTTTTGTAAATCATGAGACCTTTTTCAGTATTAAGGTAGTTAGAGGGAATATATTTGTGTGTGTGTGTGTGTGTAGGTGTTTATGGGTATGTATGGATGTATATATTATATATCTGTAGTATGTATATGTACATAGGTCTATGTGTGTAGAGGGCACAGGGCGAGCTGAATATGAAGGGAGAATACCTAAAAAATAAAATTTATTGTTGAGTGGAATGCACCAGGAGTAAGAAAAAGGGAGAGGTAGAATATAGCAAATCATCTCATATAAAAGAGGCAAGAAAGATCTTTAAAAATGGAGGGGAAGAAGGGGGAGATGAAAGGAAATGAGTGAGCCTTGATCTCATGAGATCTGGCTTAAGGAAGGAATGACACACACTCAATTGGATATGGAAATCTATTTTACCCAGCAGGAAGGCAGGGGGGAAAGGATAGGAGAGGGAAGATAATAGAAGGGACAGTAAATTGGGGAAAGGGATAACCAGAAGCAAACATTATTGTGGGAGGACAGGTCAAGGGGGAGAATGGAATAAATGGAGGGCAGGGTAGGACAGAGGGAAATGTGGTTAGTCTTTCACAACAGTTTTGCTTGGCTACACATGTATGACATATTGAATTGCTTGTTTTCTCAATGAGGGTAGGTGGAGATGGAGGAAGGGAGAGAATATGAACTCAAAGCTTTAATAATGAGTGTTAAAAATTGCTTTAGGATGCAACTGGAAAATAAGATAGATAGGTAATGGGGTATAGAAATGTATTTTGTCCTACAGGAAATAGAGGGGGGAAGGTGATAGAATAAAGGGGAGTAATAGAAGGGAGGACAGACTGGAAGAAGGGGTGAATGGGGTGCATGCTGTCCTGGGGTGGAGGTTGGGAGAGATGGGGAGAAAATTTTGATTTCAAATTTTTGTGGAAGTGAATGTTGATAACTGACAAATAAATAAATAATTTATTTGAAAAAAAAAAAAACTTCCAAGCCCAAAGAGTAAGAGCATTCAAAGAAAAAAAGTGTTCTTTGCCAAGATTTTCTCACGTGAAATGTGTTTATTTTGCACCATGGTTACAGTACTAATGATCCCAAAATCCCGAAGTCTCACAATAACTGATGTTGGGGCTTGGACAGGTGAGTCTCTAACAAAATTGAAGAACACCCCAATCAAACTGAGAGTGACAATCTTCACTTTTCGGTTGACTGAGGACACTCTTTGAGACTAAAAATCAATTACTCACCAACTGGAGTTCTTAACTCTGAAGAATTTTGCTCTTCATTTCTACTTTCTTCCAAAATGTGTGTGTGTGTGTGTGTGTGTGTGTGTGTGTGTGTGTGTGTGTTCATGAAGAAGGGAGGCAGAGGATAGAGATAAGGGAGGGATTTCTTCCTTCCACTCCTGCTTCTATGTTATGTAGCAATGCACACCTTAGGTGGGGACAGAGGGAGTGTTCAGGGACATTGTTCCTGAACACCAGCTTCTTATGTGTAGAGGACAGGGGATTTTGAATTTCTTAAGCATGACCTCAGAATCTAGACTTCTAACAGAGGAAAGTATTCTGGGTAGCATCAACTTTCAGAACTGTCTTAGTCAATGTTCCTGAGTGTCAGAGTCCTAAGCCCTATATCAAGAGACTATTCCCTGATGTATCCTGTTCCTTGGAGAAGGAAGAAGGCAGTTCACATTGTTCCTGTATGGGGAGTTATTTGGATCCAAAAGTCAGTGAACAACTCAGATATTTCAATTTTGTTGAGAAGGGGGATCACCATATTCAGTAAACTGCAAAGCATGCTTACTTTTGGGGGGTGGGGAGGGAGAGTTTAAACATAGAGTCATAAAAATACAAGTCTTAAAGGGATTGTATAGGATTCTCCTGGAAAGATGGGTTTACCAGAAGGACAGTGGGTTGTCCCAACACCAATCTTAAATTTAGCTCTCTTCTTGGGTGTGGTTAATGGGCTATTTGCCTTATTCTTCTGTATCTGCTCATGGGTTTTTGTGAATCCTTGTTTATATTCTTGGGGATAAAATGAGGGTTGTCCCATGCTCAAAATTTTGATATTGAATGTTGGATGCTTGTACAGGGTTTGGAGACCCTGCCACTCACATTTGGGGACATCTTTGACATGGTATCTAGGTGGTGTAGTGGATAGAGTACTGGTTTTGAAAACAGGAAAACTCATCTTCATGAGTTCAAATCTGGCCTCTGTCACTTACTAGCTGTGTGACCCTGGGTAAGCCACTTAACCCTGTTTGCCTCAGTTCCTCTTCTGTAAAATGTGCTGAAGAGGGAAATGGCAAATCACTCTAGTATCTTTGCCCCCCAAAAAACCCAAAATGGGGTTATGAAGAATCAGACACAATTGAAATAACTCAACAGCAATTTTATTTGGATTTATTGGATTAATTCAGGTGGTAGCAAATGAAGATTAATCGTTTTAGGTTGGGCCTTCAGGATAAAAGATAGTCCATGTGAGTCTTTGAGGGTACCCCAGGCTATGGGTCACTTTAAAGAAATCCTTCCCCAGGGGTCCCAACCAAAGTCTCATAACTACTGCAATTTAAAGGGATTCTGCTCCTTTTTTATTCCCTGATATTACTTATTGCTGATCTACTGATCTTAGTACTTTGATTACCCCCTCAGTTTATTTACTGATTGTCCTGTACTGACTTTTCCTGAACCAGCTGAGATCTTGCCAGCTGTAAGGGCCACTCGAACATTTAAGGATTCTTAAACTGAGATGTCTTGACTTCAGTTTGATGATACCCAACTTGACTGGTCAGGACTGAACCTTCCCAGCTCCCCTGGAATAAGCTTCTTCAACCTTTTCCCTACGAAGCATCTGTAAACAGTTGAAGGTCATGATTGCTCTCTCTGCAGATCGATATGCCATTAAATTGTGACAAAAAGAACTGCCAGACTATTAAGTCCTCTCTCATACCCTCAATAATCCTGATAAAGTGATGAGCTGTTTTAACCTCACTGGCTCCTCTTGCTAACCACCTAGAAACCCCCTAACTGCTGAGATAACCCTTCCTGCAAAGTCGAGATGACCCACAAATGACAGATGCTGCTTCTGGAGGTGTTTTCTCATCCCTTGCCATTGTGGAATTTTCTTTTCCCTTTTTTTTCTTTGTTTTCCTTTTTCACCATCAGTGTAAAGTTTAATGCCGGGCTTTTCTGCTTTAGTATCACTCTATAGTTCAAAACCAGTCTTTGTATAGGGCTCAACCAGCTTTCTAAATGCCCTCTTTGAACTAATGGAAAAAATCCATTTGCCAGACAGTGCTGAAGAAGGGTGTGGGAATATTTGAATAGCCTTGGATTCCCCTCTCCTTCAGCCCAGCTGGACCCAGAACAGATAATGACACAAGTCTAGTTCAAATCCAGACACTTCAGGAAACTTGGCACAAACTGTATAAGCTTCTGGCATGTTTTTAGTAAATTCTCAGTGAAATCAACATATTCTGCTCAGAAGCAAATACATATTAGTAAACATAGATAACCAAAGTCTGTGAACTGATTAAAATCTCTGTGGGACAAAATAGTTTCAAAAATATACATGTAGACTAATTTAGGTCTAACATCAGTTATTTGACCCGATCATGGCATTATCATATTAAGATCATGGAACTAAAGCTGACGTTGTCATTATCAGCATATTAGCAAATATCCAGCGCATTTAAGAAATCAGCATGTCTGTGTTTAATTTGACAATGGTGATATCAATCTCCTTATTAACACTAATATCATTTATCTAATAAATGAAAACATCTTTTTCCTATTTGGAATTCTATAGCAGTCATTCTGTTTCATGTTGAAATTAGCTTAACTCGTTTCCAAACTTCTAACCCTAATAACAAACACACATATTATTATTCCCCAGCTATCTTATAAACAATTAATCTTAGGGAAAATGAACAATTTTATCTTCCCACTCATAATAAACATGTATTCAAGTAATTAGACAATAAATGTTCCTGGAATGGACTTCAAATTTGGCACATGTGCATACCACAATAAATCTGAAATTTTTTGCTTCCAAGGTTTCTTTTGATGTTGGCTAGTTGCAAATAGGCCTCTGGGGTTGAAAATGACCATTTATGGCCTTGTTTGTCTGAGTTAGAGTTAGTGAAGTAGCCTGTTTGGCCCAAAATTATTTATTACATCAACAAAACATACCTTGAATAAGGAACTGAATCCTTGAAGCCAGAAGGAACAGAAAAGAAAGCCAATTTAGGATGATCAGTACCCATTAACTCTCGCCTGTGTGCTTTTCTTTGGCATATCAATGGCATCATCGAAAAAAAAGTACCAGGTAAAGAGCAAAGCTTTAGGTCAATAAAATCATTCTCTGAACCTTTCTACCCAATTCTGTGCCATGATCACTGGTTTATTAATTTAAAATCCCCGGCATGCTGCTTAGACATCCTCTCTTCTATTCTGAAACTAAACAAAGAGATTCCCTTGAAGGATGCCCAAACCAAACTGACTTTCTCTCCCTGATTTTCCTTGTTCTCAAACTGAAGTTAATCCTAGCTTTAGATTAGAGCCTTTGAATACAATCCCAAAGATGTGGAGTCTGGAGATAATAGATACGCTTGGGGAAAAAAAGCCACTGAAACAGAGAGTCTTATCTCTGCCCCTGTGCTGATATCTACCTATGCCCAATGACAGGATTATTTAGAAATGATAGGGTGTTTGGACTTTCACCATCTTTAATCCCTTTGACTTGATAATTGATAGCTGATTTCCAACTCCATAAGGACAACTATTAAAGTCAAATTTTAGTTGGATTGTTGTCGGAGGCTAGACACTTCTACTCTTAGCAAGAGTCTAGACAGCGAGGCTGCATAGAGAAGATAGAGTGCTGCCCTGGAGTCAGGAAGATTTGATTTCAAATATGGCCTCAGACACTTACTGTGTGACTCTGAACAAACCACATAACCTCTCTCTCCCTCAGTTTTCTCAGTTGTAAAATGAGAAAAATAGGGTAGTACCTACTTCAAAGAGTTGTGAGGTTAAAATAAGATCATTTTGTAAAGCACTTGGCACAGTGCCTGGCATATGGTGCTTTGTTCTCCTAAGGAAACTACTTCTTATTCCGTAGCCCATTGGCAAAATGACACAGCAGGTAATCCAAACCTGGCACTAACATGCAGCTTACACTAACAGTATCAAATGTGTAAATCAGTCTGGAGTATAGGATCATATATTTGGAGTTAGAAGGACTCTCCAAGGTCACCTATTTTACACCCTCATTTCAATAGAGGAGGAAACTGAGGCTAGAAATACTGAACAGTTTGCTCAAGGCCACATAAATAATGTCTCAGATGGTATTTGTAGACAGGTCCTTTGACTTCCAATTCAATCAATAAATTCTTGTGGGTTGATTGCTATTTGATTGCATCCTTCCTATAATTTAATGGATTAAGTTTCAGAGTTGCCTGAAGCTCAGAAAAGTTTTGATTTGTCCGTGGTCACACAGCTAATAAGTGTCAAAGATGATGTTCAATGTCTACTCTTCCTGACTCCAAGTTTGTCAGTCTATCTAGTATATCATTTAGTAAATATGTCATAAAGAACAAATTTTCCTGTTGTTTTCATTATTTATGCAAAAATATAATAATTTCACCAAATAGAAAAAAATTACTATATTAAGGAGCAAAATAACTTGGCTTAATCCCTTTTCTGCTAAATTAGATAGTATAAACTTAGGTTATTTAATTGATCTCCCTGGGTCTCAATTTTTGTTTTCAGGTTAAATATGTAAAATAATTAAAGTTGGACTTAAAAACTTTGCTTGTTCTAAAATTTTGTGATTCTCATCACTGAATGGTTTATTTAGAGTACTTTGTTCAACTCCGAGAGGGTCAGAAGAAAGAGCTCTATTACATGGGAATACTCCTTTCTCTGAAGCAATCATGTCAATTTCTCTATTTCCTTCCACAACCACTCCTACCTTTAATTTCATGTATTCATTTCAATACTTCAAGTATCTTTGAGTTAATAAAATGACTATTCTGTCCCCCAAAATAGGTGTCCTTGCTTGAATGTGGTCTTAGATATTTGCTATGACCAAAAAGGGTAGAAATAAAAAGGAAGAATCAGTTTTGGGTCAATCTGGTCAAGAATCTCTCTAAATTTTACTAAATAATTGACATCTAGTGAGGGTATGAGTAAACCTGTAATCTAATCTTTTACAGTTTGTTACATCTTCCCAGAATCTTTTTCACCGTAGATATAGTCTTGAAGAACCAAAGGATATCTCAATGCCACATTGGGAACTTGGAAAATAAACTATCGTGTAGCAATCCCTATACACTTAAAACAAAATAAAACAACACACACACACTCACACACACACACAAACCAACAACCATGTATGACTCTAAATAATAAAAACTCTGGCAAAGATAGTATTTTGGTAAAGTGCAAGGGTCATGTTGTGGCTTATTTTACTCTAAATCCTCCTTGTTTTGAATAAGATAACTATAAACCATATATTTACATGCATCTTGGGAGGTATGGCTGATGTCAGTAAATTTGCTCCCTGTAGGTTGCATCCCATTCAGCTGTTATTATAGTTCATCCACTTCTATTTTCACATGTCAAACTGAGCCTTTTGATGTCAGCATTACTTTCTATTTTGTTTTTAGTGCTTAAGAGTTTCCAGCTGGCCCTGGCCCTGTAGTTGTATTGAGATCTGACACCAGCCCTAGGTCATATTGCTCTGCTTTGCAGTTGTCTAAACAATATCCAGGTGACCTCATTCATCTTGACAACCAAACCAAAGACTGTTGTCCCACATGTCTAAAGTTCTTTGGCCACTCTTCATGTTCTTCATGGCCACTCTTACTCAGTACTCACTTCCAGGCAACAGATGTGGTTGACTTCCCCTTTCAGTGGAGCAATTGCTTATAACCAGCATCGCCATCTTCTATTTGGAACCAAGAAGAAAATGTCCTTATTTTTATTGTCACCCAATCTTGCATGTCTTTTATTCTCCTTCAGGACAGATAACATCTTAGAGGTCAATCATTAGCAAATTGGTTTGGGGGTTCTAAATACACTGGAGAGTAATGATGCAACATTTATAGGGCACTATGGTTTTGCAGTTTTCCTTCTAATCCTTTGGAATTCTTTATAAGACAGATGTCTGTTGTTACCTTCGTTTTATACATGAGGAATCTAAAGCACAGAAAGGATGAGGAACTTGTTCAGTCACCCACTAAGTCTTCAGTCTGTAGTTTATTCTCTGTCTCTCTGTCTCTGTCTTTGTCTCTCTCTCTCTCTCTCTCTCTCTCTCTCTCTCTCTCTCTCTCTCTCTCTGAATCTCAATGTGTCTCCCTGCCTTTCTCTCTCTCTCTCTATCCCCTGTCTCTTTTCTGTCTTTCCCTATGTCTCTCTCTCTATGTCTCTCTGTACATCTCTGTCTCTTTGTGTCTCTGTCTCTCTCTCTGTCTCTCTCTGTGTCTCTGTTTCTCTCTGTCTCTGTCTCTCTCTCTCTACAACCCTGCCCCCTGCCTTTGTTTTCTCTCTGTCTTTCTCTATGCCTCTTTCTCTATCCCGTCTCTGTTGTATCTCTCTTTGTCTCTATGTGTCTCTGTGTCTGTCTGTCTGTCTCTCCCCCCCCTTCTTCCTCCAACAACTTTTACAAAATATTTTGTCTGTGGATCTGACATCTATAGAGAAGGCCTGTCAGGGCATGTGTTATTGCCCATGTGCTAATTATGCAAATTAATGCCTCATTATAGAGTTCTTTTATAGAAATGTGGCAGAAGGCAATAGATCAAAACAGTCTTCAGAGAAACAATAATTCCTGTTGCCTCTGCGACTGCTCTTGCCGATCCTAAGGAAACCTCCCAATCAGTGGGCCTCAGATGGGATGTATCAGGATTGCGAGAAGCAGCTCCAGAGCAGAATTAGCTATTGTCACAGTTATGCTTGCTAGTGAGTGCGGTGACTTAGTAGATAGAGTGCTGGGCCTGGAGGCAAGAAGACCTGTGTTCAAATCCAGCCTCAGAAATTTACTATCTGAGTGAGTCTGTCTCAGTTTTTTCTCTGTAAAATGAACATAATAATGGTACCTTCTTTCCAGGCTTTTTGTAAATGAGATAATATTTGTAAAAAATGAAATAAAATAAAAGCTTAGCACAGTACCTGGAACATAGTAGGTGCTTAATAAATGTCTGTTCCCTTCCGTAATTGGGATTCAGTACTCCAACTACATTATTTCTTTGATGTGCCTTGGTTATTTGTATTTTAGCTTTCTTGTTTCCTCAATAAACAAATATTCAAACAATTTTTGATTTTATAGTATAGAAAACTCCTAGTGTGGAAACTTCCTTCACAAATCCAGATCAAAAGACTTAGTGGGTAAGTCCTAGGTAATTACTCAAGCAAGGCATGCAGGAGTTGTCACTGGTCAGAGTCAGGGTTTCAGCACTCTTATCTATTAGTCAGTTTGTCTCCTATTTGCTTTATTTAAGACTTCCTGATTTTACCTCGTTATCCATGTGCATCCATGCAGGGCTGAGTACTAAAGGAACCTCTGACATGATAGGAAGCATGTAGACTTGCTATCCAGAAGCCTCTGGTTTGAGGGGAAAGGCTCAGGCCTGCCCTCAGAAAAGCTTCAGTCTAAGGAACCCAAGGCCTACACTTGGGAAACCCTTAAACTGAGGCAGAAGAATGAAATGTTCCCCTCTGAGACCACCTAGTTTCAGGAGGGGCAACTCAAACTTTATGGAGACTTTAGTTGAAGGCAGGAAATTCTGGCTTTCCTTTTGAGGAGTCTGAGGGGGTGACCCAGATCCTATCCTTGAGGAATCTCCAGTCTAAATGGAGAAAAACGATATACCACTATAGAATCAATGAGACACACAGCGCAAAACACTCATTCTATGTGCAATAAACATAGATTACAACAATAATGGAGCCAGCCATATGTACCTGCCTGGCACTGGAAATATTTCTTCTTAGCACTCCCTGCACTATTTCAGAGAACTGTAGGGATCTATGGAACAGTTGAGAAACTCTGCTCTAAACATTGTTCTTGGAAATATTATGGTGCAGTGGCAACAGTGCTAAATTTGGAGCCAGCGAACCTGGGTTTAAATTTTGCCTTTGTCATTTACTAACTGTGGAAGTCTAAGCAAGTCACTTAAATTTTGGGGGACCTCAATTTCCTCATTTGTAAAATGAGATGATTAGATTTGAAAATTGCAAAAATTCATTTGAACTAAGTACTGATAAGAAGCATGAGACTGGATATGAGTGGTCCAGTTCATCATTTCTTGATGTCTCATAAAGTCATTAGCTTATATTTGGCCAATTCAAATTTTTAATAAGTAATTTTCTTCAATGAGATTTTGTACTTCTTTTTACCATTTGTCCATTTCTGATTTTTAAGGACTTATTTTCATTCAGCATTTCTTTCTTGGTGCTTCTTTTACCAAGATATTCTCTTTTCATAATTTTCTTGCATAGCTCTTATTTCTTTTCCCAAATTATCCTCTACCACTCTGATTTTTTTTAATTGCTATTTTAAAATGTCTTTTTAAAAAAAATTCTTCTAGGAATTCTTGTTGGGTTTATGTCCAATCTGCATTTTTTTTTTTTTGAGATCTTTGGTGCTGATGTTTTCAAGCTATTGTCTTCTGTGTTTGTGTATTGAGATTCCTGTGACCTTAATAGCTTTTCATGGTTAGGTTATTGCTATTGTTGTGGTTGATGTTTGCTCATTATTCTACTCTAATTCTTGGTTTTTTACTTCTTGTCATGTTGGGTTCTGCTCACCTCTGGGGGAGGGGGACAGTGTCCGACCTGACCTTCCATCTTCTATGTCCTGTTGCTTTTACATCTCAGTCTGGGGATTTGTAAGTTTCTGATGCTTCCAAAGTGATATAATTCAGGGAGAGATTCACTTGTTGCCCTCTTGGTTTGCATATTTAAATTTCTGTCTCATTTTGAATCTGTTGGCTTGTGTGTGGTTGAGTTTCCATAGATTGCTGCTGGACTCAGTCACTGTTAGCCCACTTGGAGGCTCTGCAAGTTCAGAGTAAATGAATGGCTGGCTTCTCCTTGGTTTTATTCTCTTGCCTTCGTTTATTCTATCGAAGGCTTATATGTGTAGCTGAAGGTTAGAACTGAGTCCCCACTTTGCCCTTGGCCTCAGAAACACATAGCTGTATTCCTTGTTCCTTATACAGATAGGACCCCTGCTTGCTTATGACCAAGAACACTCCTTTCCAAGACTGAGTAGACAGAGATTACAGAACTGCTGGATGGGACCTTTTCCTGCACCTAGTGCGTGTATCAAGGTTCTCTGGGATCTCTTTGATCTCTTTCTGCTGAGGTATTCTGTCCCTTTACCATCACTGGGCTTTGGGATGCTCCCCACTGCTGCTGCACACCACTCTGTCTTTTACTACTACTGGACTGCCCTTCCAACCAATCCTTACCCTAGGGTCCATAGACTTCTCTCTCTTCCTAAACTGCCTTGGGCTGAAAAAATAACTCACTGTGACTTTTTTTTCTAGGCTTTCCCAATCAGAATTTAGTTTAGTGAACTTCCTGGGTCCTTGTGAAATAGATTATGAAGGAGCTAAAGCAAAATCTCTATTCCCACTCTGCCACGTTCATTCTGCCCCAGATTGGGTTCAGTTTAAGAGAGTTACTCTTCTCAAAGGTAGCTCAAATATTACAGACAGCTTTCCTTTAAGAACCTGCCCTCCATTATTGCCATTGCCCTAAAGTATATTTATCATTCGTCTTTCAATCTATAATTTGTACATTCATTTCCAATTAATTCTGATTTTCACATTATAACTCTAAAAGGGGATTTTACCAAGGATCTTCTTTTTCTTGAAAAATAAGTAATGACATGGAGAGGCATAGCACTTGAGCCTCTGCTTAGTAGCTCCTATTACTGTGTTTCTTGTGAATGGTGTGATTTTTATCAATTTAGTTAATTTCTGTACTTCCTTTATGGGTATCTTAGTCATCCTCAGAATGGAAACCCCCTGAAAGGAGACTGTGATTGTTTTGCTGTCTTTTGGTACTCCATTATGCATAGATTATTGCTAAATAGATACATTTGGGGGATAGCGATCAAATTAGCAAAATGAAACCATTCATAGTTTCCTATTGTTAGACATAAAGAGCCAGATGTATAAAAGGAGATTGTTTTTGCTTTGTTTTATCATTGTTGTTTCTTTTTTTCTCTACCATTTAACTGACCACTGTCATGATTTGGTTGGGAAGTCAGTGAAAAACATTTTCAATGGCATCACTTCTCTACATAGGACCTGAGAATAAATGAAGCAGCTTCACATTTGTTATACAGTGGCCCCTGTAAGCTCAGTGTCCTCAAGAGCTATTGTGCTACCAAACTTGATCTCCATAGTTAGAGAAGCTTTGAATTGTAATAGTCCAGTTTCTCTGGTTTGTTAAATTGATACAGACTGAAGAAAGCTCAATTAGGAAAAGGTAACAAAGGAAAGATGAAAACCCAAGTTCAATGAAGAAAGTTTTGATGACCAAGAGACTTGACCCAGGAGAGGACATGAGAAAATGAACTTCATTCCCTACATCACAAAGATGGGGAAGGTGACTATGGGTGTGAAATACAGCATACATTCACAAAGTCAATTACGATGTTGGCTGATTTGGATAAGCTACTCTCACTTTTTTTTATTCTTTGTTACAACAAATGACTTGTTAGGTAGGGAAGACAGAAGGCTCTATTTGGAAATAAGGTGATGTAAAAGCGAAAGCTAAAACAATCCATGCTAAAAAATTCTCTAACCTGTGCCTCAGTTAGATAGAAAAAGGGAAGAAAATTAACTCTGTGTGTGTGAGTACGTGTGTGTGTGTGTATGTGTTTGTGTGTGCTGGTCTCTCTCCCCCCCGCTCCCACCCCCTGTCTGTCTTTCTGTCTCTCTCTGTCTCTCTCACTTTAAGAAAAGGAATTTATTGGTAAGGCATAGTAAAAACAGTTGACTTCAAAACATTCCCCCATCCCATAATATACATGTACCACAACTTTTAGAAGAGATCTGACTCAGCACCTAATTTGAATTCATAGAAAGTAACCAATGTTTTTTGTTGTTTCATTTCTGAACCAAACACACCTCTCCAAACATGACTTTCTTTTCCAGGCATGCACTAAAATATTCTTGAAGATAGACTGTAATTCTGGATAAAATTTTATCAGTGTAAGTGGCATATTTTAATGGGAGCATTCTGCACAATGATACAATTATAGAAGACAGATGAGATAATGTGTTAATAAGGACTCTTTAATTTCATGTTTGATGTTCTAGGGATTTATCCCCTAAGGGCCCAGGGCACAGAGAAATGTTTTCCATGGTGTCTAACATAGTTCCTAGAACAAGTATCACCTATTTGGGGATATGAGAGGGTCCTGGACATATGTTTCATAGTGTAATCCACTTAATAAAATGCTTTTCAAATTGTATTCTCCAAAACTCTGAGGTTCTAAGTAAGGCATGCCATAGTGATTCCTTTTGGGAAAGTGTGTTCATGAAGATAATCAAAATTTTGTTATTTTTTCTGTGCTTCATAAACTCCAAGACATATCTCCAAACTTAACTCTGAGTGACTTTTGAGTATTTCCAATATCAGACCCATCATCAGAAGATAAAGAATTGCCAGCACCAAAGTTATTCAAAACACTGTGTGACTGATACTCTCCGGAGACAATTCCAAAACCATAAGTAGCAATTTCTGTGCTGAGATTAGGCATGGACATAATCTCAGACACTGCTAGGCTGTGGAAGGGGCAGCCTTCTCCTCCTTGGAGGAGAAGGGAAACAGAAGACCAATAGACCAGAGAAGAATTCATTTACTATATATGGCCACTCCTGAGTCACCTAGAAGCTGCTATTCTAACTATTCTGTATTTAACTATTCAGCTAGACGCTAAGCTTAGCTGTTTCCGTGCTGCTGAAAGCTGCTGTACAGCCAACACTTCAAGAATTTTGGCACCTTGGAGGAAAGCCCCAGTTGCCTAGTCTAGTTATTGTTCTGCTTAGAACCAAGGCAGAAATATCACAATAAGTCTAGCATCTTCCAAGGAGACTATTTTAAAGGAATAACTTATTTGGAGAAAAATGGCTATGCGTCTTTAAAATAAAAAGTGATTACTGTATTTCATAGCGACACCTCATGTATAAATAGGAATTCATAGAATTAGAGACAGGAAGGAATTATAGAGATGAAAACATAGCTCTCAATTCTGCAAATGTAAAAAAGCTATGGCAGAGATAATCTACCACAAAGAATTTATTTGAATGACTTTGAACATGCTATTCACATGACTAAATTATTAGAGCACCTCCCAACTAGTGATGCTCTGTGTGGACTAGTTCCTCAGTAGTTATCAAACTTCCAAGCCCTCTTCTTTTTCAGACAATGTTCTGGGGAATCCCCAAACTTCTAAGTAGAAAATACCCTTCCCTAGAACCTGGTATTCACTTTCTCATCTCAGTATAACTCAACCCTATCTCCACAATGTTTCATTCCTTATGAACCCACCCTTTCCTCTGTGCTTTCTGGAACTCCTGCTCTATAATTAACAAATTTCTTTTCATTTTGGACCTTTTCCTCTCATGATCCTTCCATGTTCTGGATACCATTGTTACCTTGCTTTCCCAATTGCTCCAATTTAGAGTCCTACATTCTAAGTCCTCTTTTCACACCCAATAAATCATTGGTCCACTATGGGCATTAGAATACTATTTGCCTCCTTTGTCGTTTCTGGAATCTACCCCTAATTCAGATCCTTGTGGCTATTTTTTTTTACTAATCTGCTGGATATTCTTCTTCATCTTTTCTCAATGAATTCAGTACCTGGCTCACCCTGTCTCTCTCATATTAGGTGATTTCAACATATATATTGTTCCCTTAAATATCCTAATTTCCCTATTCCTTAAGCTACTCAGTTTGAAAATCACTGTCCTATTCTATCTCAGCTAACAAGGATAGTCACACTTTATCTTGGCATTTTCTACAAGTATTCCATGCTCAAGAACTTGGAAATTTCTTTATCTGATCACAACTTTTTGTCAGGTATTCTTTCCCTGTACTTTATCCTTTTTAACTCTATTCTTTACTCTTACCTCCAGTCCCATGCCTCAGTACTTTCTCAGGTCATTAACATTTGTCAGGTTACAGTGTAATCTTTTTCCCAGTTTCAATCTTTTAGTAAATCAGTTCAATTCTACACTAGCTTCAAATATTATATCCCTTGCTCCCACAGTCTACTCATACCTTGCCATTTCTAAACCTGGATTACTCCAACCATCTGCTTCTTTTCAGTCTCAGTGAGGTGCTTCTGAACACAGGTAGAAGAAGGCATACAATCAATTTTGATGGGATCCACAGTAAGTCTGTGTTGTTTAATCTCAGCTGTGCATTTGCTACAGGAAGTACTCTTTTTATTCCTTCCTAATTTCTTCTCTATTCCACTAACCACAATGGCTTTTCCAAATTTTAAGTTTTTTATTCAAGCTTACCAAAGCACTACCCTCACCACTTAAGTTGGGAATCTGACATCATACTAAGAAAATAAAGTCCATTTTACACAAATTCATTGTTCTCTCCTTTTCTGTATTGTATCGTAATCATCATTTCATAACCCCTTGATATCATTGTTCATGATCGTCTCCTTTACTCCAAGTCTTGATGAAAAGATAGCCCTTCTCTTCTTCAAGGTCTTCCCTTCAACTTGGACTCTGGAACCCATTTCCTTCCTTCTTTTCCAACAGATTGCCTTCACTGTCACCTTTCTCTCACCTTCATTTCTCCCTATCTGACTTCTCATTTCCAAGTCTTTCTTATTCTTAAAAGACCCTCGCTAGATTCTACCATGTCTGTCTCTTTCCTTAGACAAACTCCTAAAAATCTCTGTTATGCTCATTCTTCTACGTCCTTCCCTCGCGCTCCTTAATCCTTTTTAATTTGGCTTCTGATCTCATATTCAAATGAGATTTCTCTCCACAGTTACTAGTGATATCTGAATTGTCAAATCTATTTGTTTCTTCTTATTCCTCATCCTTCTTGACCTATATTCATTCTGTTTTCAAGACGCTACTTTCCTCTGGTTCTTCTTCTATCCATTTAACCACACCTGGATTTCAGTGACTGGATAATTTATGACATGCCCACTAACTGTGGGTGTCTCCTCAGGCTCTGTCTCCATCTCTCTTTAGATTCCTGAATTGATTACCTAGCTCCCATGAAGTATGTTATCATCTCTGTGCAAATTACTTCTAGATCTGTTCACCTTGCCCTCATCTCTCCCTTACATCACCAATTTTCTATTGGATATTTCAAAATGATTGACCTTCTCAAATGCAACATGTTTAAAAAGTAAGTTATTATATCCCCCCTTCAGGTAGAAGGTAATGCTTGAGCTTAACTTTTAAGGAAACCAGATATTCCAGAAGATAAATTTTCCTTTTAATTTCAAGAATACCATCATTCTTCCATTTATCCAGGTCCATAACATTGTCGTCATCAGTGACACCTCATTATCATTTATCCTGGGTGAGCCTCAAGGCTTTATCTTGACTCCTCTTCTTCCTCTTTATATACTCTCAACTGATGACCTACTCAGTTTCCATGAGTCTAATTACCCCATACCCCCATATATAATTTGTTGCCAAATATTATTTATCTTTTCCATATCTGTCTCATACTCCCCCTTCTCTCCACTCACAAAGCCAAAATTCCAGTTTAGGTCATCATCACCTCAAACCTGGAATATTTCAATAACCTGCCAATCAGTCTCTCCTAATTAATACAAGTCTCACAAGTTTACCTCCCTCTTCCTCTAGATCAGATGCAAAATACCCTGTTTGCTATTTGAAATTCCTCACAACCTGACCCCCTACCAGTCTTTTTACTCATTCTGAAGTGGCTGATATGACACTATTTGATATTAACAAACGTAGGACCCTCCAGCTCCTCTATACCTTTGCACTGGCATTCTCCAGTGCCTGGAAAACATTTTCTTCATCCCTTTACCTTTTGGAATATCTGGTTTCCTTAGAAACTAATCTCAAGTATTTTACCTTCTACCTGAAGCATTTGCTGAATTCCCAGTTTCTAGTGTCCTCCCCCTCCAAATTTACCCTGTATTCAGTTTGTCTGTATTCCACATATACTTATGTATGTGCATGTATGTTCTTTACTTCTAGGGTTGTATCCCAAAGAAATCATCAAAGTGGCAAAAAGATCCACATATACAAAAATATTTGTAGCACCTCTTTTTGTGGTGGCAAAGAATTAGAAATTGAGGTGATGCTAAGCAATGGCTGAACAAGATGTGGTATATGAATGCAATGGAATACTGTTGTGCTATAAGAAAGGATGAGCAGGCAGACTTCAGAAAAACCTGGAGAGACTTATATGATCTGATTCTGAGTGAGGAGAGCAGAACCAGGAGAACGCTGTACACAACTATG
This sequence comes from Bettongia penicillata ogilbyi, assembly GCA_023548195.1. Classification (NCBI taxonomy): domain Eukaryota; kingdom Metazoa; phylum Chordata; class Mammalia; order Diprotodontia; family Potoroidae; genus Bettongia; species Bettongia penicillata. The sequence goes on from JAJHZJ010000566.1 coordinate 1,372,763, forward strand.
GCCACATTGTGAGATGATTAATTTGGATAGACTTGGCTCTTCCCAGCAATGCATGGTTCTAAGACAATTCCACAACTCATGGTGAAAAATGCTGTCACATCCAGAGAAAGAATTATGGAGTCAGAATGCAAATGGAAGCATACTATTTACTCTGTCTTTTTTTGTTTTGTTTTGCTTCTTCTTTCTCATGGTTTATTTCATTGGTTATAATTCTTTACAACATGACTAATATGAAAATATATTTAATATTAATGCATATGTAGAGCCCATATCAGACTGCATACCATTTTGAGGAAAAGGGAGGTCAGGAAGGGGGAGAAAATTTAAAACTTGGAATATTTGTGGAACTGAACGCTGAAATAAATTTTAAATAAATAAATTTTTTAAAATGAATGTAGGGTCTTTGAAGACAGGAACTATGTCACTTTTGTCTTTGTATCTCAGTGCTTACTATAGTACCTTGCATACAGTAGGCACTTAACTAATGCCTATTGGTTGACTGACTGATGCTTTGTCGTTTCTATGCAATATTACTCTTAAGTAGTATAACTTACTGGAGCTAAGTCTGAAGACTGATTTCTTGAACCCTCCTAGAATGAGGTGGCTAAACTGGGAAGTATCTTCTCAGCTCACCAGAAGGGGTCAGTCTTACCTAATCCTAACTGAAACATCAGCGAAAGAGGACACTGGCCTCAATCAGCATTTTATTAGTTAAGGATATCCTTTCTTTATCCTGTGTGGGATTGTCTTCAAAGGCCTTATTTAACCATCACTAGGCCTGGCCTCGTTTTGTTTTTGCCTCTGGAATCTGAAAAACATACTGCCCAAAGTGTTATGACTGCAGGAAACCTTAAGTCACCACAACATAAATTGTATCACACTTGGAATTCCCACATAGCTAGTGTCCGCATTCCCAATATTTTGGAATCCTCCTTTGGGCTTTGGAAGGTGGAAATACAAACATCCACCAGCTCCCAAATGCTAGGACAGAAGGAGCTTGGCCAAGACTGAGCATACAGGCTTGGAGAAACTGGAAGAGAATATAAGGGAGTCTGTTCAGTACATTTCCAACATTACTTCTAGTGTTCAACGCAAGCGCTGGTATTCGCACTGCATGAGGGAGTGAAGGGGGAGATTTGATGTGAATGGCGAATTATGAGAAAAAGTCCCCATTTCCCATTTCTATTTTAGTTGCTGGCAATTGAGACTCACAACACCAAAAAATCAAAACACAAATTGTAACACACCAAGGCCCACATAAGTGACAGATTTGAAATCCTCAATGTGTGACTTCAAAATATTGGTGCAGAAAAGGTTTCCAGTTCCGGGAGGCACTCGAGACATATTGCACAAGGCTCTTCATGGGTGGGGAGGATTCACATACCAGAAGGGCTTGGAGAGTCTGGCTGATAAAAATGAAGCTGTGTATAAGCTAGTGGGAGGAGCTGAGGCAGGCATATGGCAAGAGTCCCCAGCGCCAGTAGCAAGATGGGATGGCACAGGCAGCGAGCAGAGATGGAGGAAATATTGCTCAGTGAAGAAACTGAAAACATAAGGCCTAGAGGTAAAAAGGAAAATGATTGTGAGGGGGGAAAAACAGTCCCAAGACAGAGAGCCAAGAACTCTAGAGAGAAGTAGTAGGAAGGTCATGTAAGGAAAGTTTTGAAACTGTCTATTTAAATTTGAAGAGTTTGTCTAAGAAAATGAGGGGAATTTGACTGAGGCATGAGGTGAATGGTCTTGGCCTGGGAAGGTAGTGGTCAATATAAGATGTCTACAAAGTAGAATATACTTTATTCTTTTTCCTTTTCACTTATGTATCACCTTTTCATCTAGGAAAAGTCTAATGTTCCACATACAGGACTGTGGTCCAATAGACAATAGTGAAGGAAAAGTTGGAATTGTAACTGAGATAAACCACCCTTGATGAGTCAAATGGGAGTCCAATTCAAGTAGCCCATGAAAAGTGTTACTGTTCTGAGAGTTTATTGATTGCTATATTTCATTCTCTTATTGAATGTATCACTACTTCTTAGTGTTTTGTTACAAAAGAGTGGCACATTAGTGATAGAAAGCAACCTTTCTTGTAGGTAGTGAGAAGGAGCTCTGGGTTTGGAAATAAAAGACACAAGTTCAAACCTCAGCTCTGGTACTTATTGCCCATGTGACCTTGGAAAAGTTACAACTTCTCTGACCCTGTTTTCTCAAATGAAAAATAAGGGTATTGGAATAGGTAGCCTCTGAGATTCCATTCTGCTCTAAATATATGTGATCTTTTGCCATAATCAAATTATCTCATAAGACTCAAATGGACCTGTCATCACATCAATGTGTCTATTCATTTGAGTGATGAAGGTCAATACCCATCCTTGCTTGCCCATCCTGTGAGAATCCTATGTATGTTCTCTATTAAGATCACCAAAGACTTCTCCACTATGTTTGCTGTGTCTACCCCTTCTCTCTCCATCTCCCTGTCCCCAACAAACCCCAGCTACCAATAGAAGGACCATAGCATATTTTATTGTGCCCCCAGCACAATTTATTTAACTTTGTTAAGTGCTTCATAAATGTAAATTCAATTCACTTATTTTGTCGCCATTTTCTGAATCTGTCCTTATAATCAGAGATATAGGTGTTTACTTTCAAATAGGTCACTGAGGCCCTGCTATTCCAGACAAAGGAGAAATCATCTCAATTGGACATAATATAAATAGGATTGCTTCAAGACAACAATGTGTTTTTCTCCTTCCCTAATCTATTTGATTTTCCATATGCATTAAGTAGCATTTAAAATAGGTATTTCTCTTTTGTGCAGACACATACTCAGGTATCTACCTCCCTTATTTAGTAAGTGTGTGTGTGTGTGTGTGTGTGTGCATGTATGATGTGACAGCAGGGAGGGAAAACCAACAATGACTATATATTTAAAACACACACGAATGTGATAAGGTGAGCATTGTATATCAGATAAAGCCCAGCCTCAGAATCAGGAAGACCTGTGTTTACATCCCATTTCTGACATATACTAGTCATGTGACCCTGGGCAATTTATTTAATCTCTTGGTGCTCTGAGCCACTCTAAAACTAAAAATCCTTAATAAGGTACTATCTTACCTTGGTCAAGGGAATTTTTTTACCCAGGAGTTCTCTATAACAATGAAATCACAAGATTAACTCCTTATCCCTATGCCTATGGATATAAAATGTATCAACAAGATAAAGGTTTGGATCAGTTGTTTTATATATAGAGCAGATAGATGATAGGTATTGAGCCTGTATTTTATTAGTATGCAAACTCCTGGGTAAGGAAACTCTTGTGTACCAATGCAAGACATCTCCTTCTCAACCTTAAGCTTTAGAGAGCTGTCGAGGAGGACCCAAGGTCCTGTAGCCACAGTATATATCTGAGGCTGGACTTGAACCCCAAGGCATCTTGCCTTTAAGACTGGCTCTTTATCTACTATGGCGCACTGCCTCTTACAAAACAGAAGTATAATTGGATCACAAAACGATTCAAACAATTTCAAGTTCATTCTGGCCCTCTGAATACTAGGTATTAAAATGGAATTCATGGAATTGGCTCTGAGTAATATCAAATCTATCCAAAAACTTAATCTACCTCGCCTCCCCGCCCCATTCTGACTTCCTCCTTTCACACATTAATGCCTAATTTCCTCTCCTTTAAAGGGAAGTTCAAGCACACAGATGAGGGGAATATAGAAAGAGAGAAAGATCTTCCATACCTAAAATTAGAAGTTGCTCTTGAAAATCTGTCCCAGAAATCAAAGTGATCATAGGGACTGTACTTGATTGAATTCGAGTTTTACTGTTTTATGCCACAAATTGTAGAAGTGAAGGACATGGGTACGTCTCAACACAATAGCAATGACCCAGAATGATTTGTTATTAAAACTACTCAAAATTCCTTTTAAAAGAATATGCCTGACTGCAGTACTCCACTCTCCTAGTAACTGCTTTTTTTCTGTCTGATAAAAAGTATGGTTTGAGCTTCAAAAACATGCTCAGTGCTGTATGAGGCTCTGAATAGATATTTCCTATACTGTGGGGACTGACAATTCAAGTTATATAACAAGCATCCCGTTGTAGCTTGAAATCTAATATCAGAATCATTATGTAAGAACTGTTTTGAGGGAAGGCTAGAAATATGGTATGATTTTCAACAAACTAATGCCACTTATAAGCCTGTGAATAACATTGGCGTAATGGGAACCATGATATTGTTATCTGGTCATAAGTCATGCTACACTATAGTCTCCAAAGAATTGACACTGAGGATTACCCAAAGGCGATGGAGAAGCAGGCTATAAACATGAAACTATGATGGAGAAGTAATGTGAAGGAAGGCTGTCATCAGAGAAATATGTAAAGGATAAAGAAGATGAACTGTTCACATCACAAGAACGAGGGATAATCAATGGACAGTCTATGTACTCCACTCACCATCAAGGGACATCCAGGAAGGCTCTAAGACAGTGGGGCAAATATGATGAGATCAACTTAGGGGAGGGTATGGAGGATACTTACACAGGATGAGCAAGTATGGATGACTGCAATCTGCATAACCTGAAGGCACTGATGAGATCACAAGTTCATTTGTCCATTAAGTATCTGAATAACAGGAAGAAAAATATGAATGAAAGAAAAAGCACAAAAGTTAATCAAGGGGAAAGATGATATTTCTATGGTGTGAGGGAAAGAAAACAGGATTGTAAAATGACTGAAAAGATACAGAATGAAGTCAAGACATAAAATGCAAGGAAAACATCGTAAATGTGGCCACAATAAATGATTTTAAAAGCTAAATATAGTTAATGATAATAAATCAAATTTACATAAGGTTTATAAAACACTTTACATATATACAATTACATAAATATATGTATATGCTTATAAATTCATATGCCTATATGTAACCACATATGTGTATATAATTAATATACCTATGTTTGTGTACATATATGTTTATAAAGGTAATATATAATATATTTACATGTCCATATGCAACCTTGTGAAATAGATGCTATTATTAACACTATTTTACAAATGAGGAACCTGAGACTAACAGAAGGTAGTTGATTTGCTCAATGTCCACATAGAAAGTGAATGTTTGAGGCAGGATTTGAATTCAGGTTTTTTAAAACCCAAATCCTGCATTATACCATATAGTAAAAACAAAAGGCTAGTATAGGAGACAACTTCTCAGAATAAAAAGGAAGATGGGGACAGTTTGTAGATAATGAAAGGACCAGTGAACTTGGAGTCAGGACGCCTGGGTTCAGATTCTCACTTTGTGATGATAAGCAATGATAAGCAAGCTCTCTGACTATTTTTTCACCCGCCAGATGGATATATTACCTGCACAGACTTGTAGAAAAGCGATTTGTGGATCTTAAATTGTTAAATTTATGTGAATTATCATTAGTTCTTCAAATCATTATATGAAAATGGGAATGTTTCAAGAGACCTGAGTTATAGACCTTTCTCTGGGTGACCTTGAATATGTTACATAACCTTTAAAGGTCTCATTTTACTCAGCTATAAAATTAGGAAATTTGGATTGTGTCATCTCTGAGGTCCTTCCCATCTCATAAATCCTTTGATCCTATATTATAACCATGTGGTATTCCACTAAAGATGATCCAACCATTTGACTTTAATTAATTAATATTTTTCATCCAGCTTTCCAATTATTTTGTACTTCACCCCGTGTGTTATCATCTAGGACAGGTTTCTCACTATTGCCCACAAAAGTACTGTTAATTCAAAGTCTTGTTGAAATACCAAGTATATTATACCTATGATATTCTAGGATCTACCCATTTAGTGACCCTGTTCAAAAAGGAAATGATTTTCCATTTTATTATCCTTTTAAAATAATCATATTACACATAGGTGTGTATATATATATATATATATATATATATATATATATATATATATATATATAGTATGTGTGTACTTTGTTTTTACATTACCATCGTTTCTGAATTTATTTTTCTTCTCTCCCCTTCCCAGCTAGCCACTCTTTGTAACAAAGACTTTTAAAAGACTTTAAAAAAAATTAACACAGGGGATAGAAAGCTGGTCTCAGAATCAGGAAGGCCTGGATTCAAGATCTACCTCTAATTCAATCCAATAAAAATTTATTAAGCACCTACTATGTGCCAGGAACTGTACTAAGGCTGATACAATCAATAAAAAATAGAGTCCCTGTCCTCATGCAGCTAACAATATAAAGGGGGAGACAGCACACGCAAAAAGGCAGGAAAGCAGGAGGGGATGAATCAAGGGTATCCAGGACATGCAATCATGTTCCACAGAGTTGAAACCAGAGAGGGCAGCAGATGCAAAGTGGAATGTCATTGGGAGTCCTTGGGAAGAATTTGGTACTGCACCCTCCAACCCTCCAGTCAGAGGGGAGGTGAGAAAGAGGCTTAAGTTAGTAGTGTGGTGGTGAGTTTAGAAGTGATGAGTTTATTCTAGGAGGGACATCTGGTTCCAATCAGGGCAACAGATGCGAAGGAGAATGAAACATATTGGCTGTATGTCCCCAGGTAAGTTACTTAACCTCTCAGTGTTCTAGGTTAATTTATAGGATTACAAACTGTAGAGAAGGTGCTGACTTTCATTGGTAGAGAAAAATTCCTCATATGACATTTCCCTACACTGGTGAAATCAGAGGTCTACTATCTATCTCTATTAAAGAAAAAGAGGAGAGAAAAGACATTCAGAAAAAGTAATCAATCCATGTTGTGTCCAAGTATATACAGTATTTCATATGCATAGTACCTCACCTCTGCAAAAATATTCTTTGTTTTTAATAAATTTTGAAATCTTTTCTTTTTATATCACCTAAAATGTCCCCTTATCAAAATGTCCGCCTTTTCAAAGAGTTATCCCATATAACAAAGATTTGTTTTTAGTGGAAAAAAAGATGAGAAAAAAAATCAGGTCATTAAAAATAAAACAACACATGCAATTTTCCACATCAATGGACCCTCTCACCTCTACCAAGAAGTGAGGGAGGTATCCTTCTTATGATACTTCTTTTGGGCCATTTTATTTTTATTTTCTTAAAGTTCCTCATAATTTTACAACATGCATTTTTTATTGTTTTGTCTTCATTTTTTCACCCAGCTACACCACTTTGAGTCTTCTCTGACTTCCATTCCAAGCCCCAGGAAGCTCATTATTGGGAAAACTTCAGCATGCTACTGGATTCCATCAGCTTCAATGGTACTCCACTTTTTTTTTAACAACCTTTTTTTTAACTAACTTCTGTCTCTCTGATTAGAAGGTGGAGCCATCATTTTTCATCTGGCTGCTGACCTTGGTACATTTCTGACTTCTCCAGGACCTTGCATAGGCTACAGTACTTTATCCACTTGTACCACATCCAATCTCCACTGCCACATACACACACACACACACACACACACACACATACACACACACACATTGTTAAACTCAAGTGCAAGAACTTGTCTTTCTGTTTTTGCATTTGTATCCCAAGTGTTTCTTACAGCACCTGCCACATAATAGGCACTTAATAAATGCTTTCTCACTGCCTGGTTTTGTGTATTCTTTCCATTTACATTGCTGCAATCATTGTGTATATTGTTTCCTTGGTTCTGCTTAAGTTCACAATAATTCATGGAAGTCTTTCCGTACTTTTCAGTATCCATCACATTTGTTGTTTCTCGCAGCACAGTAATATTCCATTATGTTCATGTACCACAGTTTATTTAACTGTTCCCTTGTAGATGGGCATTTACTTTGTTTCTAGTTCTTTCCTAACACAAAAAGTGGTTCTGTAACTATTTTGGTGTAACGTTTTCTTTATCTCTTCTCCAAGGCCAAGCTTGGCTATTATGATAGCATTCAATCTTTATTTTGTTGCTATTATACTTTACATCGATATTATTACAGTCACTATGTACATTAATTTCCACATTCTATCACTTGACTCTGCAAGTCTTTCCATGCTTTTTTGAAATCTTCATATTTATAATTTCTTATGGCATAACGTTATTCTATTATATTCATTATCACTCCTTTTCATTCTCAAATCCACAGGCATCTGCTTTGTTTCCACTTTGTTACCCCATGAAATGCGCTATAAACATTTGGTGCACCTGAGACTTTCTGATTAGAATCCAGTCTTCCTTGGGGTTTATGTCTAGCAAGGAGATCTCTAAGAGACATTTTAGTCACTTTCTTAGCTTAATTCCAAAATGCTTTCCAGGAGGGAGAAGAATTTATTTATCCATCAGCAGAACACTAGCTCATCCATCTTTGGAAACCTCTCCAACATGACTGCTCCAATCTTTCACTATCTCTTTTCTATTTTTTGTATATGAGATACAACTTCAAAGCTGCTTTGATACACATTTCTTCTATTATTAGTGAACTGGAGTTCTGTAACTTGTAAAGGGGTTCATATTTCAATGGGCAGCTAAGTGGTACAGTGGATGGAGATTGAGTCTCAGATACTTAAAAGAGAATAGCTTTGTGACCCTAGGCAAGTCACTTAACCTCTGTTGTTCTTCTATAAAATAGGACAATATCTCCTGCTTCCTACCTCCCTGGTTATTGTGGGGATCAAATGAGATAATAATTATTAAACTTTTTACATAGAATCTGGCATATAACAAGTATTATGTAAATATTATTGTGATTACGTTGACTGAAAGTGATCACCATTTTTCTTTCTGTGCGCTCACAATCTCTTTAATTTGATAATCTGTTTTAGAATTATTAGCAATAATTATCAAGTTCAATGACCCAAATTTTCAAAGAATTGATTTTTCTCTCTTTCTGCAAATTGAGACATTTGCCCATTTCTAGGCCTATAGTAGCTCCTCCTTCATCTATATTTTGGGTTTTTGTTTATTTTGTTTTGCTGTTGTTCAAATGTCATTAACAGTAAGTCAGTAGCCACATCTTCAAGTTCTTTCAGTACAGTGGGAATAAGTTCATGAGAACCTGGCAACCTTAATTTCTCATTGGGACCAACAAGATGCTCTTTTACCATTTCTTTATCTTCAGTTGTGGTTCTCTTTTCCAGCATCTCTTATCTTCAGATAGGTAGCTGGCAATGTGGATAGAATGTTTTATTTCAATTAGGAAGACTTTAATTACAATCCTGCCTCAGACATTATCTATGCTACCTTGGGCAAGTCACTTAACTTCTCTCTGCCTCAGTTTCCTCATGTTTAAAATGAGGATAAAAGCACCCACTCTACAGGGGTATTGTGAGCATGAAATGACAAAACATATGTAAAGTGTTATAAAAACCTTAAAGTGCTACATAAATGGTAGTTGCTGTTTTTAGTTTCACCATGAATATGAAAAGTCATTGGCAAGGAAAGCAGAAACAAAAGTTTTCTCTTTGGTGACCATTTTCACCGTCCCATTCCCCTCAGGATCTTCCCTGCTCATTGCTGTGCTTCTGTCCCAATATAGCTTAAACACACACATATGTTTATATGTGTATATATGTATATACAATACAGATGCACACATATACAAATATGCATATATGTATGTATATATTTGTGTGTCTAATGGTAACCAATTTTAGATCGGGGGAGAGGGAGGGAAGAAAAAATAAATTTACAAGGTAATTTTGTCATGTGTGTGTTCATCCTTCATTGCCAAAGAAGACCATGCCATAATGACATGACTTGTACTTGACTTCGTTTTGAGTGAGGGAGGGCTGTGCAGGTCACCAATCTCAATTCTCCTCCTGAATCCAGTGACCAGATATTCATCAGGATGACTGGAGATGACCTAGGATGAGGCAATTGGGGTTAAGTGACTTGCCCAAGGTCATACAGCTAGTGAGTGTCAAGTGTCTAAGGTGAGATTTGAACTCAGGTCCTCCTGACTCCTGCTTTATCCACTGCACCACCTAGCTGCCATATATTTGAAAGAAATAACAAACTGTGCATAGCAGATTTGTAGTTTCATGTACAATCATCTTTTTTATTGTATAGGGAATGGTATGTCAGGGAAACATTTGTTTTACTCCACAAACTGAAAACGTATTTTTAAAAGCATCCTTTTTGCTATCCTTAGTATTCTTTAGAAACTCTGTCTCATTTTGACCTTTAGCCTTCTTGACTGTTTTTCTCAGTATTATAATCATCACTTGCATTCATATAACTCCTAGCTCTCAGGTTCTTTGAAAACATATAAAACCCAGTAGTCAGAATGGTTCCAATGGTCAGAATCACCCAGGAAGGGGAACTTTAATGAATGCTTGTAAAATGAGGTTCACTGAAAGAATAAAGGCTAGCTGGACAGGCTTCCTGTGTTGGAGGGCAAAAATGTAGACAGTTCAGAAAGACTGACTTCAAGCATTGTTTTGTCAGTGGGGAAGATGCCAGAGGAAAGAAGTATTGTGGGAAGATCATGAAATGCTTCGCCTAATTAAGAATGAGGCGGCATGAATTCACCAAAGGTGATCCCACTGAACACGTTTGACAAAGCTATTTGAGTAAGTATTTTAAAGAGTTGACTGTAGCAAAGCCGTGGGCATATTTTACCTGGACTTTGCAGAAAGCTTTTGATACTGTACTATCCAGAGAACTAATCTGTCAAATTGTCCTTAAACATGAGAAGCAGCAGCATTCCTTGTCTGGATTAAACTTGGCTTTGTGAACTAAATCAGGCGCAGGTAACAAGCAGAGGGCCATCAAGAGATTGCTTTCAGGAACAATTCAGTTGTCTCAATGTATCAATGAGCTTGCAGAGGACAAAAAAAGCAAGCATCAGGGTCACCCCATTTGTGACGATGAAATATAGGAGGGATGCATATATATTAAGGAGGGAAGGATAACATAATTTATCTTAAGGGGAAACTGAGCTCCATCCTGGATAGCATTTGGGAGGTAGGCAGAGGTTCACTATTCTTTGGGGTTTTTTCTTCTGATTTTGCTTTTTCTTTAATGATACATGGGGTTTGTATTATACTTTCCTTCCAAAGAGCATACAGCATTTTCCCTGGATTCAGTTTCATTTATTCTCCTCCAAACCCTGTGTGGTTGGGAGAGACAGGCATGATTCTTTATTTTCCAGATAAGAAAGAGGAGACTGAGAGGAACTTGGGGGTTTATTAGACCATACAACCTCTGGTAAAGTAAAGACTCTAGAACCCAGGTCTCATTTCTTAGTCAAATGTTCTTCTGGTTGTATTTTATTTAGTTTTTAGATCCTTCCCCAGCCCACCTGTCCTCTATTCCTACCCCAAAGGAGGTGTTTATTGGTAGAGGGAAATTCCAGTGTGGAAATTCTTTCCACCAGTGAAGGTAGGCACCACGTTTGTAACTTACAGTCTTAGATAATTGTGTAGAGAGCCTAGAGGTTGCAGGATCACATAACCAGTGTGCCAACAGTAGAACATGAATCCTGGCCTTCATAACTGCAAAGCATGCCTATTCTCATATCTTAAGACTTTCCTCCATTTCTGAATAACTTTACCTGATTTATTTAACAAAACATGACAGATTAATAACCAAAGGAGTTTTCAAGCAACTGGTTCAGTGTTAAAGAGCATTAGTTAGTTATAGGAAATACAGTAGCAGGAAAACGCTTTAAGTTAACCTTCCCTAAAATCCTGAACTTTCTACAAGGGAATAACTTACTCCCAAGCCTAAAGGAGACTTATTGGGGGATTAAAATTTCTTCCTTTTTGACAGTTATTTAGATCTTTCAATCCATAGCAAATATATATGCGTAGGTGTGATTTTTACTGTTTTGAATCCCTCACTGTTCAGACTGTATTTTTGGCCAAATGCAAAAAGGGATTTACTTTTTTCAGAACTCAGGCTTCTACCAAGAGATGGCCCATTGCTTCATGTGTCTATCCATAAGCAACTAAAAGCTTCATATTACAGATCTAATGTATTACAGACTTAATAGTGCTTGGTGGAATACAAGCACATAGATCCTCTACTGAGAATCAATACAAACGAACAAGATAACCTTCTATGGAAAGAGCAGAGCACAATCATTCGAGGGCTAATGCTAAGGCAGGAATGGAACTTAGGTCTTCCTGACTCTATGTCTAAACCTTTTACTGACTGTAATATCTAGTTGTGTGGAAGTCCATGGACAAGAATTGAACATTAAAGAAAACATGGGTGATTTGCTCTTTCTACTTGTGAAGAAAATACCCACACTGATGAAACCATGGGTCCTTCAAATAATTAAAGTACTGAGAGATAACAACACAGATTAATTGCAAGGGGTTTCATGTATTTTATATGTTAGCACAATCTTTCAGAGCTCTAATCAAAATGAGAGCAATTTGGAAATGTATTTATACATATACACACACATATATACATTATATGATATACAATATTGGAATTGTAGCTGAGAAATGTATTTCTTTATATGTGTGTACATTATATAATTACAACATATATACAAATAAAAGACACCAACAAGACTTTTCAAGTGTACTGCAAAATGAAATTTCTTCTTAGCTTTATGGCTAAGGTGGTAAGGAAATAGAGAAGGTGTGTGTGTGTGTGTGTGTGTGTGTGTGTGTGTGTGTTTGTGTGTAGTAGGCAGAGAAAATGAGAAAAATTCTTTCCCAAGCGAGTCAACCAAAAAACTGTTTTCTATAACAATTAGAAATAAACAAAAAAAAGACAATGGTTATTTGACCCATATATGTCCATAGAAGAATATGTTCGAGTAACCACGTGGAAAGGGTAAATCCACACACAAAAAAGATCTTGCCATCATATGAAGAATCTAATATAAAATATCTTAAGATGTCAATTGTTACTAGGCATTTTTAATATTATTCAAACAAATCTAGCTGTGACAGATTTTATTCTATTCACCCATATTAGTATGTCACATATAATTTACCTATGGTTACAGAGCAGTCATTGGACTTGGAGTCAAGGATACCTGAGTTCAAATCTGACCTCAAACATTTACTAACTGAGTTGACCTAGATAAGTCATTTAAACTACTTCGGGCTTCAGAATGAGGAAAAATATGAGGATATTAACATGAGGATAGTAATATCACTTCCCAAGTTATTGTGAGGATAAAATGAAATAATATTTGTAAAGAACTTTCCAAATCCTAAAGCACAATTGAAATGCTGATCTTATTATTACTACTACTAATAATAATCTCATGTTGTATTCAGAATCTTCCAATTATAAAATAGATACCTAAAACATTTCCTTATCACATGGCTTGAATATATGATAAATCAGTGACTCTTATTTCTTAGGTCTGTCTAGCTGATATTCCTTGAACTAACCTTAGTATAAACGCTGGAAACTGGCTTCACTTTGATGCATGTAAAGCTCCATTTCTGGTTTGGTTTTCTGTGAGAAAAAAAGCATTATTTTATCTTACAATTTATACCTCTTGAAAGACTTATCAACATGGCTACAGTGTATTGTCCTTCAGCAGCTAAGTTACATAGAACCATTTTAAGACTTGGAGGTCTATTGCTGGGAAATTATGAATCAAAGAACTATTTAGGGACTATGAGACTATTGTACATTAACAACTTTTGTCTTATCTGACAGAAAGGTAGATCTGAGGTTTTTCCATCTAAGATGGAGGTGGTTGGGTACACCTGAGGAAGCTATGATTCAAGGGATTAGAGGAGATTAAAAGTCACATAATAAGTCAGATTGAATAGATTCAGAGAAATCAAGAAGAAAAATAAACAAGAGAAGCTGCAAAGTCTCAGAAAAAAAAATCAGGGAAGTTGAGAAGCTGGTAGAATTGAGACCTGACAGAAATTGAAACTATCTGTCTAAAGATAGATACAGTTGATGCAGGGAACTTATCTGATTGGAGGAAAGCTTGGATGTTGGGAGTTGATTGGAGAAAACAGCATGTTCCATTGTGTAAAGAGCTGGATGGGAAATGCTATATGCTCTGTAGTACAACTTAGAGGAGGGACCCCTCAGAAGCTTGTCTACTTTGACTCCTAATCCTTCCCTCTTCTGAACTTCCCTAATACTATTGAGAGAATCATCTTCTCTCAGTCACCCAAACTTATAGCCTTCTCATTATCTGACTCCTCAGTTGCATACCCACCCCAAATATCCCAGTCTGTTGCAAGATAGCATCATTTCTACTCTTTTCTCTTACATAACCCTGATACAGTCACTGCACCTCATGCACAGACTATTGCAGTAGCCTACTGGTTGAAGTTCACTGCCTTATGTCTCTTCCATGTCCTCTTCTCAGTTGCCAAGGTGATTTTCCTAAAGCATAAGTCTGCCTACACCACACATTGCCTCTCTCTAACTTAGTCAACTCCAGTGATTCCTTATTGCCTTCTGAATGAAATATAAAATCCTGTGTCTGTTTTAAAAGGGACCATGGCCTGTCCTCATCCTATCTTTCCAGTCTTCTTCCAATTTGCTTCCCTCTACATACTCTACAACTTAATAACATTGCCTTTCTTACTGTTTCTAACATTCAAAAATCAATTTTCCCTCTGTGACTTTTTATTGGCTGTCCCTTATGCCTGGAACATTTTTCCCTTACTACCTCTTAGATTCTTTGGGTTCCATCAAAACTCATCTCAAATTTCACCAATTGCAAGAAATCTTCCCTGTTTTTCCCCCTTCCCTCACTACTAGTACCTTCCCTCTGAGATTACTTCTCATTTATTTATTTATCTTGCATATACATCATTGTTTTCAATTTATCTCCTCCATTAGAATGAGTTCCTTGAAGTAAGGAGTTTTGGTTTGGTTTTTTTTTTTCAAAATCCTTGATACTCATTAATGTCAGTGTCTGGCATATTTTAAGCTTTTAATAAATGCTTGCTAACTGACTAATCTCTATGGTTCAAGAAGGAAAAAAACTTAACAGTTCATGGAAAGCAGACCTGAGTAGCTTTGCAGCATCAAAGTTTACAGGCAACTGCTTTTCACTGACCAAAGAAACTGAGAACCTCTGTAGATTTCAAGTCAAAAGTTGTGGGTAGGCAAGAATGGTCAACAGAGCTCCAGGGACCTGAGAGGAGCCAAGAAGCAACTTCAACTGCCAGGAGAGTAAAAAAGCTAAAATAAAAACAGTCCTGCCCAGCAGATAAAATGTGCCACATGCTATACCAGAAAGAGACAAAGCACCATAAGATCTACCGTACGGGAATCACAAGTTTTCCCAGGTGCATATGCCTGACTGAAAAATATCTGTTTATGCTCACTGCCCTCCATAGACATTATAAGCCTTGTTGGGACAGTATGATCCATGTTTATGGGTAAATTTAAATTATGATTATTCTTTCTTTTAACATTTATTATACACTACATTTTTATTAATCTTGCTTTTAGTAAATGGTTCCTGATAACAAAGTGACTGTTTTGTACAAATAGGAAGCATGTTAATGGGATTTCAATAGCTACAATGCTAAGCAGTAAGAGTATATTCCTTCCACACTAGGGCTGCCTGAGAGAGTGATTTGTAGCCATGGGTTACCCTCACTGAGGAACTCTCCTAACTGTCCAATACACGTTCAGGTACAGAGTGAGTGGGCCAGTCACAAACGAAGAGAAAGTCTGAAGAGAGTTGGGGCAACAACGATAGACCTATTATATGCAATACAAATGTTTTGCTCAAAAGTAATGTTGATGAAATATGTGAATGGTCAGAGAAGTGATTGTGGGTGCTGAAAGGCCATGCCAATGGAGTGTAAGTTGTACAAGGTCCTATCAAACTAGAAATGCCTTATAAAGTGCTCAGTGAGAAATTACCTATCTTTTTTTAAGATAAAGTCCAACTTAACTAAGTTTGGAAAGGCTCATTAAAGATAATGGTGGCCACAGAAGGATGAAATTTTCAGTCAGTGAAAATTTCAGAAATTTACAATGAAAATTTGCAGCTTTGAACAACTCTCTCCTAAGGCATAGAGAGGTTGTGATCTGTGTCTGTGGAAAGAGTGCAGACATGGCCAAATGACAAATTTTTAAACTGCTGAAGTATAGTTGTTTGTACATGTAAGCTAGGCAAGGGCAGGCATGCTCTCTTACCTAAGCCTTGATTTTCCCTAGCACCTTACTCTTAATTGGTTGATTTTGAATAAATGGATGAGAAAGATTAGTCAATGACTAATTCTTCAATTCCCACAGGTGGCTCATCCCTGTTTCCAGGTGAGTCCACGAGAATGTAATATACCTAAAACAAAGGGAAAACTTTTTCCTATTGGAGAGCAATAAGGGGATGTTCACATATTCACTGGGTTCCTGACAAGTAATACCGCATATCGTTACTCCTCTCAGGGAGTAACTAATTCCTTTGAGTTTTCCCTATCTCACTAGTGCTTATTCCAAGGTTATTTATGAATGTCATTTTGAACAGAGCCTTGAGGAAGTTCTGACTTGTTTAATTTGGAAACTTGCATCTAGAATGGCTTAAATGATGATAAAATAACAGATATTTATGTAGCACCTACTATGTGCCAGAAATTGCCTTAAAGATGTATCTGTATCTATAGCTATAGCTATTTACATAGATGTATATCTATTTATCTATCTGTACATCTACACATACATACATATGAATGTCATGGTCCTTGTCCTCTAATTGTTTCAAATTATGATGAAGAGAGTCTCCCAAAATTGAATTACCTGCTTAAGAGGAGCCCAGTAAATTTCCAAGATACCAGGTAGCATTTCCAGGTCTACCAGACCAGTGTTATGGGCTACTCTGAGTTCTCTCTATGACCTGTACCAACTTAAGAAACCTTTACAAGAAAAAATAATTTCAAATTAACTAGAAAAAGAAAAAAAAGACATTAAATCTAAGACTAGCCTGACTTGAGAGATCAAAGTATATTGGGATAAAACTTCACAGAATCTTCAAATCATGACTGTTTTTGAGGAAGGTGAGTGTTGAAGATGTGTCACTGGGAAATATTTCTGTATTGGCATGGTTAAAGGGATATTCAGTACCACTTTTCACCACTAAAACCCTTACCTAAATTCATAACATAAACTTGGCCCCACACAACCCTGGTTGAACACGAACCAAAAAAAAAAAAAGTAACCTACACCTATGCTTTTTAAATATCCCAAAGACCAAGGAAAAACCACAAGGTACCAACCTCAAGTTTCAGAACAACTATCCCTTTTTCCATCTGTTTGTTTATAGAGCACAGTACTAAGGAACTAGCTCAGACCCTGAAAACCAGATTTCCTAGGGTTGGCTCAGTCTGTGATCAACTATGCATCGATTACCTACTCATGGGACCAGACCTGCACCTGTATCAGCATTATGGCTTTAAAGGTGGCATATTGGAAAGACAAGACTTAAATATTTTATTGCCCCTCCCCCCCAAAAAAGTACTATTTGTGAATGAGTATAAATCAATGACTTCATTGTTTTTTGGATGATTTTGTTTTTTCAAGTAACATTAGGTAACCTCTCCAAGCATTTCTTTTGTGGCCTGAATCTTTACCTTCTCTAAAAGGCATGCAGAAGCCTTCCATAGAGAAACAAGGCTATTAGACTGGGGAAAAACAGCTGATTTCATTTTAACATTCACAACAACAACCATAAAACTCATTTTTAAATAGTTTTACAGCTTAATGTATATATGTGTGTGTATATGTATGTGTGCATATATGTATACGCATATAGAGAGAGACAAAGAAAGAGACAGAGAAAGGGAGAGATATACAGTGTGTGTATATAATATGTATACTTGGAATGTATTTTATCGTCTGTCAGTTTTGCCCTATGATATGTCCTCTTAAATTGGATCTGTAAGCCCTTCATAAAGTTTAATAAATCTTCAGCATTTCACCCTAAGGAAATTATATTAAAAACCTTCAAATGTGAAGTTGGGCCCGCAGACATACAGCGCTGGGAATTATATCACCGTAATCAGCTTGTAATGAAAGCCTCTGTCGTTGTTCTTTCCCAATCATAATCTGCCTGTCTTTATGAAAAAAAAAAAAAA
The DNA here is from genome assembly GCA_023548195.1 of Bettongia penicillata ogilbyi. Classification (NCBI taxonomy): domain Eukaryota; kingdom Metazoa; phylum Chordata; class Mammalia; order Diprotodontia; family Potoroidae; genus Bettongia; species Bettongia penicillata. Next base: position 1,390,749 of record JAJHZJ010000566.1, read on the forward strand.
GGAGGTTGAGGGTGGGGGTGGTTTGTCTGGGTTCATCTACAAGCTTTAATTGGAAGATGTCTTCATTTCATTCCAGCCTACTGGGATAATAACTCAGCCCCGTGTTTAAACACAGGCCCTCGCCGCTGATATTTTTTCATTTAGTAAAGCATGTCTCTTTAAATGATTTAGCAAATCACCATGAATGCCAAGTCTGTGTGATTGGCATCTCATTGCTGGTGCACCATTTGCATGACATTTGTTCTTCGGCTAAGAAAGCTGCAGCAGGTAAACAAGCAGGCCCTGTACTGACTCCCTCTGAGTCCCTTTCTGTTTATATTCTCATAATCAAATGACATTTATGGAGAGGCAAATGCAGCTGCACATATATGGAGGGAAATGCAATCAGCCTAAACATGATGACTTCATTCAGGTGATATTTTGGTTAGAGAAAGGACATTTTTATGACATGGGGTTTCTTGCCGAGAAATCGAGCAAATTCCCTTTTGTATAACTAACCATCTATATTTTTAATGTAAAGGCTGGATCCAAGTAGTTGACTCTGGGGTAGTGTGCCATGATGGTGTCATTAAAACATGGAGAAGCACCAAGTAGGGGACAGTAGAAGAATCTTCTTTGTCCCACTTGGAATTTTTATTAGAGGAGATGTTGGCCTTTCCTGTAGGGCATTTCTGGTATGGAAACTCCTTCTACAGATCTGGAAATTCTTTGTCATTTCTATAGTTCTTGAGATTTTCCTGGGACACTCAGGGGTTGAGACTTGTCACACAAACGGTATGTACCAGAGTTGGGGTTTCTTGGCTCCAAGTCAATCCTCTCTCTCTTACTTCATGTTATTTCTCCTCATTTAAACTGAGCTTGATTTTTTTTTGCTCTCTACCCTCAACAAGGAGGGAAGAAAAAAAAATGACCAGATGATATAAAGTTATTTTATTACATCAATACAGCTTTTCCTACAGGAGATTTCAGAGAGAAGAAGGTTATTCTAAAAGTTAAACATTTTAAACTACTCTGTTATCATTACTATCCAGGGACACAAATGATAACGCAATTAGAGTTTGGGTGGATTGTTTTCCCCCCTTTTATAAAAATGTAGCCTAGAATATCTATAGCTTTAGTGTAGGGGGGGTGAATAGAAAAACAACCTCAACAAATACAACAACCCCCCCATCAAAGGCCTTGTCTTAAGTGAAGTCTTCCTAACATTGAGTGGCTCAGTTTTCCCTTCCTTTTTCAAAACTTCTTTTTCTTTTTCCCTTTCAGAGATGGCAGAAAGAAACCAGTGTTATAGGACAACTTAGGCTTTTAGAAATTTCCTTAGCTCATAAGAGAGTTGGTGGTTAAGAAGCATTTTCTGTGCTATGCATCCATATGATAATGAGAGCCTTTTACAATAAACTGCTGAATCCCACATTCAAGAAAGATCTGTGAGCCAGAGATTATCCAGGGCTTTATGTGATGGCACAATCACTCCAGGAAAACTACCCATCACTTGTGGCCAGGAGAGGAGATAGGGGTGGATTTCGATTTTGTGGGCTGGGGGGCCAGGACGTTGAAGTGGGTTTTAAATTTAGATTTCATTTCTGTGATGTGCGTGTGCATGAATGTGTGTTTGTACATGCATGCATACTCATCTATGTGCCTGCACACGTGCACTTTTCTGACTCAGACCTGGGTTTGATTTATGAAAGTAAGGATGGTGTGGTAGATATACTGCTGGGCTTCAAAGCCGCAAGGTCTGGGTTCAGATCTCTCTTTTGAGCACAGGTGATTCGCCATCTCTCTCAGCCAGTGTTTCCATATGTAAAATATGGGTAATAATTACTATATTACTGAGAGGCAAGGTGAAGTAGTTGCTAGAGAGACGAGTTTAAGTATCACCTCCAGGATCAAAAATAAAATCCTCTGCTTGGCGTTCAAAGTCCCTTGTAACTCGGCCCTCCCCCACACCTTTCCAGTCTTCTTACATCTCATGCCCCTCTATAAACTCGCCATCAAATATAGTGACACGAACGTCCTTTCTGTTCCTTGCCCAAGAGACACCATCTCTGCTCTAAGGGCATTTTATTTCTCTGTCTGTGCCCCATGTCTAGGATGCTCTTCCTTCTCATCTCTGCCTTCTGGCTTCCCTGGTTTCCTTCAAGCGCCAATTAAAATCCCTACTTCTACAGGAAGCCTTTCTTAATCCTCTTAATTATAGTGCTTTCCCTCTGTTGATTATTACTCATCTATCTTATATATAGCTTGTTTGTACATGGTTGTTTGCTTGATGCCTCCCTCATTAAATTCTGATCTCCTTGAGGACAAGGACTGCCTTTTGCCTTTCTTTGTATCCCCAGAATTTAGCACAATTCCTGGCATATGATAAGTGCTTAATAAATGCTTATTGACTGTTTCTATGATGTGGGAAAGTCATTTAACCTCTCAATCAATCAATCAAACAGTCAATGATTGGCCCAGATGACACTATATCTCTGAAAGTTGCAGAAAAGCTATTTTCCTGTGGTAGTACTTTGGAAAGTCCCCTACAGCAAAACAAATCATAGGTTCATATCAAAATATGATTTAAAAAAAAACTGAAGTACTTATACCTCACAGACCTATGAGAATCAAATGAAGTCATGTAAGTACAACTTTAAAAGGCATTTTATAAGTGCTAGCTATTATTTATTATCAAGCACTGGAGTGATTGACCCATGCAGACACCAGAGTGTTACCAGTTCACCATAACTGACATCAAAGCTTGCCATAGTATAGTTTCAATAGATCAGGCTTAGGCATAGAATGACTACAAGATACCCAAGCAGTTGTTTTATAGAGCATGTAGCCCAAACGGATGAAAGAAATACTGTAAGGAGATGCCAAAACACATCCTTGAATGGGAGGCAGGTGTTGACTTCATTCCGGCAGATGCTGCTGATGAACTCCAACCTAGAGTGGCTCAGTTTGAGGAAAAAGTAAGTAGCTATAACCACAAACCAAAGGACAAACTTAGGTATAATATTCAATAGAACTCTCCATGATCAAACACTTATCAGCAATATCTTTTAATACCAAAGTTCAGTGACATATATGCCTAGCACAATGCTTTACCCATAAAGAACACCTAAGTGTTGAGTAAATGAAGGAAAATGTGATAGATAATAGGATCCTTAGTGAGGCACACAGGATGCTTAACTTATAAGTACATATAATTCTACTTAAATTTGTCCTGACCTGCTGGACAGAGCAATCTAAGGGCAAGATCTTTGCTTCTTGGTTCTGCCTTCAGAACTAGAATGGTCCGTACTTTCAGTCATGAGCCAAGCTTTGCTTGTCCTTCCTTTTGGAAGAGGACCAGACATCATAGGTCAATGTCTTAACTTGTGGGTGAATTGGATTGAAATGAGATAAAATTGCATAAAGTTGTCAGCCTTGCTTTCTCTTCCTGAGTAAACTCCAGGGACAAAACAGCAACCAGGAAGACTGTTGATGGCCCAGAATGCAGTGGATGAGCTTGGCGTCTTGGGTTTCTGACCAAGCTCTAAGCACTCTTTAGTGCCTGCTTCAGCTGCCTTCATGATTTTTGGAACAAATTGTTCTCATCTATCCATTCCACCAGGGAAAGTCCTCATATGTTTCAGGTAGACATCCTCCTAATTCAGATTGGAGGCCTGTCATTTATCCCCAAACTGGTTTAGCCTATCTACTGAGACAGTTTTATTGGGGTGTAACCACTGCACCTACTACAGCACCTACTACAGCTTCCTAGAGCTACAGGTAAGAGTTGAGTGACAAGTGGATACCAAAGGTAGATGAGCAACACTGAACAGGGCTCAACAAGCCCTCACACCAGAGGTGCTAGTACCATTAACACTGATGAGTCAAATGATCATAGCCTGAGACTAGAAATGTTATCCCTTTTTCTCAAGGTCCTTTTAATTTTTCTATGTATATTATACCACAAAGAGCCCCCTCCCCTAAAAATAGGCTCCTTATGGGATAGGGACTATTTCTGTTCAGTCTTTGCATCACAGTTGTTTAATATAGTACCTCCTTCCCCATCCCCACCAATTTTTCTGATAGTGACCTGTGATTTTATTTATATGGAGACTGTTGATACAGATTGGCACTTCCTCTGTAACTTTCAGATTTAGAGCTGCCTGGGCCATTGAGTTAAGTGACTAATTTACGGATGATTTCATCCCATTCAATATATGCAAGAGGCAAGACTTTGAACTAAGTTTTCTTGACTCCAAGACCAGCCTTCTATCTACTATGCCAGATTACCTCTCACATGTAGTAAGCACATTGGACTTTTAATTGTTACATGGTATCTATTCTTTAAAACAAAAAATTGGGACTCCTGTGTGTACTTTCTCCAAGTTCCCCCATGCATATTTAAGCAAGTCTCCTTCAATAGACTGCAAGACCTTTGAGGACCATTCGATTTGGGGGTTTATGTCTTCCTCATCTAGGGTAGTCTCTGATACTCGGTAGGTGCTTCATAAATGCTTGTTGAGTTATTTCTAAATGGCAAAAGATTCAGAGGATGATAGATTTAGTGCTAAAATGAACCTCTGGAGTCAGTCCAACTTACTCATTTTACAGATAAGGAAATCAAGGCCCATAGAGAATAAGAGACTCCCCAAGGTTAACATAGTTGTCTGAAGCAAGATTCAGGTAGAGGTGTTCCTGACTGCAAGACCAGTATTCTATCTATTGTGCCAATGGTGTCAAACTCCAATGAAAACAGAACCAGTTAAACTGTATATGAAGATCCCTGCAGGCTCACACATTGACTTAGTTTTAAATTTTACTATTATCTATGTTTTATTATGTTTTTCTTCATTTTGTTAAATATTTCCTAATTACACTTTATTCTAGTTTTAACATCTCTCAAGAGTGTTGTGAGCCATATCTGAGCCCTTGAGACATAGTTAACACCTTTGCACTACTCCATATTGCCTCTAGAGAAAAGGTTCTTGATCTTTGCTATCATAGACCTCTTTGCCAGACTGGTGAAGCCAACGGATTTCTCAGAATAATGTCTTTAAAAGTACAACTTAAAAAAAATATTTATATATATATATATATATATATATATATATACATATATAGCATTATAAAGGAAATTAATTATACTGAAAAACACTTATCAAAGTATTTTTTAAAATAAGTTCACTGGACCCAGGTTAAGAAGCCCTGCTGTGGCAGCAGCACTTTGTAAAAGAGAGAGTGTTACATTTGAAGTCAAGAAGACCTGGTTCAAATCCCACCTCTACCATTTGGTAGCTGTGTGACTATAAGCAAGTTGCTGAATCTCTCTGAAATTCAGTTCCCTCATTTTTAAAATGGTAGAGTGAGAATAATACTTGTGATGCCAATCTAAAAGGATTACTGTGGTGTTTTAAACAAAACAATGTACAAAGGGCTTTGCAAATATGATAACACTTTATGAAAGCCAGTTGTATTTATTTTAAAGCAGCTATAAGGATTGTGAAACATTTGAATATATCGGGTGAGAGAAGAAGTACAATGTCTTTGAGGGATTTTTGTGCAATTTGGTAGGTAGCAAAATCACTCTGGGATAGTCATCTTTCAATTCTGTTCAAACCAATGGGATGCACTTGATGACCCATCAAGGTCCCTAGGAGCCCTATTTTTTCTTTTGGCAGCAATGTCAGAGGGATTGTAGTAAGTGGGGAATTAGGGGATTCTTACTATTTAAAACTGTAGGACAGTTGAATAGATTCCTGGGGCCCTCCATACAATTAGTATTTCTATTTCCCCACCACCACCATTCCATCAGGGAATCACCTAATCAGTAGAAGTTAGGTGACCACAATTTTTTCTAAGATTCAGCCAAATACAGCTTACCACCAAGTGTCTAGGGAGTAAAGCCAGTTTCATTACTCCAACACTGCCAAACCCTGAGCAGGAGCAAAGAAAGAGAAAGAGACAGAGACAGACACAGAGAGAAACAGATAGAGACAGAAACAGAAGGAGAGACAGACAGGGAGAGACAGTGTGCGGTACAAAGAAGAGATGGGGTACAGGAACAAAGAGACAGTAATATAAAGACCAAGGGAGAATCAGAGGAGGAGAACAGGGGAGGGACAGGAGACAGAAACAGAGGCAGAGACAGAGAGAGATTTAGGGAGAGAGAAAAAGACAGAGACAGAGACAGAGGGAGACAGGGAGGGAAGCAGAGAGAAAAAGATTTATTAAGTATTTGTGCCAGACACTGTGCTAGGAACAGAAATACATGCAAAAAATAATCTCTACCCTCAAGGAGCTTACATTCTATCATGGGAAGACAATCCTTAAAGACAGCTAACCCTGGCTGAGTGAGGATATTTTGTAGGGTTTGGAGAGGTTGCTGGGGAAAAGTTGGGAAATTCCAGAAAAAGGAGCTAATCACATGGGCTGCCCCTCATTGATAACCTGGCCACAGCACAGGCTGCCCCCTCTCCAGGTCACTAATGTCCAGGCCTCAGAGCAGCTAGCTTCAGTTCCCTCTGAAGAGATCATTTTCTGTTCACTCTCAGAACAGTTCATTTTCAGTCAGGACATGCCATTCTCTCACAGCACTGCTCCAAACAGGGGAAAATTGGCATTCAGGAAAAGCCTATAACTTATCCCAGTGGAGGTGAAAACATTTTCAGATTCCTGAGGCCCTGTAGCTGGGCAATAAATATTAGTTTAACATCCCCACATTGAGGAGAAATCGGTATGAACACTGAAGGCTCTTTAATAGAACTGACTTCATTTTCTTCCACATCAGAAAGTGTTGGGCACCGACCCTGGAGATGAGGTTTTGGCTTTCTCAACTGATTTTCTTAGGCTCTATTCCAAGCATTTTGGAGAGGATAATCCTCCTTTCCCCCATACCCAAGATATTCATTTTTATTTAACATTTTGGAGAGTTTGGTCAGCATTCAGCCTGCATTGAATTATAGGGCTCGTTTTGTACAAGCCCTTTTGCGGGCAGGGAATCATATGAAGCAAGAGGGACTCCAATTTTGGTATTCTCCGAAACCTCAGTATGCAAATGTTTGAGGTAAGTTTTAGGAGTTATCCCCATAATGCAGAGACCTTGCCACCTGGTTTTTATTTTTGATATAAAGCATCATGGGGTCTAAGTACTTCTGAACCCAACTGAATTATACCACTTGTAATTTTTACACTATCTGGTCCCTTAAGCAACTATATTCTACCTACGTTCTTTAAAAGAGGCAAAAAAAAATTAAGGAAAAGAAGCAGTACTAGCCATTGGAGGAAATAAGCAAATTGATTTAATTTTAAATTCCTCTCAAATTCAGACATCTAGCCGGTGTGGGGGAGGGGGAGGGGGTAAAGGTTAAGAAAGGTCACTAACTCTCATGAGTTTATAGACCCAATTGCCAATGAGATGCTAGAAACAGGACCATAATATTGGCTGGTACGTTCACTTGAAAGAATATAAAACCATCTTTGTACAGAATCACTGTGCGTAGAGATGAACAAAGTACAGAATATATGCGGTGGTCTGTCTGTTTGGGCATGCATGAATGTTGAACTGTCTGTAAAATAAACAGTTCACTGTATAGCTTACTGCCTCTCCCAACTAATTTCTAAACGTATTGGGTTGCATTCTAATAGTACACATGTATTTTTAGAAGTACAAGTCATAAATTTGCCCATTTTCAGTTCCTATTCTCATAGTTGGAATACTTTCTTACAAAAAAATCTTCTAATTTTACCCTCAAAACAAGTTACTATTCAAAAAAAAAAGATTAGGTGAGTTAGTATATTAAAAAGAATTCTAACACAAAACTCTAGTAGCTCATTTGTCATTCTTTCAACCAAATTTTAGGGCTCTGCAAAATTTCATTTTACTTACTCATTAAAAACCAAATTACTACTTAGTTTTGTCAGATTCTACCAGTTGTCTAAGGTAAGTCTAAAGAGTTCTCCTTCTGGTTATTTAATGGTGATTGAGGTTTTCCAAGGAAAAACATGAGAGAGACAGATAGAGACAGAATGAAATGAATATATATGAACATTCATATACATATATGTGTTTGCATATATGTGATATAGATGTGCATGTGTATGTGTGTATAATCTCCCAGGAATAATCTGAAGAGTAAAAGTGCTTTCCCCTAGAACACTTGGTCATTTGATATTAATTTATTAACTTATTTATCCAATAATCATTGATTCAATGTTTGCTTTGGACCCACTGTTAGGTGCTGAGAATACAAAGACAAAAATGAAATAGTTCATGCCCTCAAAAAGTTTATATGTAAAAATCTGCTAAAGATTCTTTATCTAATGAACAGAAAAATCAGCTAGGTTTCCTCTGAAATAGAGCAGATAAAACCTATAATGGAAAAGTCCTGAATACAGAATAGGTAGTTTTCCTAACATTCATTTTGCCAGCATTCGAATACTTGTTTGCTGAAATGGGACTCCCCACAATCAGAAAGTCATAGATTAAGAAATGTTTAAGTATGAAAAAAAGGATCATCACTGAGGGCATAGCTTTAAGATCTAAATTAAAAACAGGACTCAGAATTCAGTCTGGAATTTCTGTCATCCAAGAGAACCCCATTTTGTTGAACATGTCTACAAAATCAGCAAGCCAGTCAGCATTTGCAAATGGCCCTATATGGAAACAAGCAACAAAGCCAATGAATTCTATCTTCTTTCTTCTGTTTTCTGTGAAAAAGGAAAATGGTCCTGTCCTCTGATTGGGAAGAAAAGGACACAAAACTGGCAATTACAGAAGGAAAAGTTGTCTGCTTGGCATCTTCTTTGTTGCTGTTTCTCATGCTTTTCTTTGCAGTAAGGAGAAAATTCTAAGCCAAGAATTTCATCTTTAATTTTCTTTCAGCAGACCTGGCATGATTTTCTGGCTCTTGGGTCTTGTATTGAGTCAGGTAAAATGTTTGGATCTTGGTGGCCATTCCTGACTGCACCCATTTTGTCCATCAAAAGGAATCCAAAGAATTGTGAAGAATACTACTTGTACTATTGTTTAAACCAGGACTGTGGTTTGAATCCACATCCTTGGATCTGTTTTGTGGAAGAAAGATGGTAATGGGTAGAAATGGTAAGGAAGGTAGGGAACAGAATTCTGAGTTGACTTGGAGTCCCTATTTCCTTATGTGTAAAATGAGAAGGATAGATGAGAGACAGACTAAGTTTCCTTCCAAGTCTTGCACTCTTATAAAGAAATCTAGTTCATTCAGCAATGAAATGATTTAACAAAGAGATTTATCCTGTAAAAAGGAGCTCTAGTTTTGTCATAATCACATGTTTGATAGATGGTAATGCTTCTTCCTCTACTTCTCCTAGTCTTCTGACTGAATGCCAGATCTGCCAGTAACCATTCTAAAGACATTTATAAGTGAGTCAACAGTCTCTTGTCTCACTGAAATTTGGCGAAGTTATAATCTTTGGAATCAGCAATGCCTCTGCACCTAGTCCTACTCAGACATGGCTTGTATAAGCCTCCTTGGTATGAGGTCCTGGGACAATCTCTCAAAAGCCAATTAGAAGGGAAAAAACAAATAAACACCTTCCTGCTAATACCTATTTGGTTCATAAAATAAGCTTCTGACAGGTATAATGAGCATCTAATTCAATTCAATGAGAATTTATTAAATGTGAAACTAGTTACTGCTTGCAAGAAGCTTACATTCTGTTGAGGGAATAGAGCAAAGAAAAAGATAAGTAAATATGAGATAACTTGAGGGAGGAGAGGTTACTAGCAACAAAAGGGATCTGATAATGTTTTCTATAGGACACAGCCCCAAAGTGGGGCCTGGAATAGAAATTTCAGAGGCGAGGGAAGAGAACATTCCAGGAATGCAGAGCAATTTGTTCAACAAAACAAAGATAAGAGATAAAATGCTAATTCAGTGACCAAAAAAGGCTCTCATGAACTCAAACTCTGCAGTCTTAATAATCCAAAGAATGATTGGCCAACCTCAGGCAAGATCATGCAGTCTTTAAAAGCAGAGTCAGAATCTGAGATTTGGAAAGATCTTCTGGTCCAAGGTGTACACATACACACACGCATACACACACATGAGCACGTGCATGTGTGTGTGTGTACATGTGTGTTTGAAATTCATCTCTGCCACTTACTAGCTATGTTTCTTTGGGCAAGTCTCCTAAATTCTCTTGGACTTGATTTCCTCATTTGTAAAATGAGGAAGATGAACTGGATGACCCCCAAATCACTTCTAGTTCTAAATGTATGATGCTATGATTTAAGAGAACAAATCATGTAATGTGACATAGTCACCTTAGCCTAGTATAAATGACAGTCCTTTTTAGCTAGTCTAACACTGTCTGAATTGTTTTCCTGAGTTAGTACTAGCACATCTTCATTCTTTGATCACTGTCATCTTGCGTTTCAGAGTAAAACTAACTAAAGCTGCACTACAAGTATTCTAAGTCAAGGGAACAATTTCTGGATTAAATGGCTGGGTTTGAGGGACTTGTAGAGGTTTATTTTCAGTCAAAAGATTCATATTGCTTTGATTCATTTCATTCTATTGTATCATTTTTACTTCTAGCTTTTGGAACCTTTTAAATGCATCATCTTTCTATCAGAGAAGATTCCCCACTGGGTTAGGATTGGTTTACTTCCCGAATCATATTAACCATTTCTCAAAGTGGTTTCCTTCTCATAAGACTAATCACTGAAAAACTCTTCTCTTGTCTACTCTCCTATTTTAGAAGCAACTTGTTTATTTTAGGTGTTTTATCAAAACACATTTTGATACCTTCTTTTATCAGGGTTGCTGGACGGATCCCATGGCTGAACATGAGCCCCATCTTTACTGCAGATTCTAAAGGAGTCAGACCTATGTCAGAACCTGAGGAAGTTCTTTTCTTTCTTTTCTTTCCTTGTTTCTTCCTTTTTTATTTGTCAGGAATGATCAAAGACCAAGTCTTACTATCAGTCTTGCTTTCATCATTGCCCAGGGGATCTGTTGCATGTGTATGTGTGGGTAAATATATACATACAAATACATATGTGAGTTTCTTATATGATGTGAACTCTTCATGCGCATACATTTTAAACAACACAAATGAGTGCCTATTAGGTTAACTACTATAGAAAATAAGATTGGCTTTCTTTTGGAGTACTGACTCATAAGTATTCAGATCAGTACCAGTGGGATATGATAAAAGACAGAGAGAAAAATAGTCTACAGTACAAAGAACTAGAGATAAAAGAAACAAAATATATTTTTTTTAAAAATGACTTTTATTTTCAATGGATCCCCTACCCAATTTATTTAGTGAAGAGGTGAAAAAAAAACTTGATAAATGTTTGGAAATTACAGGTAAGTGAGCAATGCCAAGACATCTTTCCTGGTGTGAACTTGATTTTCTAATTTTACTAGCTTCTGGTCACCATAGAGTTTTTTTTTCTCTGTGGATGAATAACAGGAACTCTCTGGGAAAATATCATAGAGAAATTCCAGTAGTCCACTTCATGTCTTATTATTGAACAATTAAGAGAGACTTGAAGAGTAGTAGCATATTATAATAAAAGGACATATATTTGTATGAAGGAGGAATATGGCAGTTCATTTAGGGTTTGTGCATAATATCCATACATAAGAAACAAAAAAATTCATAAATTTATAGGGTTCAAACATTTTAATTTGGTGTTGAGAAATATAATAAGAGAACATTACTTAGTTTAAAAAAAGAATGACATTTCACATCATTTAAAGGTCTATGTTTATAAAGCCACTTCTACAATTCTAGCTGACACAAGTGAAGAAACACTAGTGATTTTAGGTACTTACATGATTGACAGGTATCATAGATCTTTAACTAGAAAAGGACTTTCAAGGCCATCTTAGTCTAACACTCCCATTTAATAATAAGGAAATAGGCATAGGGAGGTGAGTGAGTTGTCAAAGGTCAAATAAATATAAATATCAGTGGTAGGATTTGAATCCAGATCCTTTGACTCCATTGCTTTTTCTACTCTACCACATCACATAGACTGGGTACCTGAAATCTGTGGCACATATACCAAGGGTGGGACAGAAGATGATTTTCCATGCTCTGTTTGCAATTGCTACCACTAAGAGCTAAAATGGTAAAGCTGGTAACATTTGTCCATAATGCTTTATCTCCCAATTAACATACAGCATTCTTTCTTCAGTGAAGAAGACCATTGGGCCAGGATACTCCCCAGCAAGTCAATCTCTGGGAATGTAGCTACTCCAATACTTAACCCTCTCCCTAGACAACCTTCTTTCCTGAGTTCAGTGCTTCCATTTAAAACTAGTCTATCTGGAATTTTTTGTCATAGCAAAGACTTGGCAAGAAAGTGGGTGCCCATCAACTGGAAAATGACCTAATAAAAGTGATATGTGAAGATAATGGAATAATATTTCATTATAAGAAATGATGCATATCCAACATTCAGAAAATTTGGGAAGATGTGAACTGATGCAAAATGATATGGGCAGAACTAATAGAAAAAAACAAAAAGCAACTACGTAAATGAAGTAGAAAAGTTTCAAAAGATTTTGAATCAAAGCAGTGAATAATCACAATTTTAAAACAATGATGTGGATACGCTTCTTTCCCACTTTGTGACACAGAGATGATGGAATAGAGGAGGAAAGCAAGACATATTTCTAGACAGAGCCAATGTATTGATTTGTTTTATTTGACTATACATATCTGGTGATGAGAGACGTCTTCTTTTGGGAGGAAGACAATAATAGTGGGTAGTAATAAAAAATAAAAAAAATTAGAACTTCAATAAAGCTTTAAAATATAGAGAAGCAAATGAAGAAAAATTAAGAAGGGGAATAAACAGAGTGATTTGTTAAAAATTGTTATGTTTGATATATACTTAAAAATACAGGTAGCAGAAGTTCATAGTGTTACATGCAAATCTGAGCCTAAAAATTAATCTATGACTATTCTTTTTTATGGGCATCAGTCTTTCTGGGTCATAAGTGACCAGACCAATTAAATTTTAGAGAGGTCTTCTGAGGCTCCTTACCTTTCTGATGTTTTGCAATTCTGTAATTATTTCTTTGGATCCTGCAAAGAAGACTGATTTCTCATCTTTACATTGCTTAAGCCACATTTTACTTGTCATTGCAGCTCTGCAAAGAGTCCAAATGATCGGAACTTGGCAATGTCTAAAGAAGAACCATCAATTGATATACTAGAAGCAAATTCATGTAGCAAATCTACCAGAATAGCCTTCTCACATCCTGAGCAGGTTTTTTCCCCACCAGGGAAATAGGACTAGAATTTTTCCCAAAAAAACGACACCATTCCCGGCAGAAGAGAAGTCATTATGGTTTAATGCCTCCTTCTCACTCAGAATATAATGATATTCCAAATCTAAATTACTAGGAAAGTACTCAGAAGACCTTAGTCTGAGTGTGATCAGTCAAAGAGAGGAGACTCCATTAAACTAGGCATAATTGCAAAGCATCAGAAGGGTAAGGAGCCTCAGAAGACCTCAGAACCAAAAAAAGAAAAAAAAAAGAATTCTCAATGAAATACTAGGAAAGTGATCATACAGTCTTTGAAAACCTCAAATGAAGATGAACTTCTATGTCCAGAAGCAACCCATTAGAACTTGTTAGAGATAGTGGCAACAAGGTTGAATAACTAGGAAGCCAGTCTCAGAGTTGGGAAGAATGGGGATGACAGCAGGGAGAGAGACAGAGAAAGAGAAAGAAAGAAAGAAAGAAAGAAAGAAAGAAAGAAAGAAAGAAAGAAAGAAAGAAAGAAAGAAAGAAAGAAAGAAAGAAAGAAAGAAAGAAAGAAAGAAAGAAAGAAAGAAAGAAAGAAAGAAAGAAAGAAAGAAAGAAAGAAGAAAGAGAAGAAAGAAGAAAGAAAGAAAGAAAGAAAGAAAGAAAGAAAGAAAGAAAGAAAGAAAGAAAGAAAGAAAGAAGGAAGAAAAGAAAGAAAGAAAGAAAGGAAGGAAGGAAAGAAAGAAAAAGGAAGGAAGGAAGGAAGGGAGAGAGAGAAAGAAAGAAAGAAAGAAAGAAAGAGAAGAAAGAAAGAAAGAAAGAAAGAAAGAAAGAAAGAAGAAAAGGAAGAAAGAGAAGGAAGGAAGGAAGGAAGGAAGGAAGGAAGGAAGGAAGGAAGGAAGGAAGGAAGGAAGGAAGGGAGGGAGGGAGGGAGGGAGGAAGGGAGGAAGGAAGGGAAGAAGGAAAGGAGAGAGAAGAGAGATGAACAAGAGGGCAGAACAAAGAGAAGAGAGGAAGGCAGAGATCAGAGAAAGTGAGGAAGAAGAAGAAATTACCTTATAAAGTAAGTGTTAGAGATTTTATTATTTCTATTTGGCAAACGATGAAACAGAAGCTTAGAGAAGTTGAGGGATTTGCCTATTATCTCAAACTAACTTATAAGTACTAAAGGTAGGATTTGAACCTAGAAAGTATCTCCTTCCTCCAAACCAGGCTGAAGATGTAAATATAACTGATTGTTGGTCTAATAATAGTTCTGGCCAAGGCCAGTCTTACAGCTATGATGACTATTAATCATTAGCATTATGTTTTGTTTCTGACTTTGCTGGATTTCTGCATTAACCATCAGTGTAGCACTTCGCTTCACTTCCTAGTCTTTCTCTCATATTCGTTTTTACCAGACTTCCTTTCCAAGACCACATCAAGGGGATCACCAGGGCAATAAGGGGATAGCAAGGGTAATAAGGGAGATTACATAATTGTGAACTATTTCTCAAAGCAATAATTTTTAGCACTCGAAAGATCAGTCTTTATTTGATTGATTTCTCTAGGATAAACTGGAATTCTTATTCATTTACTTTTAGTCTTCTTAAATAGTTTACTATCCTTTATTTCTCCAAAGTCCTGCACCAATATCTCATCACAGACAGAAGTCCAGGCTCTTGAAGGCTGTGTCAGACAACTGAGTGTTCTACCAAGAATTTGGTATCAACCTGGAAACCCTTTGAATAAAATTTGAGTTGCTTCTGTTCAAGTACCAACCTACTTAATTTTGAAGAGGTTCATTTCAAAAAAGTTGGCCAATACATATATTTTTTAGGACATGTGATCTTCAACTATGGTTCAAGACTACTTATTAAGGGATGGAGGTAAAGTATTCCATTTAGCCTTTGGAATTATGTTTCTTTTGATATGGTGATGTATTTTTGAAATAATTAGGTAGAAATACCTAAAAATCGTACTTGTTTCCAATGACTTTATCTTCATACACATCAAACTCAATATCTAAAACATTATTGATGCCATTTGCAAAGTATTTATAAAGACACTTTTTTAAAAAAGTGAACAGTTGTTATCAGCTTCAACAGCAAACAATTATTTCCTCCAAGTCATTGTAATAAAAACTCTAGATCCCTGTCTGAAGGAGTTGTAGGATGTGAGATGAATAAAGATAATAAAAGTTATTATAGCTAAGATTTCATGCTTTTGAAAGACTATTTGGGCTAATGTCCAAAAATAAGAACAGTTATTAGCAAATTCATAAATTAGTGTCTATTTGAAGTTCTTTTCTAAAGGATAATTATATAATTAGCCTATCTAAGACCCTGAACATTTCAGAAAACTGTCACTACATTAAAAAAAATTGACTAACAGAAGCAGAGTAGTTGGATAGAAAATGTTGAGTTCATACATGTGAAATAGAAACTCATTTTCTCTTAATGATAGGTAGACTGTTCTAGGGAATTGACAGTTGAAGTGTACACATGATAGGTAAATTAACTTATTAATTATTGTTCCCAATTTGCAAGTAGGTCTTTAAAATAATTTGCATATAAATTACATAGTACATGTGTACTATGTAAAACACTAATGGGCATTCTGGCAATGAGGGAAAGTTAGATACCTTAAGATGATGGGATATCATGTCTGTCTGAATTAGTCACTATCACTTGCTGTTCATTGGTTGCCTCAAGGCTCTAAATGTTTAAATCATAAAATGTCCAGGAGAAAAAGAGATGACTTTTTCTAAGCATAGGAGACAGGACTAGCAAACATTTGAAAGCAGAGAGTGACCAGATAGGCAATATGATTAGTCACATGATTGGTGTAGAAGATCATATGCAGATGTACATATAACTATGATTATTATGAGGCTAAATGATGTCTTTTTTTTCAAACATAGCAGTTTGCTACTGATTTAAAAGGCTAATAAGAACTTTGGGGATGAATTTTGTCCCTCAATAAACTTATGTTTGCAATTTTATCCCTATGCAAAAGTAGGCTAATTCTTCAAACATACTTCTATAGCTTTGGTAGCTACTAGCAGGTGACACCTTAAATTAAAACTGTGATCTCCTTAGACTTGTCTACCTAAGATTCATACCATTAAAGAAGGATGGAAACAAGCATTTATTAAGTACCTACTATGTGCCAGACACAATGCCAAGTATTCTACAAATATTATTTCATTTGATCCTTGCAACAACTCTATGAGGTAGGTGTTGTCATTCTCTCTAGAAAGTGAGGTAGATAGAGGTTGTCATTTTTTCCTTTATTACACAGCCAGTAAATGACTGAGGCTGGATTTTAACTCAGTCCTTCTAGACTCCAGTATTCTATCCACTGTGCCATCTAGCTCCATGAACATATGCCAAACTGCCAATAACTTTTCTATGAAAATATCAACTCATTAATCTTCATATAACTGTCCAATTTTGATTCTTTGGTCCTTTGGACCACTACTTCTATAAGCTTTAACTGTGTCAAGAATAAATGTCGTGTCTACAAACAATCTAGATTTTGGAACTTTTGCTGATTAAATATGTTCTTTTCAGATACAACTCGTTGATTATATGGGAAATGAATTATTTGTTTGCTTATGCTTCCTTTGTATCTGAACTTACTGAAAGTTTTCTCTCTAATGTTAACAATGATTTCTTAATTGTCAAATCTATGGCTTTTTTCTCAAGTCTCTTTCTCCTTGAATTCTGTCACCTTTGATATTGTTAAGCACTGATACTCTCCTCTCTGTATTTTTGTGACTCTATTTTTCTACAATCCTTCTTCTACCTGTCTACTCTGTCCTTCTCAATGGTATTTGCATCCTACCACTCACTAAAATAGTGGGTGTTCCCCAAGACTCTATCTTTGGCTCATTTCTCTTCCCTCTTTACTTTCTAGAAGACATTTCAAACTGGATATCTCAGAGACATTTCAGGTCATATATGTCCAAACCAGAACTCTATATCTTTTCCAAAAATTTTCACATTCTTTTCAAAGGCACCGCCATCTTTCCGGGCACTTGGGTTCATAATCTTGGTGTTGTCCTCCACTCTTTTTTCTTATTCACTTTAACAGCTGCCAAATCTTATTGCTTCTACCTCCATAAAACCTCTCTCATCTAACTCTTCTCTCTATGCATACAGCTACCACCTGAATTCAGGCCATCATCACTCTTTCTCCATTCCCCAAATGCTAGTGCCCTACCTCAAGTTACCTTGTCATTATTTTCCTTATACTTAAATGTGTGTTTCCTGCATTAAAACTGAATGTGGGGATTGTTGCTTTCTTTGTGTTTTCATTTCCAGTCCAACACAGTATCTAAAACATAGTAGGCATGTCATAGATATTGGTGATTGACTGTATGAGTCGAGCTATGAAAACCCATTAGCTCCAAAAGAAAAATCTTTGCTGTTAGTTCAATTTGGTGATCCATAAGCTCTCCTGCTTCAGATGCAGAAAAAAAAAACACTTTTCAATCTCAATGCAAAAAAAAGTAATGCTTAGAAGTCAATGAGTTTAATAGAAATCTGCCAGAATCTTCTCCTGGGATTATAGGCTAACAGAGAGAACAGGATTAGTCAAAGTTCCAACACTAGCTATTTGACCCAAGGCAAAGTACTTGACCTCACAGTTCAATAAATTCAATGAAAAACAATGGTAATTAACAATATCTATTCCTTGAATAACTCAGAGAGTAGTCAGAAGGATTTTTAATTATGTCTATAAAAATTTGAGCTTTTCTAAAAAAGGTACTATCTCTATGTAGTATATGAAAATTATCCTTTCTACAACACACACACACACACACACAAGCCCACAGTATTGCCTAGTGTGTTCTTGAGGAGGAACCAACTTCTCTTCAAGAAGTTCACCAAATAGAAGGGGGAAGACATGGGCAGCTTTAACTAAGTGATTTAGTTGATAAAGTAAACATCAATGGACTATCCATGTTGAACACTGTACCCAAAGAATTAAACTTGAACATGCTTGAAGTTAACCATTGGCCCAACAGGGACTGAGGCTCTGGTTTATCTTATCTATGATTTCATTCATCCTTCTCCTCTTTGACAGCATGCAATGGTCTGTTAAGTTCTCACTCAGGGTCATGATAGGTGCTATGCAGGTTAGTTCTCCACTGAGGCTGCCTCTCCCATATCACCCAGGGGTGTTGTTTTGTGGCTTGAAAGGAAGCAAAATAGATGCTTCTAGTCTATTCTAGCCTGGCTCATCTCCAAAGAGACTTTAATTCCTTCCCAGTGGGGATACAGGAGGTTGGGTCCAGAAGCTGATCCACTCTGCTTACCTCAGAAAGCGGCATACCAGGCTAGAATTACATTTATCTGCTCCCATAAATATTGCTAAGCTAGAGATTGCAGTTTTCAGGTTCAAGCTAAACTTCTTATCACTGTTTGTTTCTTAATGTGGAAAGGAGGACCCTAAGATCTATAGCCAAGGTTTGACTTCTTTCCAACAAATGTCACTTCCACAATGAACACACACTTAGAAAACAGCAAAGAAACCTATCTAAGTTGATAGAAAAACAGAAATCAGCAAAAGTAGAATACTATATACCAGACAACAATAAGTGAAGGAGCTCTCCCATTGGGAGGGAAGTAACTCAGCTCAACCATAAGAGAGTCCTAGATCTTACTCAAGGGGAAATTTCCTGAATTCTCTAGTGTAGCAGGTTGAGGATAGGGACATCATGGAGACTGCCACATGTTTTCATGTTGACTTCTTCCCAGAATCTTATTCTGTCTTTAGCAATCTGAAGCGGGGTTAGCATTGTGTATCTTCTCACAAAAAGTTGGAAGCCATTTTTTAAAGAAAAAGGAGGGAAAAAACCCCAAACCAACCAATATACTGAAAAATTCTGAAATTATTTGTCATATTGCACTCTGCAAAAGTCCCAACTCTGCAAAAGAAGAGGTTTCTTCCCTACCCCTTTGCTGGGGTCCATTCTTGTTTGTCCATTATAATTTCACAACATTCACTTTCAACTGTTTTATTCCTGTTCTTTCCATTTACATTATTGCAGCTATTGTTTCATTGACTGCTTACTTTGCTCTGCATTGGTTCATGTAAGCCTTTCATACTTTCCTATATTCATAATTTTTGAATATTCATCATTTCTTGCTGCACAGTGGTGTTCTATTGCATTCATGCACTACCTTGTTTTTTTAGCCATTCTCCAACTGATATATAACTATTTTGCTACCAATTCTTTGCCACGAAAAAGGATGCTATAAGTGTATTTGGGGACTTTCTTCTTATCAAAGACCTCCTTTGTGTATATATCTAGTAGGAGAATCTTTGGGTCAAGGGGTGTGGACATTTTAGTCATGTTATTTACCTAATTCCAAACTGCTTTCCAAAGTGGTTGTACAGGCTCAAAGCTCTACTAACAATGAACTAAAGTGGTGCTCAAACTGTGGGTCATGACCATATGGGGTCATGAAAAATCAGGCAAAAGTAAAAGTTTGCTGAATGCCAAGAGACCAAAAATTAATTAAAAATCAAGCTCAGAATTAATGTGAGGTGCTTCTGGCTGCTCTTGCCCATACCGCATCATGCAACTTCACTGCAGCCTTGGTTTTGAACACACAGCATGAGAACCTTACCCTGCCCATGCTCTCAGGCCATGCAATGTCAAGAAACATTGCCAAAACATGAAAAGGGGTCAGGAGTGGAAAAAGTTTAAAAAGCCTTGCAGCTTTTCACCCAGCAATATCACTTCTAGGACTGTATCCCAAGGAAATCATAAAAATGGTAAAAGGTCCCCCATATACAAAAATATTTATAATAGCTCTTTTTGTGGGGGCCAAGAACTGGAAATTGAGGGGATGGCTGAACAAGTTGTGGTGTGTGAATGTAGTGGAATGCTGTTGTGCTATAGGAAATGATGAACAGGAAGACTTCAGAGAGGCCTGGAAGGACTTATATGAACTGATGCTGAGTGAAAGGAACAGAACCAGGAGATCATTGTACACAGTAACAAGCACAGTGTGCGAGGAATTTTTCTGGTAGATTTAGCCCTTCACATCAATGCAAGGACCTAAAACATTCCCAAACAACTCGAGGCAAAATGCCATCCACATTCAGAGAAAGAACTATGGAATTAGAACAGAATGAAGCAGAACATTTTCTCTTGTGTAATGTTTTGTTTTGTTTGAGTTTTTCTCATGGTTTCTCCCATGCATTTTAATTCTTCTCAGCAACATGACTAATGTGAAAATCTGTTTAATAAGAATGCATAGGTAGAACCCATATAAGACAGCATGCCATCTCAGGGAGGGAGGGGGAAGGGAGAGGAAGAAAATCTAAGACTTATGGAAGTGATTGTAGAAAACTGAAAAAAATAAATTAAATTTAAAAAAAGTTGGAAGCCAGAAGCACCCAAAGTAACTGCAGAGACTAAACAGACTTCCAGAGACCAAAAGGAGCAAACCTCTCTAAGAGAACTCTCTGGCTCTTGCCAACTCCACACAGCCCCTCACACAGGCTTAGATCATTAGTCTACACCAGTGAGGAGAGAGTCCCATTCCTATGGGTTTTGTGACCCAAGTTATACTTCAAAAAAATGAGATTCTTGCCTCATAGGTAGTTTTTGCTCAAATGTTGGTTGAAAGTGGATAATTTTTTAGATAATAAAGATATGATATAAGAAACTAGCTATTCATCCTCATTTTTTCCATAGACTCCTCCTACATAAATTTGGGCTTTTAATTTCCAAGGGACATTTTTTTCATATAAATCATGGAATGGTATTAAGTATGTTGATTATTTAAAACACTCACTAAATATGCATTGGAACCAATTGACTATTAAACGTACTCTAAAACGTACACACACGCACACGCACACACACACACACACACACACACACACATTTCTCCAAGAACAATGACGACTAGAGGCACAAATGAAGAGCCAGAGCGCCTCTCGGGATCCTTTTCTAGATGTTTTATGAAGATGGGCTTGTATTTACATGTTCATTGTTGTCCAGTCATTTCAATAATGTCTGGCTCTTCATGACGTTATCTGTTGTTTTCTTGGCAAAGACATTAGATCAGTTTGCGATTTCCTTCTCCAGTTCATTTTACAGATGGGGAAACTGAGGCAAATAGGATTAAATGACTTCCCCAGAGTCAGATAGCTAGTAAGTGTCTGAGGCCGGATTTGAACTCATGAAGATGCTTTTTCCTGATTCTAAGTCCAGTGCTTTATCCACTGCACCACCTAGCTTCTCCGTATGTACGTGCCTCAGTTAAAAATAGATTGTTTCTTCCTGTCTTATAACCACCATTGCCTCCATAACCCCTAGGAATCTAGAATTATTGATTCCCTATTGGACAGCTCCATTGGCAGCAGGGAGAGCATGGGACTAGTAGTCAGAAGATAAAGGTTCTAGATTAAAATCTGCCATGAAGTAGGCATTTGATGAGTCAGTGTCTCTCCAGGTCTCACGTGATCATAAAACTTAAAGATGGAAGAAACCTTAAGCATTCTTTAGTCAAATTCTTTTATCTTCATGATGTGGCAATTGTTGCACAGAGATTTTGACTTGTGCAAATAGTTTCCTCAGGGAGATGAGGGGCTCAAACTATGAAGATGTTCTCCAAGGTCTTTTCCAGGTATAAATCTCTTGAATGAATGGGATCCTGTAGGCCAAGTTGTCTCCATTTTATGAAGTCAGTTGGTTGTCACAACTAATATAGAACCGAAATAAGAGTTAATAAACAAGTCAGTTAAATGGCGGGGGGTGGGGGGGAAGTGGGAAAGAGAACTTAAGTGCCTTATAGGTGAAAGTCATGCTGATAAGTAAACATGGGGGAGACCAAGCTGAAATAAGACAGATATTCTGAGAGTGAGTTTATAATCTAATAGGGAGAATGGAGGACATGCTCACTGATAATGTTGATACAAGGCAAAATGTGATAAGTTTAAAAAGAGAGAGAGGTCTGGGAAGAAATATATTATGAGAAAGTTGGGAAGGGAAAGATCATTTCAGCAGAGATAGTAGGGAAAAGGAAAAAAGGGGATTGTTCAGGGTGAAGCAAGGGAAATGTTTTAGTAGGATGAATTGGGAAGGAGAAGGATTTCATTCCAGATATGGATTATGTTGTGTTTGTCCTTCGTTCTTGAAGAGGAGCATGACATCAAGATGATGACATGACTTGCAGTTGACTTCAATTGAAGGAGGGAGGGCTGCGCAAGGTCATCAACCTCACTTTCTTCTCCTGAGCCATCTGGGTCCAGTGGCCTCATATTTGTCAGGATGACTGAAAGTGGCCCAGGACGCAATGTGCAGCTGCGACACTTTCAGGCTAGGGTCCTATAGCATTCTCCCCAGATATGGGTAATATGTAAGCAAAGGCAAAGAGGCACAAGGTGAAGATTAAGAACAGGGGTTTGTGAGTGATCTGGCTTGATTAGAAGATTTGTTAGGGGCCAAGCTCTGGACCAGCTCCCTGGGGGGTGGAGCCAGCTCCCCAAGGCCAGTCCAGCTGCTCGGGGCTAATCCCCGGCCTTCACTTGGCTACTAAGCCAGGCAGCCTCGCCCCATATTCCAGGCAGTAATCTCTCCGGGGTCTTCGCCCAATATTCCAGGCGATACTCTAACACAGGGCCCAATTCCTTACCCCAGACTTCACTTGGGAACCCTTCTTCCAGGTCTTCGGACGTCTCCGGTCCCTGCCATGCGACCGTATGGCCTAGCTGCACGACAGGGCTATCCCCTCCTCCACGGAGGGAATACAACGACTACACACGCACCCGAGGATGTCAGTGCTCTTCACTTTATTGATGGCGTCCTCTACATCTCTTTCTTGGTTACATCTCTCTCCCCAATCCCTCCCCAACAGCTCCTTATATCCCCAGACAGAGCCCCACCCATGTTCCTCCCTAAGGGCAGAGCCAGCTCCCTGAGGGCAGAGCCAGCTCCCTGGGGGCAGAGCCAGCTCCCCAAGGCCGGTCCAGAGCTTGGCCCCTAACATCTCCCCCTTTTTGTTTAAACAGGAGTAGTATCATAAGGGGTAGGGAGTTTGGGGGAGGACAGGAGGGTACGCAAATCTGCTTTGGCTTCTAGTGTTGCCTGTCTTATCATTGCGCAAAGGCATCTAATGCAACATGTGAGAAGGAGGCAAAGGAACCAGCTCCCCAAGGCCGGTCCAGAGGTGGCCCCTAACAAAGATTCTTTTAATTTTTTTCTTTTGATATGGCTTTATTTTTCCAAGTTATTTCTTCCCATAGTTTGCAAGGACCCTGAATTAATCCATCTATTGACCTTACAGATCAACCCTAGGTAGAAGAATCCTTAGCCCAAACACAATGGTGCTCATTTAAACAGAATAAATTAGGTAGGAATCCCAAACCACACCTTGGAACTGTGTCTTGCCTCTTTGTGAGAGTCCCAGAAAGACGTACTGGGAAACCCAAGGACCTCGGGAAGGGAGGGTTCATTTTGCTCCCAGGGAAACGTTTGTAAAGGGGTTAAAGGAGGGATTCAGAAGTCTGATAGGAAACATGGCAGCTCTTCCCATCTCACTGCTCCCTCCAAATCCTCTGGAAGACTCTTTAAAACTAGGCAACCTTGGGAAAATGAAGTTACTACTTCACCAGTACTTAGCAAAGTGGCTGGCGCATAGTAGCTATTTAATTAATGTTTATTGCCTTTATTTGCTGACTGCCTTCACTGAGTAAAGGCATCTGTTAACCCTTTCAATGTGGGCATATTCTCCACAACCCACCTATGTCTTCTCCTACTATATAACTCTTACTCATGTCCTGCCATACACTATGTTCTATGAGGGGTCCTTCACTGGGAACCTTCCTCAAGATATCGTAACTTTACATTACTATGACATCTATTTTCCATTTTTCTCTTTGAATGGACAGACCACTTCCTTTTCAAGCTACACATGTCACTGATGAAATCTATTATGCCATTTCTTAGTCACCATTCATCTCTGTTAATAATGTGAAAAGCACATTTAAACCTACAACATAATATAGTGGGAAAAGCTCTCCATTTGATATCAGAGATCTTGAGTTTGAATCCTGCCTCTGTTTCTTCCCTGACACCTTTTATTTCTAGTTTTTTGTCTCTGTTAATGACTTCCTATTTATCCTGTATGAAGTTTATTTTGTATATATTTGTTTGCATATGGTCTCCCCTAGTAGACCTCTGCTCCCTGAGGGCAGAGAATGTCTTTTGCCTCTTTTGGCATTCCCAGAGCTTAGCACATCACCTGATACGTAGTAGGTGCTAAATAAATGTATATTGCTTGCTTGACTGATTGATTGTATAGCTGGAAGAATTTATTTCATCTCTCTGGGTCTTTCCTCTGCAAAGTGAGGAGTTTGAACTATACCAGAGGTGTCAAACTTGTTGGCCCAAACCAGACTAGCATGCTAATTTGGAAATATTTAACAAAATAAATAAAAATACAACAAAACACAGTTAGTATTCATCTGTGGTTTTCAAAGTCAATATTTGCCCTGCAGGAATCCATGCTTATCTGAGTTTGATACCACTGTACTAGATGATCCAGACTTGCTTTCAGCTCTGAATCATAAGTCCATTGCCTTTTGGGTGACCTGCTATTTTGATCCTTCATATATTGTACTATTCATGATTCATAGCCATATAGTATCATTAGAACAATGATGATGTAAAAAAAAATATGGATAGTTGTTTCAAGGAGAAATTTGGCATCATTAAAACCACTCCACAATTTCCAAAATGCAAACTCTCCCTTTTCCCCCTAATAAAGTCTAGGCCCACTTCATCATCCATTTCCAGTGTCCATTCAAGATATATGTTTTGATGGACTAGATCCATGGACTGTCACTATCAATGTGAGTCAATATCTGAACAATCAGTGTTTTTCATTCATATGATTTTCCTGTGTAGATTGTTAGGCTTAAGTTTCTTGCATGTGTGTGTGTGTGTGTCTGTGTCTGTGTATGTGTGTGTGTGTGTGTGTATTTTAGTGTAAAACTAATATTGGAAGTTCTTCAGTGTTTGGAAGATTGATATAATTAGCACAGGGTCACACATAAATCAGTGTCTAGAAGACCTTTATCACCTATAGGAATTCTTCTGTTTATGTTGGATAGCCTTGATTTTGGTGGCAAACACCTTTGGTATACGTACATATTTTTGTTTTATTCCTGGCTTGACATGATCCATTGAAGAAATTTTTGTTGTTGCATCTATCAAAGAATCATATCTGTTCTTAACATGTGCATGAGAGACAAATTTTTGGAAGAGATCTTTTGAAGGTCATATTTTGCTCTACCACATCAAATGGGTTTTATAGTCAAATAGTCTAATCCAAGCAACTAGGTGGGACAACAGATAAAACACTGGACTTTGAGTCAGGAGGATGAGTTCAAATTTGCTCTTAATATACTAGCTGTGTGATTTTGGGCAAATCACTTAACCCCTGTCTCAGTTTCCTAATCTGTAAAATGGAGGTAATAAGAGCACCTATTTCCAGGGCTATTATGAGGATAAAATGAAATAATATTTGAAAATTATTTTGCAAATCTTAAAGTACTATATAACTGCTAGCTATTATTAAGTATTAAATTAAACCTTTGATTTTGTATTCTTTGTACCTTTCAGTCAATTGTTTAACTGTAAAAATGTAGTCTTCTAGAGATTATTATTTTTGAGAACATGTTCACTCTCTTCTCTTATTTATCTTCATTGAGGATGCCCTCAATATTTTTGTGGGTTCTCTTCATGATGATTACATATAGAATGTAAAGGAGTTTTATGAGTTCATAGTTATTGACACCCTCTTGATCTCTTTTTCTAAGTTCATACAAGTTTTCCCAGATTTCTCTGAAACTATGCCATTTATCATTTCTTATGGGAACGTAGGTGAAACTAAAAAGCATTTGTTATGTATCTATTATGCACCAAGAACCATGTTAAATGCAAGGGAGACAAAGAAAAGGATACCCCCAAAAATGCCCCTACTCTCAAGGAGCTCATGGTTATTCATTGATGATAATTTGCTCAACCATTCACCGAATATATGGGCATCCCCTTAGTTTCCAATTTGGGGTTATTGCAAAAAGAGCTGCTATAATCTTTTTGTACTATGGGTCCTTTTTTTAATTTCTTGGATCACTTTGAGGCATATGTATAATAACTGTAAGTCTGGGTCAAAAGATATTCTCAGTTTAGTGACTTTGGGGCATAGTTCCAAATTGCTTTCCAGAACTGGCTTACTGTTCTCATGTTTAGTTAGGCTGAACTTAAGCCAACAGTGTATGTACACTGGGTGCCCAGATTTTACCCAAAACCTTCCAGTACAAAGGAATGTGCCAGAGTTAACACCACCACTGGCATAGCCTTTGGGAATTCAGGGTGACCTCTACACCATGATGAGTTATCAGAGTCAGACATTTGTGGAGGTATCATATTAAAAATTCTTTAAATAGCAACTTTGATAAAGGTTGTGGATAGGAATTTCATATCTTAGATATTGAAAAAGCAGAGAAATGGTCCATTTGAAAATACACTGAGACAAGCGAAATTCAGAGCTCTCTTTGAAAGATGCCTGAAATTTCTTTGGCCAAGGCCTGAATAACAAAACAAAAAAGTTAATGAATTTGCTTCTGCCAGACAAATGGAGTATTTCCTTACCTCTTCTTCCTCTGGTCTTTTTCTCTGTCTAAACAAGGTATTTTCATCTTTCAAAGCCCATCCCATATTCACTTTCTTTTATGAAACTCTCCCCAATCACTCATTTGAATTAACTGATATCTCCTTCCTGTGGCAAGAGCATATATTTTCTGGACTCCTCATCACTTATTTATACATGCTTGAATTGCTACTTAACTGTTTCAATCAGGTATTTTTCTCACCCTCCTCCCAATAGGATTGTAATCATGTGCACAGATATATGTAGTTATGGTTTATAAATCTCTTTGCTGACAACAACCCTGTAGGTAAGTGGCACAGACACTATTTTCCCCATTTTAACAACAGGATAACTGAGATTCAGAAACAGTCTATGATTTGCCAAAAATCACATAGCTATCAAATCTTAAAGATAAGGCTCAAACTCAGATCTTACTCTAAAATTGATGTCCTTTCTTCTAGATGATGCTCAGTTCAAGGATCATATCCTAGCCTAACTACTTCTATATACATATTCTATATCCAAAGATTAGCACAATACCTGGTACAGTAGGCATTTAATACCTATTGATCAATTGATCTCCTCCAATGTCTATGACAATGCTATCTATCTAGTATGCCCTATTTGTTGAGGTTCAACTGTACAGGTTCAACTGAACAAATTCAACCAATTCAACAACATTAAAGTACCTTAGAGGTCAAGTCCAATCCCCTTACTTAACAAATGAGAAGTTGCCTACTGTGTAAGACACTCTGATAGGCAATGGAGTCATAACAACAGATATAACACTATCCAACGGTGTGCAGAAGCCAGTTCAAATCAGCTTGGGGGAGCCAATTGTTAAATTTCAGCGTGAACATTTACACCTCAGAAATCAGGAAGCATTACAAATTGAAGCTTGGATTACTGCATTGCTGATTTTTCAATGGTGTATTATTATTGTGCGGTCATTTTTCTGTTATGTCCAACTCTTCAAGACCCCTTTAGGGTTTTCTTGGCTAAGATACTGGAGTGATTTGCCATTTCCTTCTCCAGCTCATTTTACAGATGAGAAACTAAGGCCAACAGGGTTGAATGACTTGCCCAGGATTAGACAGCTCATTAATAGCATAGATTAAACTTTAAAACATGTGGTGGTCACATCCCCTCAGCTGATTGTTAAATATTTACTAGCATACCCCTAAAACTGTCCCTGACCAAAGGGAGCATATGAAGAAGATGTAATAAATAAGGTGAGATCTCAAATACCTTAGAAAACTTTCAGGAAGGAAAGAATACTTTTAACGGGAGGTTAAAGGAGGAGTTGTGTCTGAGAACGCATGAGAATTCCGGGGTGGGAAGGAGTAGCTTGAACCAATATGAAGAGACTAGAAATGGAACATCTAGTTCAGAGAAGTACTAGAAGTGCTGTTTCTAGAAGAGAGAGTCTGTGAAGGGCAGTAATGTGAAATAAGTCAGGAAACAAAGATTGGAGCCAAACTATGGAGGGCTTGAAGTGCCAAGTTGAGGGGTTCTCATTTTCTCCTACAGGCAGTAAGGGGTTACCATAGTTTCTATTTTTGTTTTTGTTTTTGAGTGTGGGAGTGACAAGGCAAGAACTGTGCCTTAGGGAAAAATTGAAAGTGGTATGAAGGACAGGTTGAAAAAGGGAAGGAACTAGCTTGGGGGGAAACAGTTGTCTGTTAACTACAACAGTCTAAGTAAGCGGTGATGAGGGCCTTGGAATTTTAACTATGTGAGTGGAGAGAAGACAAAGGATGAGAGGAATGTTATTAAGGTAGAATCCATAGCGCCATGGTATTGGACTATAAATTGATGAAGAAATGAACTTTCACTGTATACTCTAATAATATCTCACAACAGTCTACTATTCCGACTTTATCGAGCAAACCAAAATGCATGCACTCTCTCCTTCGTTAACGACAGTTGTTGACCCACATTTACCAGTTTCATCCCCAGAGCTCTTTATCGTCCCAAACTCCTCCTATATAATTTAGAAATAAACCCTAGACCTACAGTGAGTACCCACATACATGGATTCCCTTTAAAAAAAAAAATCTTCAAGAATGACCACTGTACAGAGAATAATGCGGTAGGAGAGATTCAGCTACAAATAATTTAGAGAAGGCTGGAGAATAGAGCTACACATATTGTAGCCCCCTGCATAGAATCTAGCGTAAATCTGCAGGAAACCAGGGGCACGGAATTCTGCCAATGTTTTATGGAATTCCGATACCCTTCTGTTGTTGGATTCTAAACCTAAAGTCTGACTCTCCCTAGTCCACCTTCCCCCAAGACCACATCTCTTCATTTTGCACTTTGTTTTGCAACTGATCTTAACTCCTGTTTCTCATCCAGTCACTATTGTCTTCTGCCTTTGGCCCTTCAATTTAGCACCCTGTATCCCTAACAACCAGCTCTGGTTTTTGCAGACCAATCCGATGCTTCTGGACTTTCCTGAATAAGAAACTTTCAGCCTCCTCCTTTCTTCATCCCCTGCCCTGGAAGACTTCAGCCTTTCCATGGAAAACTCAGTCTCAACCTATGGCAGGTCCTATCTGTGTCCATACCATATGACAGAGTTGGTTTTCTCACTCTCCTTCAAGGAATTTGCACAACTTAATTTGATGACTAACCTACAAATAATTTGAATTATGAATATACTTTTAAATAGCAGAACACAAATCTTTGCTCCCTTGCTGTCTCCTGCCCACTTAGGCTCCATCCTACCCTTACAAAAACACACACACACACATACATGCACACACACAAACACACACACACGCACCTTCAGATCCATACTCCATTCAGCAATTGTAGTTTTAATTTTTTTATGTTATTTTAAACAGCCTTTGGTGCAAACAGTTTCAGTTACTTTGATTCTCTCATTATGAAGTTCTGATTATATAGGCCCTCACTTTAGAACATATAATATATGGGGATTTTTACAGATGTTATAATATAAACACACACAAACACACATGCACATACAATTACTAAGTTAGAGGCTTCTGTTGTTGTTTTAAGTGGGAAGCTAATTCTAGACTAAAACCAAGTCCTCCTATTATTTTAATTCAACCTAATTTAATGTCCCAGACTGGGTCTCTTTTGACTTTTATTCATTTCCTAATTTAAGGATGCTGTTATGTGGAAGGGGATTGAATCCTCAAAAATGGGTAATATAGGTAACAAATAGAGAAGTTCTCTCCTGCTCCCCCAAAAAAACAATAACCTACATTTAATGGCAAGAAATCACCAGCAAATTCCATTATGTTTGTGGGCTTGACATGCAGTGCTTATTAAATGTAGGAACAAAGCCACTTTATACATCATAATGTTCGCATTACAAATTCACTGCTCATAATGGTGCTGCAAGTGTGTGTGCGATTTTTCTGAACTTATGAAATATATTTCTGACACCTCAGGTATTGATGTATGCACGCATGATATTGTCCCAGTGCAGTAAGGGAGACTTAACTGATGTCTGCAAGATTTGATTTATTACAAGTAAATATGATTGCCTTCATAATCTGATTTTATTATGTTCGGGGCTCTCGCAGGTAAACTTTTAGTAGAAGGAAGAAGGCCAATTTTATTAAACCAGTCTGTTCCTGCAAACCAAATAGTTGCTTGGGGTGGGGGGTGGGGGTGGGGGGAAGAGGGAGAAGAAAGACTGATAGAGCAATGGTTTTGAAAGGGAAAAAAGATTACTTCTAACAATCCCAGTATCCTATCTTCTCATTCCTTGAACTATTTCAAATGTTCTTTTGCTATATTGAACTTGGTTTTCTTTTTAAAGAGCTACATTTAAAAGAAATGTAATTATCCAAGGAGGAGGTTACCACTTGCAACAGTTACAGAGATGGCAGAGCAGGGGGAAAGCACTGAAAATCCAGGCTTACTGTGCCAGAGTAATAAGAAATAGCCACATTTATGATTTATCTTAAACAATAGCAGCCACAAATCAACAGCAACAAATGGTTCAGGGGATCTCTAAAGGAAAGGACTGTCTTTTCTAACTTCTAGGGTTTTATTGATAACAGTAGTAGCACAAAGCTGACAGACAATATGTATCAGAAAGTCAGGGTCACAGCTTGAAGTCTCATCATAACAATAAAAGCTTCTAATCAGAATTAAAGTAGGCCATCCTACAAGACAAGCATTGTCTACAGGGACAGGAGATTGGTCCCTCATAGTCTGCTGTTGCCAGACTGCTGGTGAGTGACTCAGAGAGGGGGAGGATGGGAAAAAAATGACTCAACCAAAATATGTGAAGGTGTTCACAGTCCTCCAACAGTCCCCATGTACCTCAGGGGCGAGTAATATGTAGACAAACAAAAAGCTATAGAACTTGTCATTTTCTCTTTTATGCACCCCCCCACCTTTCCAGATGTTATATGACTACTTCTTTTATCCTTTAAAGCTGCCCTTTAGTTCATTTTAGTGGAATATGCACCATACTTGGAGTCAAAAGATTCTCATCCTGTCTTTGCCAATTACCAGCTAGGTGACTTTGGGCAAGTCCTTCAATCTCTCTGAATTTCAGTTTCATCATTTATAAGATCAGAATAAGAATTTTTGAAATATCCACTTCATAAGGCTATTGTGAGAAAAATGTCTCATGAACTTGCAAGAACTACGAAAATAAGGAGTATTTGTAGTGATATTCATTTTTACTTAATTTTACCTGGATAAATTATTTATAGAAGGGGCAAAAGCACACAATTTACCCTAAGGACCATACTCAGGCAGTCAATAGTCAGTCAACAAGCCTTTATGAAGAGCTTACTTTGTGCCCATGTGTACTTAGGGATGGCTCTACCTAGTGTTAACAAAAAAGGCATACCTCACACGTGTCGTCCTCTCCAGTCTCATTGTGAAATAACATTAATAGATTATTACCAAACCCCACCAAAATATCTTTAAATTCTACTGTAACTCTCTTATATTAATAACATTGTTCCTCTGGAACTAATCATCCCTGTAGCATTGTTTTTACTTAATGTATTTTTGTGAAACCACTTAATGGAGTTCAGAGAGGTATGTAGACCTATATCTATTTGTTTGGCCTCAAATTTTAAATTGTAGCAACCTCTTCCTATCTTTCTCTTGCACTCTATGCAGTGATGACTCTTTTACACTTTAAATGAATGTTTTGTACTCTATATCATATTTGAGTATTTCTTACAG
The DNA here is from genome assembly GCA_023548195.1 of Bettongia penicillata ogilbyi. Taxonomy (NCBI): domain Eukaryota; kingdom Metazoa; phylum Chordata; class Mammalia; order Diprotodontia; family Potoroidae; genus Bettongia; species Bettongia penicillata. The sequence goes on from JAJHZJ010000566.1 coordinate 1,422,832, forward strand.
CAGGAGATATCAGTTGGAGATCTCTTTCTTTCTCCTTCTGTAAACATATTGAGAATGCATAGATCAATGGTTTTTTCGAGCCTGCATATTTCAATGCCTGCACATGGTTAGAGTAAGGGGGATTGAAAAAATATGGGGAGAATTCTACTGGGTGAGGATATATACAAACTAGCCTGCATTATTTAGCCTAAAATGTTAATCTACAAAGTCAGGTCGTTAACAACCGATTAAGGACCAAAGGGAGAAATAAAAACAGTGACCATGCGGTGAAGAATTGGAAATTGAGGGGATGCCCATCAATTGGGGCATGGATGAACAATTTGTGGTATATGAATATAATAGAATACTATTGTTGTATAAGAAATGATGAGTAGGTGGATTTCAGAAAAACCTGGAAAGACATGAACTGATGCTCAGTGAAGTGAGCAGTACCAGGGGAACATTATACACAATAACAGCAAAATTGTGCAACTGACTAACTTTGATAGACAGCTCTTCTCAGTAGTACGAAAATCCAAGACGATTCCAAGAGACTCTTGGTAGAAAATGCTATCCATAACTAGAGAATGAATTGATGTATTCTGAATGCCTGTCGAAGCATACTATTTTCATTTTATTTTTTATAGTTTTTTCTTTTATTCTGTTCCTTCTTTTACAACAGGACTAACATGGAAATGTTTTACATGATTACACATGTATAACACATGTCAGATTGCTTATTGTCTTAGGTAGAAGCGAGAGAAAGGAGGGAAGGATAAAAATTTGGACCTCAAAATATTATAAAAAATTAATGTTAAAAATTGTCTTTACATGTTATTGGAAAAATAAAATACCATTGGGGAAAAAAAACAGGACCGTAACTATAGGATTATCAGTTTAGAGCTAGAGGCTAAAGTTCAACCAAAGGAATAATATTTATGGAGTCAGAAAACCTGGGATCAAAACCCATCTCTGACTTTTATTACCTGTATGATCTTGGGCAAGCACTTAGACTGTTGTAAAATGAGTTTCCTTCTCCAAGCAGAACAGAGGTAGGATGGAGTAGTGTGAAAATTAAACTTGTTTAATTGCTCCTATTTGCCCGTAACAATACTATTGAATCTTTAGTAAGGTAAGTTTCCCGATATATACTACTTCTCTGCCGTGGGAAGTAATACCAAAGGAACTGTAATTGTTTTTATCCTTCTGTTATCTAAAATTCCAATGTAGAGCAGCACTTTTGACAAAATATCTGACTGTTAGATCTATGTCTACATTTTTTTTTCTGGTAATGTTTTCTCTGCAGAGGCCTACTCCCAAACATGTTACTAATAAGTACACTGAATTATCAAATTCTGGAAGTTAACACTATAAAAATAAAGCAAACATTTAAAATAATGAAAGGTAAATAGATTTTCCCCTTGCTTAGAGGAAAAGGTTTTAGGTACCCATGAAGAAGCACTAGGGGAGAAAAAAGATACAGGATTACTGTCTTGGTAAATGCAAGATGAGAGAGACAGAAATAACACGTCTTCCATTCCAAAAGACTATAAGCCCAATAAGGCCAACAAACTTTACTCTGAGAGTCCTGGCCCCTTTCTTTTAACTGGTTGCCTCTTTCTGTACTTCTGCTATACTTCTTCTAACCTATTTGCTGCTCATCTGTGTTTTATGGAACACAAAATCGTGCATCTTCTATTGGCTGGACTTGGGTTCCAAGCTCCGTGCATCTTCTCCGGTTAGACAGAGTTGGATTCCTCTTCTAATCTGTCTCCCAGATTTACTGAATGGACTTCGAATGGTCATCTCAAGGCATAGCTTGTACAACTCTCACATTTGCTTCCCTTGCATTCAGTCAAGGGGCTCATTTGCATTTCATTTGCATACATAACAAGATCACTTGGCATGTCAGCATTTTTATAGTTAGGTTAAAACCCTTGTTATCTAGCTAGTTTTCTCTAATTAGGTTTGTGAAAGACCAGCTCCCTTACATGCAAAATGAGGGGGTGGTATAAAATGGCTTCTGGAATTCCTTCCAACTCCTGAGAGATATATATATGACCTTAGAGATGATCTAATCCCACCTCTTCAATATGTAAATGAGGAAAATGAATTCTAGAGAAAGGCATTGTTTTGTCTAAAGCACACAGGCGATAAGTAGTAGAACCGTTTCTATCTATGACTTCTGATTTTATATTCTATATTCTACTACATGTATTATTGCAGATGTAAATGATTTTTTTAACCATTCTTCTATGGCAAGAAACTGTATACAGTTATCCTTCCCACATCATGACTGTCACCATTGTGGTTTTGATATATTGTGGGTCAGCATAAGGAAATTAAATGGGAATTTGGGGGGAGCTTTATGGAAGTCGCAGACAACTTGTGAAGGCCAGCAGACAACACAGAAAAAGTTTAGTAACTCAGAAATGCATGAAATATATGTAAAAAATTGCATAATATGAACGTATTTTATCTTTTAGTACCATAATAGTTCAGACCTTCTCTGGTAAGAAGGGAGAGCCAAAAATTTACTCAGATTTTCTAGATCATGGTGGTGCTAACCTCTGCGATGTGAAAGGGATAACTGTATAGTCAACTTTATTCTATTGAGCTAGGTAAGAAGGGATATAACTATTACTTGAAGGCAGAAAATGACTTCACTTAAGCTATCATCATTTTTCAAACAGAATTAAAAAGAACAGTTTATACCTCCTCACAAAACTTTGCCTGATGAGTTCTTTGTAAATTATAATCGCCTATTAGGAGAAATCACTGTGCTTTGGAAATGTCTTTTGTCTTTTCTCATTGCTTGAGGATGCTAAGGAGGCAACAAGCAACCCTGAAAACTGCCTTAGAACCTCTGAACTGCATTGGCACTTTGGTTTCCCAGCATTTCCTATTAGCCCAGTCTTCATTCAAGCCTTTGTCATGGGAACTGAATGACAAGGCTGAAATGGGCCCAAGTCCCTAAACAGAAAATCTCCTTAGTAAAACTCATCACAGTCTCAAGCACATTTGGAATAGTTAACAACTCAAAAGGAGAATTAAAGCTCAGTAGTTTAACTAATGCAAGACAATCAACCTTGATTATTATAATACAGGCATACAGGCATGTATCAAGGCAACTTGCAAATCAAAAGGAGGGAGATTTTTGTCCCCCACAAAACCCAAACTAGGGAGAGTAGGCATGATGGCTCCCATATGACATTCCTAACACAGTTATTACCTAACCTATCTTCTGCCCTTCAAATACTCAGAAATGTCCCTTCCCCCAAGAAAGATTCTCTCGTGTAACTGGTCATGCTATTTCTGATCATGTATGTGTATGCCTGTGGCTGTCATTAATTATGAGCAGGCAGAGTTTACATGGCACAGAATCTGAGGATCACTGGGCAATTCTTACCCAAAAATAGCTATACTACCCTGATTTATTAATTTATTTATTAAGAACTGGATTCGTGCCATCTTCTCATTATACATTTTGTTCCATGTAGTTACAGGTATCTTCCCCATTAGATTGTGAGCTCCTTGAGGCCAGGGGATGTTTTTGCCTTTCTTTGTACCTCTAATGCTTATTAACACTATGCCCAGAACATAGTAATCAGTTAATAAATCTTCACTGACTGACAGCTGTCTAGGTCCCAAAAAAATAACAACTGTATCTTCCATAGTATTTTATGTATATTATCTCACTTGATCCTTGAAAAGTGGTACAAAAGGTTCAAATTTTATGGTTGAAGAAAACAGACTCAGGGAAGTTAAAGGAGTGACCCTAGGACAAGGACCTCTTAAATATCAAGAATCAGATCCAGACCCATTTTTCTCCTAGTTTCTTTAGACTTTTTTTACACCATGTAAGTTCAATGGACTTTACACTATGTAGTAATAATACACTGGAAAGAAACTTGACCCTCTGGTGCTTACTTTATATGTGACCTCAGCCAAATCACTCAGCAACCTTTGCCCTTGATATCTTCCTATACAAAATGAAGGAGTTAGACTACATGACCCCTCCGGTCCCCTCTGTGATCCTATGAAATACATATGTGTATAAATTGCCTCTCCAAATAGATTGTAAGTTTCTTGAGGACAGGAACTGCTTCAGTTTTGCTTTGTATGATCAGGGTCATGCATAGACCCTAGCATAGAGGAGGCACATTTAATCAATGTTTTTCGATTAGTTGGTTTTCTTTCTTTTGTATAAAATGCAAACACATCTAGTAAGGAGTAAACCTTAACATCTTTTCACAAAATACCTTGTAGGAATTCATTAATAATAATTGCAAAAGTAACAGTAATAATAAATCTTATATAGTACTTTAAAGTTTACAAAGAACTTTACAAATATCATCTCCTTTGATCCTTACGACAACCTGGGATGTGGGTGCTATTACTATGCCCATTATACAGATTAGGAATCTGAGTCAAACAGTCCTTGAGTAATATATTTCTGAGGCTGGATTTGATTCTACTTTCTCTACTGCATCACTTATAGTCACATAATCACACAATTTGAGAGTTGGAGGGAATCTTAGCCATCCTTATAATATACTAGATGAGTTGAAGCTGAAAGGAATGTCCTGTGGGAATGAGCCCTAAGAAATGTTCCCAAAGGGGTTGGAAGGACCAAGAAAGAATAAAGAGAAGTAGGCTAAAAGCTGTGGTGAGAAGTTGCTAAAGATGGACCTCCCCATTTTTCCTTAAGTCAGTCTTTGTTCTAAAGGATTCATAAAAGAATTAAAAGGCTCGTTTTTGAGAGCAACATTGCAATTCTGATCCCAGCTAATTCACCCAGGATTCCCTCTAACAAAAAATTGCTCCCCCTCCTCTCTCTTCCAAATAAGGGGAGGTATTATTGATCAACCAAAACCAGAAACTCCTCATAAATCAACAACCGTTGGAAAGAAAAAATGAGCCAGTGTTGAGTGTTGAATCAGGGACAAAACCACTAAGTTAAGAAAACTTGGATTCTTATTTTCTTGGGTGTGTGGTTTCTGCTTTGGGGGGCTTGAAGGGGCTTGGTTTTTTTAGTATAAAGAAATAAATTTTAAGTGACAACTAGAGAGGCCAATTATCAATGAATGGCTTATAAATCTACTTATTAAATTAATATGGTGTTAGATCAAGTTAGGAAGGAGTGAAAACCAGCCAGCAATAATTTTTTATATTTCTTCAACAATATTAATAACTAAGCAGCTATGTAAAACTAAAAGTGCATTTAGTGTGCAAACATATCACCCTAACATGGCATAAATATTATACTTGATGGTGAGTAATGTAATAGACTTATTATTTTCATTCAACAAGGGAATCTATATATAATCCATTCATAATTTATCTTACCTTGACCACCCCTTGGTTGTCTCTCTAATTAATGAGAATTAACATATTGTCCTGGAAATTCTGATAAACATTGTTGTAAGTTGATGCTACATGTCCATGTAGAAATACCATGTGCTATGTGTTATTTGTATACTAACTCTATTATCTAGACTCTGTGTAGTATAGACATCAGCAATGTATATTAACATATATTCATCCTTACTTTCCTTCAGCACATGGAGGAAATTGCTCCAACTAGGTAAGGCCATTGGTACTTTCTTCTGGGAAGTTGACATCCAAGAGGTATATTTCTTCCTCAGCATTGCTTACTTCTTCTACCACAGCTTTCACACAATGCTGTCACAGTCACTTAGGGTCCTCTGCTATTCCATACCATGCAGAGTGACTCCCCCAAACCCTCTCCCAACTCCAGAGTCTTTTGCCACAGTGATCTCTCAAGGTAATCTTGCCTCTACAACTTCCCTGAACAGAGAATGGGCCTTTCCTGACTCAACTGCACCTGTGGTAGCACCACTACATTGCCAGGTGCCTCATCCCTCATTGAACTGTACTCTTTATTAGCACTCCCCCAATCATCTACACTTTCTTCAGTCCTGCCATTGAAGTCCCTATCAGCCTTGCCCACCCCTAAATGGAGTCTCTTGTTACAACTCCTGCTGGGCTTCTGACACACTTCTAATATATCATGTTTGCAGTAAAGGGAGAGACACTTGCAGCAACCTCTTTCCCCAAATCTCCTCCTTCAACATACAGAGAGAGGTATTTTTATTGAACAGTGCTTCATTCTGTGGGTTTGAGGACCATGCATTCTGAAAAAAGGACACAGAGTATTTGGGGACATGGAACAAGAAGTAGCATTCTGTAGAGAGGATGGTTTTGCCACAGACTAGGTGCCCTAGTTGAGGTAGGTTTACTGACTTAATTAATTGAGGGTGGAGGTTGGCTAAGGAATGTAGCCTCCTCACAGTCTCAAGAATACCTAATCCCAAATCTGCCCAAAATTTAGCGTCAACCATCCTGTTATCTGACATTTATGCCCAGAGATGACTCTTCAGAAAATGAAGATGATAATTCACCCCAGTGTGAGAAGGCAGTCTTTCCCTTACTTCATCTCCTTTGCTGAGACACACAGCCAATAGCAACCTGGTTGGTCATGCTTCCTTCAAGCTAAAAATGTTATACTCCTGAATGAGGTTACATGGTTAGTGAGGGAGGGAAGGAGGAGAGGCGAGGGGAGAAAAGGACAATGTTCTTCTTCTATTCAAACTTAGGAAGGTTATTGCCTAGTGCTTTCCTGTTCTAAAATGAAAAAAATAGAGAATCACATACATTCCTAAGTTTATATTGACTCATATGACCGCAGAAGTATAAACTGATAAATATGCCTAATATAAAGTGGCAACAGAGTCTATCAACCAAGTTATGGAGGTTTTTTTGTTTTGTTTTACTATGATTATCAGTAATTCAGAGAAACTTACGTAGACTTATATGAAATAAACAAAACCAAGAAAACAATATACACAATAACCACAGGAATGTAAAGGCAGCAAAACTTTGACCAATGCAATGATCCGTTGTGACATCAGATTGCAGGAGGTGAAATATTTGTATGGTGCTCTAAGGATTGCAAAGAACTTTATGTGTTATCTCAGTTGATCCTCAGAATAACCATGGCAGATACTATTACTATCCTTATTTTTTCAGATGAATCTGAAGCTGAGAGGTTAAGTGACTTGGCCAGAGTCACAGAGCATGTACGTATCTCAGGGACAATTTGAGACATCTTCCTAATGGCAAGTCCAAAATCCTGTCCACCAGGATCTTAGATGTATATTATTCCTAAGACATGTATTCAGGCAGTTAGGTAGCTCGTGGATAGAGTGGCAGGTCTGGAGTCAGGTAGACTCCTCTTCCCAGTTAAAATAAGGCCCAGACACTTTCTAGCTGTGTGACCCTGAGCAACAACAAGATTTACACTATCATACGTAGTCCATATAATTATTTTGCTCAACTGGCCTTGTTTTAAGAAAGGGATCTATTGGAGAAAGAAGGATTTCTGGGAATGACAGTAATATCAAAAAGCATCAATAAAACATATGAATTTTATTTGAAAAAAAGCAATCATCTTTAAGCTATAAGTGCAACAAAAAACTTCTTAGAATTTTGCCAATATTAAAAACTATGTCTATGTGACAAAAGCCACCCTATGACATACTCTTCCAACTTAGATTTTAGCGAATTAAATTGGAAGACTCCCATATGAACTAAAGTAAAGCAGTGAACTGAGTCACTATTAGTGTTCGTATACATTATCATGCTCACACATTCATATCCGTAGGTGTTTCTTCTAAATCTATAAACATTGGTGTCCATGCAGATGACAGGGATAACAGGAGGTACAGCTAAGACCTGTGGAAAAGTCGGTAACGGTATAATTGTGTTATGTGGCAATGTGAGCTCCTTGGGAGTAGGGATTGTTTCATCCTTTGTACTTGTATACCTAGAATCTCACTGGTACTTAAACCTGGCACACAGTAGATACTTAACAAATACTTGCTAACGGATTGATTTGTTGCAGATAGCAAATTGATATATAGTAATGGAGGGAAAAGGCAGTGCATTTGTGTAAATTCATTCCTAGGCTTCTTGTTTGGCATCTTTTATAAGCAAAAGAAGGAGGGAAAACTAGGTTACAAAAGAAATAAATACTTAGGGAATGAAACAAAAGTGAATCATTTAGTTATTTCTTCTGTCTTTCTTGGCATGATCCTGGCTCCCAACAGGAGAGAATACCTGGGTGCTTGTTTGACTCAAGATGAAGTTTCATATGGTTTTCCATACTAGATCCCAGTAGGTCTTCTGCCAGAGCTAACTTTATAACAGATTGGTATTGGAGAGAAAAGTCTCTAGGACAATAAGCAAATTCTAACAACTACCCCAGAGTCATCAAGGGAGAGAAAAGTCAGCAAATTCACTCCTTGGCTCTAGAGCAATAACATGTCTAGGGTATGAGGTGTGGTTCTTTCCTCTGCCTTTGTTTCTTTCTCCATTAAACCCACGTTGGGCAACTCTAGATGTCTGACATTACCTTGGGCCCCCACTGACTAGTAGAATATATATTAGAACAAAAGCAAGAAGAAGCATGCTTTTCCCTGCTCTCTCCTTATTCTCCCCCCACCTCCATCAAATGGTTTTATTTAAAGACAATTTATGTTTAGCTACCTCGTTTGGAATCCTGCCTGGAGTATGCCACCTGCATACTAACTGCTTTGACTGATATTTATTAGGAAGAATCAATCCCAGAATTAGGTATTGGGAGGAATATAAATAACTCTGAGCCCAAGTACCATATTACAGGAGTCGCTTAACTTGTCATATTATAAAGGTGACAAAAACTGGAGATTACTTTGAGAGTGATGTTCAATAGAGTATCAGCAATAAAGACTATAGACTGCTAAGATGGAATGAATGCACACACACAAACACACACACACACACTACAAATACTGTAATTAGTCATGCTGTGGACCATGATATAAGCTTAAAAATAGAAATGAAATTTCTTTTTATAGTTTTCATCTTCAAGCAGAATGTTCATGTTGGTGTTGAAGAGCTGCTTAGATAGTTTAGCAAAAGAGTATACAATAAGTATATAGGGAACTGAGTCAAAGTTCTAAAAATAAAAGCCATTTTCCAATTGATAAGTGGTAAAAGGGTATAAACATGCAGTTTTCAGACAAAGCAATCAAATTTATCTATAGTCATGTGAAAAAACACCCTAAATCATTATTGATTAAATAAATTAAATTAGTTATATTAAATATAAATAAATTAATAATGCAAGTTAAAACAACTCTGAGGTACCACCTCACACCTATCGGATTAACTAATACAACAGAAAAGGAAAATGGCAAGCACTAGAGTGAGAGTGGAAAAATAGGTACAACATACACAGTCAGTAGAGCTGAGAAATGGTCCAACCATTTTGGAGAACAATCTCGAACTATGCCTAAAGGGCTGTGCATACCCTTTGACACGGCAATACTAGATCTGCATCCCAAAGAGATCATAGAAAAGAGAGAAGGATGTATTTGTATAAAAACATTTATAACAGCTCTTTTTGAGGTGGCCGAGAATTGGAAATTGGAGAAATGCCCATTAACTGGGGAATGACTCAATAAGTTGTGCTACATGACTGTGATGGTATACTATTGTGCTATAAGAAATGAAGAGCAGGACAGTTTCAGAAAAACCTGGGAAGACATAAGAATTAACACAAAATGAAATGAACAAAACCAGGAGAACATTTTACACAGTAACAGCATTATTGTAAAGATGACCCATCGTAAAAGACTTAGCTACTTTTATCAATACAATGATCCAAGACAGTTCCAAAGAGCTCATACTAAAAAATGATAGCCACCTCCAGAGAGAGAACTGATGAACTCTGAGTACAGATTAAAGTATAATGTCTTCATTTTCTTTATTTTTCTTGCTTTTCTTGCAAGATGACCACTATGAAAATGCGTTTTGAATGATTTCACATGTATAATTGACATAATTGTTGACTTCTCAATGAGCGAGAGGATAATGGAGGGAGAGAATTCAGGTCACAAAAGTTTTTTAAATGAATGTTAAAAATAAATAATTAATTTAAAGAGTTAAAAAGCATACACTAAGTACTTGATCTTGTTTTTCCTTCCTTTGCATCCTCAAAACTTACCACAAACGCTTTATATGTGCTTCTTGAGTTGACTTGGTTTGACCACAAGATTCAGAATTTTGCATTCTTTCTCTTGCTTTGAATAAGATCCTAGGAATTACACCTTACAGTGTTGGGTAGCCTTCTTTCTCACTTTACTTCTGGACAATCTTGAAGTACTTTTCTTCCCTATCTTTCCCTTCATCCCCTCTCCTGGATCAGGTCACATAGAAGCCAACAGACATGCTTGACTGTTCACATGGTTCATTTGAGAAGCAAGTCAACAACTCTATTTCTTCCACTGAAATGGATCATTACTAAGCCTTCTCATCTACTTATCTATCCAACCCCTGACTCCAGACTTTAAGCCTTGTCATTTGACCTACTAAGGTAACTTAAGGACCCCTAGGCCTTGCCATCAACCTTGCAGTAAAAACTTCAGTATTTCCAGGCCTTTCAATCCATCTTACAATTAAATTTTATTTAGGATCTGTTTCCTTAAATGAGTATGAGCTCAGTCAAAAACTACCTAGTTTTCATTCCATTTCATTTGTATCCCCAGGAATTGGTACAGAGTAAGTACTTAATAAATGCCTTTTCATTCATTTCTGCATTCCTTCTTTCTTTCACTGAGCTATTTTGATTGTACTCCTGTGATATTGACCATTCTTTTTCTGCCTCCTTCTCTGACTTTGCTTCCTCTATAAAACCTCTAAATAAATCTGTCCTCCAAGGCTCCAAAGTTCTGTCTTTGACATCTGACCTTGACTTCTCTCTCTAGGCTTCTTAATTTGCTCCTATGACTTTACCTTTGGAAACTCCAAACTCTATATCTCTAGTCTGGACAGTTTTTCTGAATTCTAATCTCTCATCTAATTAGAAAATAATGAGATAGTATAAGCTCTGTGAGGGTAAGGACCATGTGTTAACTACCTTTATATTTTCCCTAGTAACTAGCACAATACTCTGCAGATAATGGGTTCTCTGATTTAGAAAAACTAATTGAATTTTAGAACTGAAAGAGACCTTAGAAGCCATCTAATCCAAACTCCACCTAAATTATGAATTTATAGCATAACTGATATTCACCTTCATAGCCACTCACATCATTTTCCTATCATAGGTTTTATAAGATTTTATTCCTCTTTGGTCATGGGCGTACAGATTTTACCTTGATTTTAACTATCAACTATATATGAATGACCTCAAATTTTTATATCAAGTCTTATCCTACCCAGACCTGAATCTCTACCTGACTAACTAGACATGTTCATCTGGATTTCAAACTCATGTCCAAAATTGAATTTGCTATATCCCTCTTCACAAATCTATTTCTTCTTGTGATTTTTCTATTTTATTGTTCTGTCTTTCAGTCATAGGAGACTCTGTGACCCCACACACCATTAGCACACCAAGTCCTTCTATCCTCCCCTTTCTCCTAAAGTCGTCCAAGTTCATGTTCATTTCTTCCATGACACTATCTATCCATGTTACCTTCTTCCATGCCTTTCTCCTTTTACCAATACCAGAGTATTTTCCAATGAGTTCTGTCTTCTCATTATGTAGACAAAGTATTTAAACTTCAGCTTCGGTATTTTTTCCTTCCAATGAATAGTGTGAATTAATTTCTTTAAATGTTGGCTGATTTGATCCCTTTGACAGTCCAAGAGACTCTCAAAAGTCTTCCCCAGGATCACAATTTGAAAGCATCAATTTTGTAGTGCTCAGCTGTTCAACTCTTATGGTCACACATTACTACTGGAAAATTGACTATATGAACTTTTGTCAGCAAGGTGATGTCTCTGACTTTTAATATGCTATCCATTTGCCGTAGCTTTCCTTCCAAGGAGTAAGTGTCTTTTAATTTCATGACTGCAGTCACCTTCTGCAGTGATCTATGGGCCCAAGAATATAAAATCTGGCACTGCTTCCACTTCTCCCTTTCTTTGCCAGGAAGTGACGGGACCAGTTGATAAGATCTTAGTTTTTTTATATTAAATTTCAAGCCAGCTTCTACATTCTCCTCTTTCATTCTCATCAAGAGGCTTCTTAATTCTTCTTCCCTTTATGCCATCAGAGTAGTGTCATTTGCATAGAGACTGTTGATATTTCTCCCAGTGAATCTTAATTCCTATTTTTGATTCACCTATCCTGGCAATTCATATGATGTGCTCTGAATGTAAGTTAAATAAATAAAGTGACAATACACAGTCTTGTCTTCCTTTCCCAACATTAAATCAGTCAGTTGTTCAATGTTCAGTTCTAACTGTTGCTCCTTGACCCACATACAGGTTCCTCAACAGACAAGTAAGATGATTTGGTACACCCATCTTTTTGAGGACTTGCCACATTTTATCGTGATACACACAAAGACTTTACTGTAGTCAATGAAGCAGAAGATTTTGGGAGGGGGGGACTCCCTTGCTTTTTCTATGATCGAATGAATATTGCCAATCTGGCCTCTAGTTCCTCTGCCTCATTGTGAAAACTAGCCTCTCTTTTGCTAATTCTCAGTTCACATGTTGCTGAAGCCTAGCTTGCAGAATGTTAAACATAACCTTGCCGGTATATGAAATGAACATAATTGTTCCATAATTTGAACATTCATTGGCATTTCCCTTCTTTACAATCGGGACATAAACTGATCTTTTCCAGTCCAGTAGCCACTGTTGATTTTTCCAAATCTACTGGCATATTGAGTGTAGCACTTTAGTACAGCATCTTTTAGGATTTTAAATAGTTCAACTGGAATTCCATCACCTCCACTAGCCTTCTTACTAGCAATGCTTCAGGCTGACTTGACTTCATTCTCCAGTATGTCTGACTCCAGATCAGTAATCACACTATGGTAGCTATTAGTGATATTTTCCAGTATATTTTTAATTTCTTAACTTGTACTCAAAGCACCACAATTTTAGTAGTCGATCAGGTATGAAATAGAGTCATCTTTACCCTTTGCATCTCCCTCACTTCCTACATCTAACTATTGCTAATTCCTAAAGATCGTACCTCTTCTTCAGTCCTCTACATGTACTGCCCCAACCCTACTTCCATTTCCACTACAAACACCCTAGCTCAGGCTAATTAGCCCTTGTTAGAGTACTACAATAACATCCTCAGTGGTCTCTTGCCTTTAGTCTCTTCACTTTCCTATCCATTCTATAAATCACTGCCCAAACTTTGTAAAGAAATCTCTGATTATAACATCCTCCTTTCAAAAACCTTCAGTGTTATACTAAATTCCTCAGTTGCTGAAGAATTTAGTAAATTCAACAAGTGGTACTCTTCCCCTCACTTGAAATTCCATCTACTCTGTTTCTACCTGTTAAGACATTACCAAATCTCCAAGTTCTTTCTCCCAACTGCTACTGCTACATCATCCATAAAGGCAACATGGTAAAGTGGAAAGAGAATTGACTTTAGAGTCAGAGAATGTGGGTTCAAATTCTGTCTTAATAATTCCTAATAATACTCCTAGTAATATTCCTAAAATGTAGTTCTGACTACTATATCACTCTCCTCAAGAAACTCTGTCGAGAAGCTTGATGTCTCTAAGATAAAATGAAAATTTCTCTATTTTTCATTCAAAGCACTTCACGATCTAGTTTCCTTTTCTAGTCAGTGAATAATACTCTCATTTGTGCACTGCAGGTTACAACCAAGTTGTCCTGTTTCCTCTTCACTGTACCAGACATTCCATCTCCTGTCTCCATGCCTTTGTCTTTGCCATCCCTCATGCCTGGAATCCCCTTCCTTCTTATATGTACCTCTTTTAACCTCTACCTTCGAGATTCAGTTCAAGTGCCACTTCCTACGTAAAACCTAGCTTAATCCTTCCTCTCCCTCAACTGCTTCTAACTGTCCAATGCCCCAAATCACTTTTTATTTACTTTGACTATTTTTTTCATATTTTCTTATCTGTATACATGTTATCCTCCCCCCCCCCCCACTATAGAATATAAGCTTCTTGAAGAAAGGAACTGTTTATTTTTAGTCTTCATATCCCCTGCACCTGGAACAGTATCTGGCATATAGTATCCAATAAATTCCTGGTGAAGGAAGGGATGAACAAGTTTTTTGGGTCCTACTCATCTCTGTGTATTCTGTAGTCTGTCTAATAGGCAATAAGTAGATGTTTTGTTGAATTGCTTTGAACTGAAAAGCCAGTTCCAAAACAAGGTTCAGATGAAGTATACCATGGCAACAGTAGAAATTCCCTTTATAACTGGGTGGAAGGAATCCTTCTTTTCAGTTTCCATGCACTTAAATGAGGTTAGTGTGGGAGGGATGGTCAGTATGGCCTCAGATGGCAACATAGGGAATAGGAGTTGATTTCCTCCTGTCATTGACATTTAGGCCCAAACTGGGTTAAAAATAAAAAACCATAACTAATTGCTTGCTTACTTTCTCCAGACCATTTGTTTTCTATTTGGCAAAGCTAAAAATCTTTTTTACCCCACACGTTTGTAAACCTCAAAAGTTTAGGGAATTTAAAGAACATGATGCTCCTATGTGGTGTGGTGTGGTGTGGTATGGTGTATATATGTGTGTGTAAGAGAGAGAAAGGGATGTGTGTGTGTGCATATGTGTGTGTGTTAAGAGTTACAGGAGATAGAAGGGGGAAGGAGAGAGAAGGGGACAACATTTAAAACTCAAAATCTTTTCATTACACTGCATTTTTTATTATTTATTGTTTTGCTATTATTTTAATAATGCTTGAAATGAGAAAGAATGAGCGGTGAATTTAGCAATCTATTTTTCTCTACTTACTTCACAGAGTTCCTTTGGGTCAGTTATACTATCCACCTTTAGGTGACATGTAAGTATAAAGTAGTATTAAAGGTAATGAAGAGACATCAGAGCTATTCTAGCTAACACCAGCAACCCTGAGCAGGTTCAGCTCTTGTCCATCAAACGACCTTGCTCATCAACTTTTATGCTGTTTTTCCTCCTTCTCTTCCCCAGGGCCTTGGTTATTCAAAGGACTGATATTGTTTCTTTATAAACTAATGCTTTATGTGATCTCCTATTAGGCTTCCTTTGTCACTGTTACGTGCCTTGCAAAGAAGAAAATTTTTTGCTAAGAAAAAGATTTTTTTCCCATTCAACTAAAGAGTTCTTGTATTATCAGTGAGCTAGAGGTATTTGCAAGATGTATTGCTATCATGTTGGTAGAGTTATGCAGGGTTAGGCACATAGAATATTTTATCATTTTTTTTAAATCATCTTCCACTAAAGTCCTCTTCTACTCCTGCATTTTGATATACATTTGACTCTGCACTCTATGAAGATACTCCACTTGAATGTCAGCCTTCGTGGGTCTTACCAAGTTGGAATAGCACTTCCAATAGCACAAGTGCTATTGGTCTCAGTACTGAGGTACATGTCTTTTATTCAGAGACCAACCTAGTTAAGTTCAGAAAGGCTTAAAACTTGGGTGGCTACAGGATAATGAATATTTCATCCATAAAAATTCTCAAAAATTAGAGCATGGAGGACGTTGCAATCTATGTCAATATAATGACAATTACAGACACCAGCTATAAATTTTGTTTTAAGTTAAATATAATAAATTAGAAGACAAATGTCTAAAATAAAATTTATTTGATAGGAAATATGCATATATGTATTTGTATGTATATATAAACTACATGTATGTAATATACATGTAGTATTCCCTGAGAAATTATGGGCTACATATAGGTTTTTTTGAAGTCAGATTTGAACAGAGGAGGAAGGTGGTCTAAATTTAAACCAATGCAGTATAACCTATGGTGTATACAATTTCAAAAAAGCAGTTCTGATCACATATAGACCACATTCAATCTTAGATGCTTCTCCATAATTATTGCTTTAGCTCATGCTCCCATCCAGAAGCTCTGAAAAAAATATGAATTTTATTTATTAGTAACTCATTTGATATCCCTCAGTGATCTTATGAGTACAAGCTAGCAAGACATGGAACATACAAGTTTATCATCCAAAACAAAAAATCTAGAACAGATTCATTCCTAAGACCATAAATATCTTCATAAAGATCCTTAGAGAGAGAAACAACTACCTAACACATAGGACATGCAGAGCAAGAGACTGAGCGGGAAGTTATCTCCTATAACTAATGCAGCCCCTCTACCTCCTGTCTTAGCTATGGGGCAGGGGGAGCACCAATGAACCAATCAGAACTCACTATGTCATATCACATCTCCAAGTTCCACATATTTGGAACTAGGGTCTGAAGATCTATCATGGTCCACTAAAACCAGGAAGGGAAATTGTGCAAATTCTCCATGAAATGGATCTCTCTGTGACCATGATGCAAAAATCAGAAGATATTATTTAAACAATTTTGTTTAAAAAAGAAATTTTCCTCCTTGATCATCCCAACCTTCTCTAGGAATCTGTATATTTCCCCAGATTTCTGGTGCCAAACTGGGGTTGAGAACCTCTCAGGAAAAGAGTTTAGAGTTGCTAGAAAGTCAGACAACCCACCTATCTGTGAGCCTTACTTTCCCCAAGAACCCATGTAGTTACTCCAGATTCAAATCACGAAGCTGGAATTGAGCCCAACCAGGGTAAAAATTCAAGGTAACTAGAGAGTTGATCTCCACCCTCACCTCCCTAAAGGTCTACACAGTCCATAGGACATAATATACCAATAGAGGACAAATTCTGGGTGTGTTTCTTCACATTGTGATTCTCTACCTTATTGCTCTCAATTCTGGCTCCCATGACTCCTGGTTCTCTTTTTGGTCTAGGAACTAACCCTTTGACTTTGTAAAGAACTTCTGTATATCACTTCATTCTTACCAGTTCAGATTCCTGCAGCTACTGGCTTGGACTGGAAACTCTTCTGCTAGATCCAAGGACTCCTAAGTTTGATTCATTAACAACTCATTAATTGTGTCATTGCTAACCACTTCCCAATACCATTGCTACCATTACTGCATCTGCTATCTCGGAGAAGTGCTATTGGTCTTTGAAGATGAGGCACGTTAGATTAACATGCCCAAGGACCAGTCAATTCATCTCTGGCTGTTTGTTAATCACAACCCTGCCCACAAAAATGTCCCTTCAGCTGCTGTGACATTTTCTTGCCTATCCATCTCTACTAAAGGTCTTCAGTGCTTTCTCCCAGCCACGATAGGACAACTGAATTTAATTCCCATTTTCCCTGCATCATGGTGAAACCATCTCTCTCTGAATCTTTTTGAGGCTGGTGAAAAACACATTCACCTTTTCCTCTTACCTTTTTTTTTTTACTTCCATAGAACTTAGGGGAAAGACCTAAGCCAATGACTATTGTCATATACCATAATGGATCAGCAGAGGCCTATGTCCCTATAATATTTCATTTATAAAACAAAATCATGTTGAGCAACAGCCAATTTTTTACCTAACTATATTAAAAGGAAATTCTTCTTCCTGGAGGAACCAAAATAGATCACAAAATGATTGACCGAAGAACTACGGTAATGCATTCCAGGTGTTGAGCACATTTTCAGAGAGGATTCTTTGTGAGTTATCCATTGGTGATGAAGGATCTGAAGACAAGAGACAGTGTCTGTGTTGTTTACTCTCTATGTGTAGTCTGAGAGCTCAGGTAAAAGGAGTTATAACTCTTCAAGATGAATGGAGGAAGGACCACCTCACATGAGGGTCACTTAACTTTCCTACTTCCATAGGCTCAAATCGAGGAAAGATTTAGAGAAGTCTCACTCTTCCACTTTCTTCCTAACTTCCTGTCTTCACCCCAAAGGTTGTGAGAATTGAATTAGTGAGCTATTGGGGTGGAATGGAACTTTCCAAGAAATTAGAGGCTCCTATAATGAGGAAATTTGAAGATCAAATGGAGTCCAGTAGAATATAAGTTCCTTGAGGGTAAGATCAGTTTTCAGTTTTCTTTGTATCTCCAGCATGGTGTACAACACAACGCAATGATCCATAGAAAGTACTTAATGAGTGCTGGTTGAATTGATGTTGGCTGATTGACGAAAATGAATCTGGATGTGTCATGAATAAATAATGCCACATCCCATTCCCCTGCCTCTTACTTTGAGTCTAATATTCGGTTCCAAGCCTAATTTCTTTGTCAGAAACAGTTAAGGCGGCCATTCAATCTTTCCTCTTTTGGGGTTCATTCCATCCACTTATATTGTCTTGTCCATAACCATGTCTATCTACATTATCTACTAACCTACTCGGGTACCTTTCCCCTTTCTCAGAGTCCACTACTTGATTCAGAGTACGTCTCTTGAGCACTTTTGTAGAGGTGGGGTGAGAATTAATTGGCATTTGGGGATTTACAGCTCAGAGGGACAAGTATTCCCTCTCATCTGCAAAAGTAATTTGGACTATCATGATTTTTGGGCCAGAAAGTGAACTTGAATCATTCCTAGGAGTTTTCAGAAAGATGCACTCAATCTGCAAGAGGACAAATTAAAAAGAATGGGAACTACATAAGTTATGTAGCAGCAGCAATAGGAGAGATGGTATCTTCAGTCCACACCTGGATTTAACAAGGTAAGCTGATATTAGTGGAGAGAGAGAGAGACAGAGACAGAGACAGAGAAAAGGAAGGAAAAGGAGAGGAGAGGAGAGGAGAGGAGAGGAGAGGAGAGGAGAGGAGGAGAGGAGAGGAGAGGAGAGGAGAGGAGAGGAGGAGAGGGGAGGAGAGCACATACCATGCTACAGAAGGGAGATACTGAGATGGGTTTTTGGGTCCCTGCATACATGTTGGAACAAATAACTCAGACTGAAGCTGCCAGTTGTAATCACCTCTTCAGGGACTTGGGGAAATTCCAAAAGGTCAACTCTTTCTTCAACTTCTCCTCCCCATAGCTGTCCAGTAACAGATGCTGTTATTTACTTTTTTCCCTTTTCTTAGCTAAGAAAAGATGTGTTTCCTGTACTGTGATTTTGCTTCATATATAAAGAAACACAGTCTTCAGGTCATGCAGGATTGTACTATATGTTTATGCTATACCAAGAAAATCAGATTGAGAAAGCCAGGGGTTATCTGGAAATATGCAAAATTTAAATTAGAACAGAGATCCAAATCTCTGTCTAAATGTTAAGAATTTTCCGAACATTTCTGGGGGCTCTGAGCTACTGTGACTGAATTAATAACATTTTATATCATATGAATTGCATAAAATAGTGAAACAAGAGACCACGGGGATCATTATATTGCCTCTATGTTAAATTCAAAAAAGATATTGTAAATCATATGTGACCGATAAATCTCCAGAGAAGAAGAGCGCAGGAAAGAGAGGGTAATGGTTGAAGTTCACTACCCAGGGAGAAGATAAGCCAAGTCTGTTAAAGATTCAGCTCCAACACATTTCAAAAGAGAGGCAAAAGCCAAAAGGATCCACTACTAACTCTAGCCTCCCCATCAGTGCGATGATATTAGAACAATAAGTAATACTACTGAGGCAAAAACATTCAATATTCTCTTTGTATCTGTACCTGCCTTTCCAGTATTTAAAAGGCTGTAATACGGAAGAGGAGCTGAACTTACCTTTGCTTTGTCCTAGACAAAAGTATTAGATTTAGTACATAGAAGCTGCATAAAAGAAAATTGTAGTTCTATACAATTAAAAAAACTTTCCTAATAATTTGAGTTCCCCATTCCTAGAGTCCTGCAAGTGGAAACTGGATGACCACCTCTGAGTGCTGTTGTAGAAAATGCCAGCTGGCCTCCAAGGACCTTCTGTAATCCTTTGATTATTATTCGGGTACAGATTGGCTAAGTATGGCCTCTGAGCCCCATTCCAACCTTGAAAAACCAGGATTCTTGTAAACTTACTAATACCTTAGATTTAAATTGCACCTTACATTTCCCAAAGTTCTTTCATATAGATCATTTCTTCTAATCCTTATAATAATCTCTGAAATAGGCAGAGAAGGGATTATTTTCCTTACAGATGAAGAAACTGAGACAGAGATTAAATCATTTAACCAAGGTTACCTGCCTAGTAAGAGTGGCCGAGCCAGAACCATCATGGAGCTTTTACTCTATGCTCTTTAAGACCTGCTTATTACCACTACTTTTTTTTTTTTTATGTGCTCCACTTGGGGTTGGAGGTGGAGAGCATGGCTGGTTGCACCAGTCACACACCAGATTCAAACTCATTACTTTATAGTCACCATTCCTATTTGTAGAGATCACAAATTTATTTATTTCTGTATTTCTTTAAGTCAAGTAACTTCAGATCCCTCTCAATAAATAAATTACTATGGGCCACTCTGTGCTAAATACAGAGAATACAAAGCTTTAAAAAAAATAGCTACTTCCCTCAAGGGTCTTCTACTCTTCTGGAGGGATGCAGCATGTTCCTAGAGAATTTAGTATGAAACAGATTCTGAAAAGTAATTTCAAGAGCTGGAGAATGCTAACTACTAACAAGTTTCACAAAAGTCCTTGTTTAGGGGTGATGCTTGATCTATGTCTTAAAGGAAGCAAGATAGTTTAAAAATAAAACAAAAAATCCCTTTAGTAAATCTTCTTCCCATTACATGGAAAGGAGGTGATTTGCCATATTTGGATAGGGGCTCCCTTCACAAATGGACACTGGCATTTCTGATTACTTATCTTTTGTCCCAAGCAGCGAACTACTTCATCAACGGACTTGTAGGTGAGACCAAATAAATAGCACAGACTGAACATGCAAAATGAAGTTGCAAAGGTATTTTCTCAAAGGCAATGTTAATACAAAATGAGATTCTTTTTCCTTTTTTTATGTTAGACCTGAAATCAAATATAGCCTGCTTTGAGGAAATTATTTTTCTGCTTCCTGAGTGTGCCTGGGCGTGATGGTTGAGAATGAGTGTTGATGGGGATGGGGATGGGGGGGGAGGCATAGGGAGGATGGGGAGAAAAGGAAAGATGCCAAATACTTTTCCTTCAGTAACATTACTTATTGTTATTAATACAATTAACCTTTTGCTCTTATTAATAAGCAGGTTTATTCCTTTCTCTCTCTCTCTCTCTCTCTCTCTCTCTCTCTCTCTCTCTCTCTCTCTCTCTCTCTCTCTCTCCTCTCTCCCCTCCTCCTCCTCCTCCTCCTCCTCCTCCTCCTCCTCCTCCTCTTTCCCCCAAATCAGGATCCTGGCTGTAATTTGTAATTCCTGTTTGTACGGATGTGGGCGGTCCAGGACATCCCCGGACAGTTATTAAACCACTGACCGGTGGAGGCTCTGCTACAGATGGATTTCATTCAAGACTTGTGCTATTATATTAATGGGTTTAATTTAAACAGGACTAGCCTTACTCGCCAAATTACTGCCATTTAAATCAATTGGTTGAGGGGGAAAGACAGCCCTGACCATGACTATTAGACTTCAATTTATTACTGTATTGGCTTTTAAACTAGATGAAGCAAGTTGCTGTCTGTCCTCTGTCCTTTGAGCTCCTGTACAAAATTCAGTAATAAAAGTCTTTGGTGTTTTAAAAAAAAAAAAAGGAAAAAAGAAAAGAAACATCATATTAATTTAGAGTCAATGTTTCATGAGCAAAGACCAGGTAGTGGGGAAAAAAAGAAGAAAAAAAAGAAAAGCCACCGTAGCATCCCTTGTGCATCTTTGATGTCACCTCATTAAATTGAGATTCAAATGATCTAACAGATGTATTAGTTTAAAAAGGCTTTTTACTCTGATTTTTTTCCTTCATAAAAAAATAAGCTATGCTTTTTTTTTCGCACATTTCAACCTGATTCAAATAGAAAAGCAAAAGGGAAGAAAATGCTTTAGATGTGCTCTTTTGATTTTTTCCAATCTCGCCTGAATAAAATAGAATAGGAGATCAAGAACACTCGATTAATTGCAACACTGGGTGTCACTAGGAGAGGGAGGGAGAGATGAAGGGGGGGGGGCTTTATAGATGCACAACACTTAACAAATGCATAGATTCAAAGAAGTAAGAATAAGGGGGAATAAAAAAGCGTGTCTGTATTTTATTGCACTCGGTAAGCTTTTCGCTTGTATTTATAGCTGCAATTATATCTCAATGAGGTTTGTCTACAGTGTTGGCTTCACGCTAATTTTCCCCCTCACTGCATTCTTGGAATAGGCTCGGACTGTTTATGAACCAGACATATTGACCTCATTTACAGCTAGCAGTTTAAATCCATAATTTTTCCACCCACAATCCCTCTTTGACATTCCGGCAGTGCGGCCGGCTCAGTGAGACTGAACTAAAAGTCTCACACTTCATTGAACACCATTATGCGGCTTTATGCTTATAAGCCTGTTTCCCTCGGCTGCCTTTCAGTTTTGCTGGAGATCCGTTTGGCCACAGGCCGGCAGTGATTAACTGGAAGAATCCAATAAATCAGCCTGTCAGCCAGCAGGCTCTCCTCACTATGTCTACAAATCGACATTTGGATTTGCACTCTCTCTCTCTCTCTCTCTCTCTCTCTCTCTCTCTCTCTCTCTCTCTCTCTCTCTCTCTCTCTCTCTCTCTCTCTCTCTCTCTCTCTCTCTCTCTCTCTTTCTCTCTCTCCCCTTCCATCATCCCTCCCTCCCTCTCCTTCCATTCCCTTTCTCCATCTCCTCACCCTCCTCTCCTCTTTTATCTCTCCCACCCCCTTTCTTTCTTTCCCCTTCCTTCTATACGGCCATTAAGGCCCTCTTTTCTCACACACAAGGTGAACTTGAAATGCTATTGTGAGCATGACTGGGTCCCTTAAGCAGTCCTCTGGTGATACAAGCTCCTTTGATTTGTGCCGTCTTCCCACCCTCCCCTTTCCACCCTCCCATTCCAATTAATTCACCCCTTCCTTAACTCTTGAAGCGCCTCTTATCCAGCAGCCAGGGAAGAGAGAGCAGGGTGTGAGGAGGGGGAGGGGGAGGTACTGAAATGGAAATACAGCTGATTCCTCTAAACTCCCATTCATTCTTGTTAAAATAATAATAAGGAGGGAAGACTGAACCTGAGAACATTGACTGCTTCTGAACATGTGTGTTATAATTCTCTAGGCGTGTGTGACCTGATCCTTAGCTGACTTTCTATATTAGAAAACTATAATTAGATATCCTTGCTCTGTGGTGGGCACGTATATGGGCGTGCATAACTTTGGGCTAAATGGTACTGCCCATGTTTAGTGGAGTTTAAAAGAATATTAGACCCCAGGTTTAAAATCACAGATGGAGAAGAGCTGCTGATAAATTTCCAGGAGAATCAGCCCTCCTACTACTCCCACCTCAAATAAAAACATTCTCAGGTAAAACTCTAACAACATGAATGGATTTTGTTTGTAAAAAATGGGCTCCTGTTTGGCTTTTAATAGTAATCCCCAGACTCTCTGCCCTGCCATATTCTTTATGCAGCCACCATCTTCTTTTGTCTAGGATTATTTCTGCACTGTGAGCACGAACATCTGTTTGATGTCCCAGACATCAAATATACTGTACACTCTCCGAGTGGCCAATGAAAGTGGGATTCCAGCTTTTGAAAACTCCAGTGGCAAGAATGACAAAAGACAGTCTTACTGAAAGCACAAAAGATGAGCATGAGAGAAAGGGACAGGGCCAGTCAGAGGTGATTACTGTCCTCTTTCTCATAGCAACACACAAAGGGAGAAACAGTCATCTGGCTCAGCCTGTGGCTATGCTATGGGCACACGTGTCCACTATAAACTGTCTGGGAGGAAGAGAGAGGAAATAGATATCACTGTAAAATGGTGGACCCTGATTTGTTAATTAACTCCAAGATGGTAACCAACTATGGGAGGAGCCACTCCTTAGGAAACAAGACCCTTGTGGGCCACACTCTTGGGGACAATCTGAGAAGTACAAAAGGTAGCAGACGAAAATGTGACTATGTAGAAGACATACACAGACCAGTTCGCGAGTTTTTTGGTTACCAGGTCGATTATCTGCTTGGTGGACTTTTCAGGTCCTTTATTTCTCCTCCTCACCTCTGTAGCCCACATTCTAGTCATTTTATGAGGCGCAGCAATCTTGAGGTGGGGAGGGGAGAAGAGGTGAAAGGTGAGTAACTGACTGGGAAATGAGAGGAAGTACAAATGAGTCAGCTCTTCTGCATTTCTGAATAATTAAATAAGAGTTGCTGACATTAATTTAGCACTCAAAGTTTACAAAGTATTTTATATACTTTATTCCATTCGATTCTCCCAACAGCCCTGTGAGATAGGTGGTATATGTTCTTAGTTACTTAGTTACTTAGGTCTATAACAGATTTTATTGATACAGGGAATTCCTGGTGAGGAAACCCCATTTATCAATGCTGACCAGGAACTGCTCTGAAGTTTGTTACCTGAGGCACAGATGAGTTAAGTGATTTGCCCAGGGTCATCTAGCTAATAAGTTTAAGAGATAGGACTGGAACCCGGGATATGTTGGTAAATATTTAACAACCAGATTGTGGAGGTGGGGGTAGGTGTCCATGACACACTTTTAAGTATAATCTGCATTATTAATATTTTCTCCATCACTTTCTTAAGGCTATGCAATCAGCAAAACAATAAATCAAGCTCTGATTTGCAATACTGGCAGATTTTCAAGGTATAAATGCTCATTCTGAACATTGACAATTGGCTTTCAGGAGCCAGCTGGAACTGACCTCAGCACACCCCTGACTGGAACAAAGCATTAAGGACTCCAAACCTGTCTACTCTGCTCTGATGATTCTCTTAATAAGCTTAAGTTTTATTGCCTTGATTATATAGAATAAGAAACTGCTCCTAGGAGAAGTTGTGGGTTTACCCAAAGTCTGATAGCTCCAATAGATAGCGAAGCAAATTAAACCTACTGGTGGAAATGAGATGGAGGAAAAACAGATTCAAAGGAGATAACTAAAACCACATTTATTCTTAAGTCAATGAGCATTGAGAGATCACTAGGAGCCCAGTGATGTGCTCTTGAATTGCAGGTGAATAAGATTTAACTTTACAAAGGAATGAATATTGCTTTCATGAGTCGAAAATTAGTTTCAGTGTTATAAATGTATATTAAGCCAGTGTGTTCTTTAGGCAAAATGTAGTAACTTTTATATGGGTCAGGATTGTGTAAAATTTATCTTTGATGCCCCTTGGCACCTAGCACAATGCCTCCCTAGTATATAGTAAGAGTATAATAAGTGTTGAATTGAATGGAAACTAGTCATCTTAACAGAAATAACACAGGATGCTTAACTCTGTGCAAAGAATGTTACATTAGGCACCATGTGGAACAGATTAAACAAATCTCTCATCTCCATGCCTTAAATTCCTTAGCTTCCTTCAGAGTTTAGCTGAGATCCTACCTCTTCCAGGAAGCCTTCTTGATCTCCTTATTGTAAGTGGTCTTTTCAAATTATCTTGTTTTGACTTACCTATTTGCATGTTTTGCCCAGCCTCTATTATAGTGGAGGGGAAAGTGGAAGCGGGAATGATGAACATAGCTTAAACCTAGCTCTTATCAGTATTGGCTGGAAGAAGGAGTAATATACACAATTAGATGAATATAGAAATCTACCTTACCCAAGAGGGAAGTAGGAGAGGAAGAGATTAAATAAAGTAGAGGGTGGGGGACTGATGGAGGAGAGAGAAGATCAGGGGAGGTGTCTGATAGAAGCAAACACTGATGAGGAGGGAAAGGGTGAAAAGAGAGAGAGGACAAACAGGAGGAAAAATAGGATGGAGGGAAATACAAAGGTAGTAATCATAATTGGGGATAGGAATGGGATGAACTCTTCCCTAAAACACAAGCGGATAGAGAATGGATAACCTAGTGTTTGACAAACTCAGAGAACTCAGCATTTGAAAAAATTGCTGGGAAAACTGGAAAACAATAGGATACAAACTAGGTAGAGACCAGCATCTCATACCATGTACCAAATATGGCCAAAATAGGTGCATGATTCAGAGATAAAAGGAGACACCATGAGCAAATTAGAAGAGGAAGGAATGATTTACCTGTCAGATTTACAGGGAGGGCATGAATTCATGACCAAACAAGAGATAGAGATTGTTACAATATGTAAAATGGATAATTCTGTTTTATATTAAATGAAAAAGCTTTTGTATGAACAAAACCAGTGAAACTAAGATTAGAAAGAAGGAAAGCAGGAAGATGAGAAACAATCTTTACAGCAAGTGATTCTGACAAAGGCCTAATTTCTCAAATATATAGAGATCTGAGTCAAATTTATAAGAATATAAACCCTTCCCCAACTGATAAATGGTCAAAGGATATGAACAGGCAGTTTTCAGATAAAGAAATCAAAGACATGTGTAGCCATATTAAGAAGTGCTCTAAAACCTTGTTGATTAAAAAAATGCAAATTAAAATGACTCAGAGATTCCACCTCATACCTATCAGATTAGCTAATATGACAAAAAAGCAGATAATTATTGGAGAGGAAATGAGAAAAATAAGACACTGTTGGTAGAGTTGTGAACTGATTCAACCATTCTGGAGAACAGTACTATGTTCTGTAACTATGCCCAAAGGGCAACCAACTGGTTAAAACCTTTGATCTAGTAATAGGTCTGTAGTCGAAAATGATTATAAAAAAGGGAAAAGGACCTACAAGTCCAAAAATATGTATAGCAGCTCTTCCCATAGTGACAAAATATTGGAAATTGAGGAGATGCCTATCAACTGGGAAGTGGTTGTATATAGAATATAATGGAACATTTTTGTCAAGAAGAAATGATGAACAGGAAGGTTTCAGAAAAACCTGGAAAGACTTGCACAACCTGAAATAAAGCGAAATGAGAACAACCAAGAAGACTTTGTACATGGCATCAGTAACATTGTGCGATTATCTACTATGAATGACTCAGCTCTTCTCAGCAATGCAATGATCCAAGAGAAATATAAAGGATTCATGAAGGAAAATGTTATCCATATCCAGATAAAGAACTGATGGAATCTGAATGCAGATTGAAGCATATTTTCTCACTTACAGTATGCTTTCTCATCTTTTTTTTCTTTTGATCTGTTTCTTTTTTTTACAACTATGACTTATATGGAGATATGTTTTACATAATAGCACATGTATAAACTATATCAAATTGCTTACCATTTTCAGAGAAAGGGAGGGAGGAAGAAAAATTTGGAACTCAAAATCTTGTAAAAATGAATGCGAAAATTTTTCTTGACATATAACTAGGGAAAAAATAAAATATTAATTATGGTAGGTAAAGTACTTTAATGAAAGGTAATGCTGGGATTTATATCAGTACCATCATTACATTTTTCCTTTAAGGGACTGACACAATTATGCAACATTGTCAGGAAACCTAGATTCTAGTTCTGGTTTAACCCCTAACTGTCTGTGTGAACTTCACCAGATTATTTAACCTCTCTGAGCCTTACTTTCCTTCTCTGTAAGATGAGGAAATTGGGTTGAAAAATCTTCAATCTTAGTCATGTAAAAGTGGAATCATTTATTTTCTGTTTGCATTAGTTTCTTTGTCTTGAAAATAGAGACAATAATACCTGTTCTTTTCATTTTGATGGAAATACTGTACAAGTGTGAGTTATTATCATTACTGTCAAGGGCAAACTCTATGGCAGAAAGAGCTTTGGAAAGATTGGGGTTCAAGGTCACACTCTGATACTGACAAACTGTTTAGTCTTGAGCAAATAACCTGAGCCTCTCTGAGTCTCCATTCCTTAAAATTGAGAACAATCCTTGTATTACCTACCTTGTTGGGTTACTAAAAGAATCAAATAAGAAAAAGTATGCAAAAGCATTTTATAAACTACAAAGCACTGTACAAATGTAAAGATTTATTGCCATCTAAGGTTCTTTCCAGCTCTAAAAATCTCTGATTCCATGTTTGAGCAATTAAAGAACAGAGAGGTTAAGTCTTAGGTTACACAGTAAAGCCTCTAGGCTTATATATTCCCTGGGCTTTTTATATTAGAAAAGAAATGAGAGGGTCTATAATTTGGTATTTCAGGAGAGATGGGTACTTGGTTAAGAAATACAGTCTAAGCTATGATGAGTTGGGGGAACCTGGTGTACCTGTATATCTCTGCGTGTGTTTAAACATTTCAGCCAAAATGCCTGTGGAGCAACAGAAGCCAGTAAGAGATTAAAATGATGAGTCTTGTTGCATAGATTTTCTCAATAGTAATTTCAGTGGAACCTGAGGTAAGATGTTAATGGGACATAGCAGTTGAAAGGGGAAAGGGTATCTTAGTGAATCTCAGACTCGGAACTTCTTCCTATTAGCAAAGAGACTTCCATCTGAAAGGCTGGTAACCTTGAGAACAAGACAAGGGAAACCTTGGGAGATTTCCTGCTTTGTTTCACCAACTATCCCCCACATACACACCTCTCAATCAATATTCACATACACACACACACACACACACACACATAAACACACATACACCCATATGTATGTACATATATGCATAAACATATGCAAACATATATACATACACATGCATACACATACACACATATATGTATGTGTACGTATATACATATACACACATCATTCATATATATACATATACACACATCATTCATATATACATATATATATATATGTATATGAAAGAGGGAGCAAATAAAGGTGGCAGAAAATTGTTTCTGATCTTTTAGGCCAAATATGCCTAGGAATTTTGTACTTCTAGATACATAAACAGCCACTACAAGACCAACTGTTCTTATTTCAAAGTCAGTTATCAGCGGAGCAGCTGGATTCTTCCCTTCTGAAATTCACAAATGCTGGAATTAGACATGTGCTTTGTGTGAGTGGGAGGAATTCCAGTTAGGTCCCTTGAGTGGTGGCACCCGAGAAGGATTTAGATGTGATCTGGATAATATTAATTCTTAGCACTTGTGTCGGGCCTCTCATCTTCAAAGCACTTCTCAAACATTATTAACTAATTAGGCTTCCCAGCACCTCTTGGAGGTAGATGTGAATTACCTTGAGCTTCAGACAAGGAAACAGTACACAGAAAGGTTGAGTGACTTAAATGAGGGAGGCAGCAAAGAACTGAAACTGTAATCTCACATGTGGAGAGATCAGAGCCTCATTCCTTTCATCAAACGTTTACTGAGAACCTACTATGGGCAAGATACTCTGCCAGGTACTCTGAGGTACAGAGATGAATAAAACTTAGAATTTGTAATCTGGCCAGGGAGACACAAATAATTCTAGAATGTGAATGGCTTTGGAGTCAGACGATTTGGGTTGGAATCCAGATTTCTACTTATGGGGAAAATAGGCAAAGATCCATTGTTTCAAATATCATAATAATTCAGCCCTAATTATTGAATATAATCACTAAGTCAAAACCTTCACTGGTTATTCATTGTTCACGCCCCATCTATACAACCCATACTCTTAGAAAATTCACTAAAACAAGGAAAAATTAAGTGTCTCGTCCCTGGGGAAAAAGCCAGTATATGTTAGGTAAGACTTAGACATGTCTTCTTGGTTTCTAGGTTACTTCTTTATCTACCTCTTTTGTTGTTGATGAAGACAGCCAAATTAGATCATTAACCTATTTCTAATTCCCTCAAACAACTTCACATGGTAACCACATTGACCAGACTCCATAATCCTAATCCAGGAAACTAAAGTGAAAATTGGGAGGCTCAGTCACCTCATTTAGGTGACTTCTTATCTCCATATAAAATGAATAAACTACATCTGCTATTGAAAGAAGTAAGAGAAAATGGTTTTTAACTTAAAATCATTCTTTTTTTTCTTGCTATTAGTTACACTTCTGTGGCCTTTTTTTCCAGCTTTGTGCTGCCTTCTGCCTTCTGCCTGCGTAGGATGAGTAGATCTCCTAGGCAGTCAATATGAGAACATGAAAATTGAACCAGAGTTTCAGAACCCCATAGAGTGGAAATCAACTGCTGCCCAAGTAGGTATCAGCATTGACTAAGGTAGTCAGTTTCACTTAAGGTAGATTCTGTAAATAACAGAAAAAGAAGATATTTCCTTTCCTTCTGTTCTCATCTCAGAAAACTCTCAAATTATAAAAAAGGCTTTAGTCATGGAGAGACCTCTGATTCCCTACTCCAACTATTCCATTCTCTGATTAGTTAGTTTCATACCTTTGTTGGTAACAGTTCCTTCTACAGATGAGGTCCCTCTCTAAAGGTTCTCTGGCCTGTCACCACTGAAAGTATAATGGAGCAAAAGGGGAACCTGAGGGTGAATCCAGGGAAAGTTGAACTGAAATGGAGTAATACAGGGTGGAGTAGTAAGGAAAAGGTTCCCTGGAATATTTTGCAATAGTGACTGCCCTGGGGGTTACCCAAATGCGAATTATCCTTGGTAAGCACTACCAGTTTCTTCATGAAATTCTTCAAATGGGGTGGTTCTTAACATTTTTGTATGTCTCGGGCCCCTTTGGCAGTCCAGTGAAGCCTCTCCCTTTCAGAAAAATATTTTGATATTTGAATATTTTTAAATGCATAAAATAAAATATATGATTGCCAAGGAAACCAATTTAATGAAATGCAGTTATCAAAATATATTTTCCAAAGTTCAGTTTCCAAGTTAAGAGTCACTACTCTACTAAGAGGGGGTAGGAATAAATTCAAAAAGTTCATGAAATTCTTCCTATGTACAAAGTACTGTGAAGAGTACTCAAGGA
The DNA here is from genome assembly GCA_023548195.1 of Bettongia penicillata ogilbyi. Taxonomy (NCBI): domain Eukaryota; kingdom Metazoa; phylum Chordata; class Mammalia; order Diprotodontia; family Potoroidae; genus Bettongia; species Bettongia penicillata. The sequence goes on from JAJHZJ010000566.1 coordinate 1,453,445, forward strand.
AATAGAAAATGTGGATAAAGCAGCAGCTTTAGTGGGGAGACAGGGGAGGAGAGCAAGGAAAGTTCCAAGAAAGAAATGGCATCTGTGTGGGACTTGAAGGAATAAATAGAAATTCAACAGAGATAGGGAAATTTACTAAGGATAGGAAACAGCATAGGCAAAAGCATTGTGAGGGGAAAGGTCAGTGCATATTCGAAAGATAACAAGTATTCCAGTTTAGCTGGATGACAGACTATATGGAGAGGAGATAAGTCTAAAATCATAAGACTGTGGGGGTCTATCAATGCAAAGCAAAAGATTTTGAATTTTATTCAGTGGGCAATAATGAGCTACTAAAGTTGCTATTCTTCTTGTTGCTGTTAAACCAGAAGAATGATGTAACCAGATTCATGCATAATTAAAATTTTTAGTTAAGTGATAGCATGAAAGATGCCTTGGAAGGTATCAGGTAGTAGATGAACGAAGATGCACAAGAATGTGATTGCAATAGACAAGGTGAGCAATATAGATGGACTATACAAGGGTATTGACGTGAAAATAGGGACAAAATCATGGATCCAAGATACTTCTGAGATAATAGCAATGAAACTTGGAAATATATTGGACATGAGAAGGGAAGAAGAAAAAAGCTTCAACTATTATGATAAAGTTTGGATATGGGAGACTAGGTAGACAATGGTATCACTGATAAAAATAATAATGTCAAGAGAAGATGTTTTGGGGGGGTGGAGATAGTATTTTGGTCAGTTTTGTTATTGTTCTGTCACCTTTGTTGTGTCTGACGGAACCCCATTTGGCCTTTTCTTGGCAAAGATACTGGAGTGGTCTGACCATTTCCTTCTCCAGATCATTTTATAGATGAGGAAACTGAGATAGACAGAATTGAGGGACTTGCCCAGGGTCACACAGTTAAGAAGTTTCTGAGGCCAGATTTGAATTCGAGCAGATCAGTCTTCCTGACTCCAGGCCTAGCACCATATCCACTTCACCAACTAACTGTCCCTTGGTCGTTTTTAGACATGTCAAATTTGAGGTGTTGGTGAAATATCCATTAGATCTTGTATAAAGTCTATGGTACAGGTCTGTGGCTTAGCAGAGAGGTTAGAACTGGACACAGACTATGGAGTCATCTGGGTAGAAATGGTAGGTGAAATAGTTGCAGTAGATGAAATAGCCAAGAGAGGAAGAAAAACACCAGTATGAGGATGAGGAAGAGAATAAAAAATCATTGAAGGACATAGAAAAGGAATGGTTAGAGATGTTGGTGAAGAACCAAGAGAAGCCAAGAAAGGGATGACTAAAAATAGCAAATGCTACAGATGTCTGAATAGATAATGAGGATACAATAAAATGTTATTGGATTTTTCCATTTAGGAAGTCATAACCTTTAAGAAAGTTTTGATAGAATTAGGAAGAAAGCCAAACAACAAAAGGAAAAGATTAGAGAGATACTGAGGAAATGGAGCCATTAAGTAGACAATTTTTCAAGAAGCTGAGCAGTGAAGAACAGAAAATTGAGATCATAGTTGGTTGAGGCAGAAGGCTGAAGGAAAGGTGTCATCAAGATTGGGAAAAGCTGACTATATGTGTAGGCAAATTGAAAAGAGCCAGTAGACACAGACACAATGAAAACACATGGGAAAGAGAGTTGGGTTACTAGAAGAGTGCCCAAATAGAGGGATCATCTCTATCTAAGAGCAGAGATGCTCCTTCCTCTGTGACAAGAGGAAAGAAAGAAAAATGATATTGAGTTTTGAGGACCAGAGGTAGGTCTCATCAGAAAGCCTCAGTCTTCTCTGGAAAGTTGATGACTAAGACATCAGCTTTAAGATGGAAGGTGGGAATGGAGTAGGCATGCAAGAAGAGAGGAAATTGTTTAAAATAGTCACTGTGGGGGAAGAGATGCATGTAATAGAAAGATTTCTGATCAGCAGTATTGATTCAGCTGAATTCCTCAAGGTGAATTTGTGTCAGGTGACATCCAGGTGGAGCTGTTCAGTAGGCATCTGGTGATGGAGGATTAGAACTCCAGAAAGAGATGAGGGCTAGATATGTAGATTTGTGACTCATAGAGATAATCATTACACTCATGGGAGCTGATCATATCACCAGGGTAGTGTAGATAAAGAAAGAAGGGAGAGGTAGGGAGAAAGAGAAAGCAAGAAAAAGAGAGAGAGACAGAGAGAGAGAAGAAGATGCTACAAGGCAGAACCATGGGTTATAATAATTCATGGGAGAAGGAAAGAAAGAGGCAATAAAGGATAATGATCCATCAAGAGAGGCTGGTCAAACAGGTGAGAGAACCAGGAAAAAGTAGTGTTCTAGGGAAAAGAAACTCTTCAGGAGAGGGTGGCCAACACATGATGCAAAGAAAAGTCAAGAAGAATGAAAACTGAGACAGAGCCAATGGATTCAACAAATGAGAAGCAGCTGAGAGTACAATTTCAGGAAAGTTAGACGCCAGATTGAAAGGGACCAAGAAGTGATTAGATTGTAAAGAAATGGAAGCAAGGAGCTTAGATCGCTTTTTCTAGGAAAAGATGACTTTTTCTAGGCAGTGAAAGAGGAGACAGTACAATAGCTTAAGGGAATGGCAGGGTCAACTGAAGGTTGTTTAAGGTTGGGTAAGAGCTGGGCATATTTGTAGCCAGTGGGGAAGTAGCCAGTGGGTAAAGAGAGGTTGAAGATTAGAAAGAGAGAAGGAATGCTCAAAGGACTAGAATCTAGATTTTGTTCCAAGCTGTTTCCATTAGACCCAGATGCCTCTGAGCATATGAGACCTGCCAATCAAAAGGGAGTGAGAGAGAATTTACCCTTATTTTTCTCTATGATCTGAAGGTAGGAAAGCATAGATGGAAATAAAAGTAGCCTAGAATTAAGTCTGTTAAGTTGAAATGGTTGATATTATTTGTAAGAAGACTACACAGCTATTCCCCATAACCATAAAACACTGTTTTTCTTATTATTAAATTATCTTTATTATAAACATAACAATTATCAACACATGAAAAACACATTTTTAAAAGATTTTGTGGCTATCTTTTGTCTTTATGACACTTTCATTTGTCAACACATTCCTTTCCCTCTCTCTCTCTCACTAAGGGCCATCTCTTATAACTAAGAATAAAAATCAAAAAGAAAAAAAAATAATATAGCCAACCAAGCCAGCATAAAACCAAGTCTTAAATTAAATAGAGAGCTCCATACACATAGTCCAAAGAAGGAGGAAGATTCATTCTTAAATTTCTTGTTTGGAGCCAACCTTGTTCATTATATTATATTCAATTCATTATATTCAGTTTTCTTCCTGTTCTTTTCATTTCCATCATTGTAGTTTATGTTATGTATATTGTGTTCTTGGTTCCAATTACTTCACTTTATATCAGTTCAAGCAATCAATAAACATTTTTAAATGCCTACTATGTGCCAGGCACTTTGCTACATACTGAGGATAAAAAGAGAGGCAAAAGACAGTCCCTACCCTCAATTAACTTACAGTGTAATAGCACAATGATTTCCTTTTACGTCCATTTCCTTTGTCTCCAATTCTCTGCTCCTAAAAAAATAGACAAAGGACTCACTTTCCTTCATGGGGTTAGAAATTTAAGTATAATTCATTTAATTTAATTAAATGAATTTAACTTAAATTAAATTAGACTTTAAGTCACTTTGTCCATCATCCCCCATGGAGCACTTTGGCTCATAGAATCTAAAGGTGGAAGGAATCATCTTAGACATCATCTTCTTTAACCTATGAATTGTTCAGATCAGATGAGAGGCTGAGAGATGGAAGGCAATATGATTGCATAGTTAGGCAGCAGAATCAGGATTAAACTCAGCCTCTCTGATTGCAAACCAGTGTTCTTTCCCCTTTACTGTACTACCATAATACCAAGGAGTTATGGCATCAACAGGGTAGAGAAGAACCCTACCTCACCCATTGCCCTGCAGTCTTCAGTAACTCAGAGGCAAAACTTTGACAATTGGTCATGGATGTCATCTGGGCCCTGATCTCACCTTGGTGCCCACCAAATATATTGCCTTTCTTTCCTTATGTCAATGATGAAATGAGGGAATCATAGGAATCATAGCCCCACAGCATCACCCGTCAAACTGGCAGCGAAGCACTTCACAAGAGCCAAGCACTCCGTGCATTGCAGGCTGTTGATTTTTGATAATGACAGCCCCATACATAACCAGGACCACACTCAGTACCTGGGGATCAGATGGCAGCTCCTGGGTATCTGTGCATTCCTCTGTAATTCTGATGAGCCTTAGTATCCTCTGACTGGAGTGTTTGTGAGGTCTGAAAATGTAGTCCTGTAGAGAAACTTCTAATTGCCAGTGAGTCACTTTCCATTCCAAGCAAAGAGGTTTCTGTTGGTGACATTAGAGAGCAGTAGCTTGTCTGTATTGTAACAGCTTAATTATAAGTATGGGTATAATCACACAATCTGTCATTATACCTTTTTTTTCCACCCTGAGAATTTGTACTGCAATCACCATAACAGCGTAACAACATGAACAACAGACTGTCTGGTCTCCCCATGATCATTTCCTTTGCCATGCCTAGTAGGGATGAGCAGGCAGGGTTGGATGAAACTCACATCTTGCAACAAAAACAAAGCCATCACATGGGACAATTGATTTGGATCCTTAAAAGCATTTAAGACCTCCTACACTCCTGGTCAGTTTAACAGCTCTTCTTCCTAATTCCGTCTGCTTAGTGCTAATTTCCATCCAAACTAAGTGAAGTAGAAATACCCCAGTAAACCTACCCATGTGTTATCCCTTAGCCCTGCGGTGAAGGAAATTTATAACTTGCTGTGCCTCGATGCCTGACATTGCCAGAAAGCCTTGAGGGTGAGGAACAGGGTGAGAGCACCACTCTATCTCTATCTCTGAGAGGGGGAACCGCCTGCTTGGTGCTACCAGCCTCTGGAACAATGGGGTTGTTTGATACCAGGAGAGAGCCCAGCAGTCTCAGAAGATGAGCAGAGGGGCTTGCTGAGAAAAAGAGAGAAGCCCCGGAAGAACCAAGCCTTACTCCTCTTCATTGTCTCAACTGCTGAGCAAGTCAAAGTCAGGTGACACACTTTATGTTATTCCTGAGAAGCATGGCCACGTGGGGATACCCTGTTCTGGAAAACATTGGTTAGAGGAGCCAATGAGTGAAGATCCATTTAAGTTCAACAATTATGCATTACCACTAATTAAGCATCATTAATAAGGTGCC